>CM040129.1:106485390-107040639 GCA_022559845.1 Amorphophallus konjac | reverse complement strand
ACTCTGTGAGGGTCTCACAGACCGTAGGGAAACAAACGCCTTAGGATGAGGCGTTATAAATAAAGGACGCCTGCAACTGAGGACGTCAAAACTCAAATACACGCCCTGATTGAAGGCACTGATAATAAATGAAACGCCTCTGAGAGGGGCGTTAATTCACAGGCAATATGATAAGTATGCAGCGAACAGCAGTTATGATAAAGAGAAACGCCTTAATGACAGCCGTTGATAAGAAATGAAACGCCTTGAAGAGGGGCGTTATTCCACAGACAGTATAATCAGCATGCAACACACCGCAGTTATAGAAACAGACGCCCTGGAGATGGGCGTTAATCAATGAAACACGTCCCTGTAAGGGGCGCTAAATAGCAGACGAGAAAATAGCGGAGATCAGGCAAGCAGATGCAATAAAGACACGCCCTTGAGGGTGGCGTTAATTAATAAAAACGCGTCCCTGTGAGGGGCGTTAAATCAAAAGACGCCCTTGTCGAAGGCGTTAATAAGCAGCAATTGACTAATCCGGGGAGTGTGCAGGGTGCACAATGGAGGGTGCCCGAGGGGCACAAAGGAAAGGGTACCGAGGGTACCGAGGGGAAAGGGCACGCGAGGGTGCCTAAGGGGAAAGGACACACGAGGGTGTCAATGGGAAAGGACACACGAGGGTGTCAAAGGGGAAAGGGCACACGAGGGTGCCAATGGAGATGGTAATCAACAAAGAAAACAGTGGAAGTCCCACCGTGATCGCCAATTTGTAGATCTCTTTTAAAATCCACACTTTTGAGGAAAAGGTTAAAAAGGAAGGGAAAAGAGAAACATTAAATAATGGTGGAGATGAAATAATGCACGAGGTGCACAAGGGGAGTGTGTGATCGCCAGAGGGTTTACCTCAATAAAAAAAGAATAAGATCGCATGTACCTGGTGAAAGATGGGATGCGGGATGAATGTGGATCTCCTCCTCCAACTCCAATCGGCCGGCCGACGAAGTGGGTTTTCTTGATTGATTACCTTGTAAGAAAGACAATGAAAGACAAGCAAAAGAAAGGGGATCAGCCAAAGTGCAGTAGTATCAGTCAAGAACCAACATAAAAATGATGAAAAGACATCAACATGCGCACCTTCTTTTTTGTTTTCTTTTTAAAACCCCTAGCAGAGAACTAGGGAAGGAGCTAATATGCTAGATGCAGTAAAAGAACTGACGACAGGAGATAGTGATGATGACAAGAATATGATGAACAACAAACAAGCTATATATATATATCGCCCTGCTCTCCCTGACGAGAGTAAAGGGAACCGGAGAGACGCTGGACGGATGCAGAGGGATGAAGAAAAAAAACAATGCTCGAAGGAGGAAGCTCTGCGCGCTTGAATACTTAAAAATCTTCAACCTTTTGAGTTGTTGTTGTTGTTAACCTTTTACACGATCAAACCAGATTTTCCTTTATAGTGTCAATCGGATGTGATCAAACAAGGGAATTGATAAGAACGGGTAATGAGGCATCCAAGGAAGGATTAAGATCGAGCAAGAGTCCAAGGATAGCAGGGAACTGTGAGGGAAAGATGGAAAAAGGAAGGACTCTGGAGTGAAACACGCCTTAATACAGGGCGTCTTTTATGAATTGACGACCTTCACAGAGACGTTTCTTGAAACACGACCTAGGAAAGGGCGTTTCTTCATGGATTTAATTTTGGAAATAAAACCTTGCCTTGTTTGAAAACTGAGATAACACGCCTGAGATAACGGCGTTAATTAAAATCACGCCCTGAGAAAAGGCGTTACTCACAAAATGCCTTTTATTTTGAAAATAGATAATTCCAGAAATTAAGGGATAACACCAGGAATTGACGCCCTTACATACGGTCGTCCTTTCTTTGAAAACGCCCTACAACAGGTCGTTATTTTTGAAATTAACGCCCTTACTCAAGTCGTGAATCACAAAAATACAGGAAAAATGCAGAAAAACTCACAAAAATAGAAAAACTTTATGTTATAGGAATATTGAAGTCCACTTGGGGCATTTATATAATAACATGAGATTTGATCAACAAAACGTCAATTTTGGCGTGTCTACAGACGTGTTACAGAAATTGACAATTCCATTGCAGAAGTTTGACATTTTCAAGGATCAATTGCAAGAATTTTCAGTGGGCTTCTGCTTAAGCATTAGACATGAGATGTACTTCCTTAAAAATAAGTTTGAGTCACAATAGCAAGCCATTCCGTTACAAGCTCCCCCTTACTAGGTGATACCAAAGCATGCAGTAAGCTTTAATTTGAAAATAGCTTTCAAAGCTCACCCTCAATAGGCAACAAATGAACAACAGAACACAAATTCACACAGAACATCAAATTTAGAACTACTAAAGCAGACACTTTGTCTATGTGCAAAGTAGTCCTTTATAATGACTCCAAGTAAGACAAGAAGCAAACTCTCCTTGAAAACATGTACGTCTCAGATCAACCTGAAACTAAGACGATTAAGGCATTAAACAAAGATTTGGAGGATCTGAAATCATGATCAGGCTGAAAATCCAGATGAGCAATTTAGCGAGGGTCGACTCTTTCCTGGAGGGGGTCGACCCCTTTTGAAAACATTTCTGTTTTGCCCTGAAATCTGAGGAGCACACTGATAAAGGCCACAAAACATTTGATTACTTTTAGTCCATAGAATATGCAGCCACAGAACAACATCATCATCAAAAAAACTGGAACAGTATCAATTTCAGATTGTTTAACTAGCAACTCCCCCTTAGAAAATGCATGAATTTCAAAAAATTAAGTGAAGGTTTTGAAAGAAAGGTATGCAGCCTATGACCTATATGAGAATGTAGTGCAAGATCAGAAAAGTGCAATGTAGTCGCATATGACACCGAGACTAGCTTACAAGTGAACAGGAAGTGAGGTCAACATAAGACTACATTTTCAAAAATAGTTCAGAAATTCATTTTCAGATTGATACTGCTCAAGATGAAAGTTCATTCATAAACCAAACATTAGATTTTTTCTGAGTTCTGGTATGAGGCGGAGAACTTAGGTCTGAAGACCACCTCACACATGGTGAAAGTTTCCGACTGGGCAAAATCCAACCTTCCACAAACATCATTTGATATACCAGACACTCAGTTAATCTCAAATGAGCTCATGCACTTCCAATTTTAGTGACATTTAATGGCCACATCAATCTCATACGAGAAGATAATCAAGACTGACCAAATTTCTCATAGTAAAAACCTACCATAAGAACACTGTCATCTGGACCAAGAGCTACAAAAAAACTTTATTTTCTCACCTTTGCCTTCAGAGACCTTTATTTATCAACATTCCTTCATTGGCCTCAAGGCACCCCTGCAACAAGGTTCTCATTTAACGGTTTTGGGTATCCAAATCTTCTTGGGTCCCAGATGGTTAACATGAGCATTCAATTTCCTCAAGGCGTTCAAATCATCAATTTTCATTAAAGTGCAATTGTGCATCTCATGTCCATGTTTCTCACAGTAATGGCATACAGTGGGCTTCACATTTCTCCTATATGCATGAGCAGTGATTCTATCATTTTTCATTTGAAAATAAACTTCCATTTCATGACCATATCTTCCACAATTACAACAAAACAAAGATGCAGTCTTAGCATATGGTCTTTTTGCATGAACCTTAGAATTCTCAAATCCACTTCTTCTGTTTGAAAACCTCCCTGAATTTTTGAAATCAATTTTTCTATTGCATGCTTTCAATTCATCTGATTTCATGACATGACAATTATGCATCATATGTCCAGCCCTACCACAATAAAAACAACTAACGTTTGATCCTTTTCTTGTGTGATCATGCTTCATTTGACTCTTATGAGCATCAACCATTTTCTTTTGATTCTTAGGACCATTTTGATATTTAGATGGTTGATTAGATTTCTTGGTCCTAGATTGAGCTGGAGATTTTGATTTGGCTTGCACATTAGAGGGTACATTTGAGGTGTTGGAGGAGCAGGACGCATGCACAAACGAGGTTTGCGTTTTCAGACCAAACGCTTTCTTTTTACTAGGTTCATACCCTAGACCTTCTCGTTGAAAATTCACTTTGGTCCCCAAGATTTTATCAAGATTGTCTTTCCCTTTGACAAATTTAGACAATGAGTTATTCAATTCATGGATTTCATTTTGAAGTGAGGAAATATGCAATTCTGAATTAGCTAGCTCTTCCTAACACTTAGCTATCTTATCATTCAACATACCATTGATGGTTTTATGACTTTCAATTTCTTGCAACAAAACATGCACTTTTTCAGGTTCATCAACAGACAGACATTTTCCCTTTTCAAAAGCAAGTAATTTTTCAGACATGGCTGTATTCAAATGGTTAAACTTTTCATTTTCTTTTACAAGTTTATCATTCATAATCAGTTCATTACACAGATCATGATCGACAGAATTCGATTCCATTTTGTTTCTTAGCTCATTTTTAATTTTCTTCATTTGATTGATTTTATTCTTGAGAGCTTCATTTTCCTTTCTTAAACATGCAATCGTTTCTTCGTAATTTTCAATATCAATCATTCACGACTCATTTAATTCCTCAAACTCAGCATATTTTTCACAGAGGGAGTCATGAATGGTGCTTTCAGCTTTCTTTCTCAATTTTCTATTTTCTGACTTAATTTTCTTATATCTACTCGTTCTTCATAAGCATCAAGTAGTTCTTCAAATGACATATCATCAGATGCAGTGTCAGAGTTTACCTCAGAGGCAGTTTGGTAACAGTATTGCTCGGACACTTCGCTCGATATATCCAATTTGTCGGCCAAGAAACACAGGCCATTGGTCTTTACCTCTTGTGCCTTGATCAAGCAATCCATGAGCTCTTTTACAGTCCTACATGAAGAAACAAATGGAAACATGTGAGTATCGATGACAGGTTGCAATAAACTCAAGACTGTAATATTATCATGGTGCATCAGTTTATCCTCTTTAGACAACATAGGCAGTTTGTTAGGACCATGATAAATTAACTTCCAGAGGTTAGGATTAACAGAATTAATCAGCCCACACATTTTGCCTAACCATGAAAGAAAATCAGAACCATTAAAAACAGGTAAGCAATTCATCGAGATATGTTCAACAGAAAAATTAATGATTGTAAAAGCACTTGGATCACTCTGTAGATCGTTAGATCTAGGGACAATAGTGCCTCGCTCTGATACCAATTGTTGGGTCCCAAAGTGCAGGAAAATGAATCTAGAGGGGGGGTGAATAGATCCCTCTATAAATTTAAGTCCAACTTTTAAACACAGAACTTCTCACAGTGGAATTCAATACAACGCCTAAGACAGTTAGGCAAGACGTAGATTTACCAAGAGGCAAGTTGATGGACGTTAAGAATTAAATGCGACTTGATGAACCAAACTCAACTTAGCTCTTTGTGTGTGCAAATTAAATGTGTGAAGCAGTCTGATTAGATTGAGTGTATGTGATAGTGTCAATTTAAACCTGTGAAAGGAGATAGAGGAAATGGACAATCACACAGGCATTCAGATATGGACACGTTGATTTTTAAGGTGGTTCGGGACAACAACCGGGTACCCTACGTCCACCCGTCACTCAACTAAGTGAGTCTTCCTGCTGTTAAACAACCTGGACACTATAAGAAATGTGACCTATAGCCATGAATTTTACCTACGTTTGCAAAAAACATAGGTATATATGACATATTCTGACGTTTTAAAAAATATGTAGGTAAATTTCCTACGTTTCATGATAGCGTAGCTATATGGTCATCTTATTCTGACGGTTCGTTGAGAAACGTAGGAAAAGGTTATCTATTCCTACGTTTTGTGGGTAAATGTGAGAATAGGTCATAGATATTCTATCACTTTTAACAAAGTGTAGGAATAAGTCACTTCAAATAAAAAAATAATAAATTAAAAACGTAGGAATTAAGCTGACCCCAATAGCGGGAAAGCTATCGCCCGATATTTTTCATTTTTTCTCTTTTAACACTCATTTCTTTCTCCCGAATCCAACCCATCCTCTCCCTCTTTCTCTTCCTCCCCCACCCCTTTCTTCTTCATCCTCCCAGATCTGGCGAGCAGAAGGAGATATGAGAGACCGGATCAGCCATCTGCCAGACGAGATCCTCATCAACAATCTCTCCCTCCTTCCCACCACCAAGCTCCGCGCCGCCACCAGCATTCTCTCCCACCGCTAGAGGCACCCTTGGACCCACTGCTCCGCCCTCGACCTCTGCCGCGAGAGCGACGGCTGCCCCTTTAACTCCAACGTCGTCGACTGTTGCATACAAGCCTGCAGAGCGGCGACCCTCCGATGCTTCTCAGCCGACAACGTCTCGGTGTGGGACGAGGACGATGACAGCGGTGAGAGGGAGTCCCCCATCAATGAGGCGCGTCGCCGCACCGATCGGTGGGTCCGGTTCGTAGTAGGGAGGTCTATAGAGGAGCTCCACATGATCTTCTAGGCTGCGCCGTTCATCGAGCCACCCCCGTCCGTCGTCGACTGTGGTCGGTTATTGACAACACTGACGCTGAGGGACTACGACTGGACCAATTTCCCCTGCCACGTCGGCGTCTTCTCGTCTCTTCTCACCCTCCAACTCACCCGAGGCATCCTGCCTCAGAAGAAGTTGCGCCCCCTGCTGTCCATGTGCCCCCTCCTAGAGAGCCTCTGCATTGAAATGTGCTGCTGTTTGGTGTCGATCGAGGTGTCTTCCACGATGAACCAACGCCTCAGGGGCCTGAGCATCAAGGCTTATTCCTGGGTGGTCGCCCTCGACGTTCCCCACCTCAGGTCATTCATGTTTAGTTGTAACATCACCACCCTATCCCTGAAAAGCGCGCCGCTATGACTACGCGAGGCCAAGCTCCATTCGCTCCACCGGCGCACCTCCTGGTCGAAGCGGGCTTGGAAGGAGATCATGTCGGTCGTCTCCACTGTGAAGATACTCTCTGTGAACGATTGGTTCTTCGAGGTTCTAGGATTGTTGCTGCACGCTCATTTGATTTTGATTTCGCCAAGAATATATAGCTAGTGGAAGGTAAGTGCTAATATTATTTCATATCCAATTTGATGATGCTGAAATATGTCTGGCAGTTGATGGCTATCGCGGGGGGCATTGGAGATGGGAAATTTGTGTTCAAGAATCTAAGAGAACTGCTCTAGTATATGGAATCCATTACATACTCAAATCTCGACACCTTCATCTCCTTCCTCCGAGGATTCCCACACCTACATTATGTGTCCTGGATCCTAGCCAAACCATAGTATACACTGATTTATATTCACCTACATTTTCATCCTATGTGCATTTAATACCATGCCAACATTTGGATTCATGGAGTTAGGTTGTTTTGCTGGTCCTAGAACCTCCTTCACATTGTAGAATTTTGATGGGGGTAAATCTTCATATATTACCTTTTCCATCTCTGATGTGAGGAAACTTTGTGATAATATTCCAACTCCATTATGTGTTTAACTGGACATGCTACCTCATAAGGTACGTGAACATTTTAGCCCAACTTTCCTCTTCCTTCAATGCTCATAGCTTACCATGTCTTACTGAGTGCAGATTTTGTAGTTGATGGTGGGGCTGAATTATGTTATGAAGAGGATAGAACAATCCATCGCCGGCCATCAATTTTGATGCAACCAAAGGATCAACTAGATGTTGATGAGCTCAGACAACGACTGCATGACCGATATACAAAATCCAGTCATATAGAATATGGCGAAGAGGCAATTGACGTTGAACAATAGGCTCTTTTGCCATCAGTTAAAGATCCAAAGTTGTGATGGTTAAGTGTATGGTGTAACTCTTGTATTCCTTCCTTGCTATGGATTGTTTTTTTTTCATGTGGTTCTATTAGTTGATTGTGTCTCAAACTTCTTTAGATGGGTCACGAGCGTGAGGCTGCTATCTGCCTTATGCAAAAGTATATCGACAAAGGATCTGAGTTACATATCAGGTCAGCTATTACTTTGGACCATCTTAAGAATTACATCTATGTTGAAGCAGACAAAGAAGCCCGTGTAAAGGAGGTAACTTCTCGATGATATTTTCTCCCAGAAAGTGCAACTGGTTCCAATCAAAGAGATGACCGATGTTATTTTTGTTGAAAGCAAAAGTGTGCATCTTACAAGGGATACTTGGGTCTGCATGAAGATTGGTATCTATAAAGGAGACCTTGCAAAAGTAGGGATGTCTTTTGGTTGTTTTGTTAACTTGATACAATTTCTTCTGTTTTCTATGATCAGATCCTGGACATCTCTTTTGTGCACCTTGATTTGCATGAATGATTTATTCTCCTGACCATATGAACGCATTCTTTTATGGTGCAGGTTGTGGATGTTGATAATGTTCGCTAGAGGGTTACAGTTAAGCTAATCCCAAGGATTGATCTACAAACTATCGCTAACAAATTGGTAAATCTCATTGCTTGACCCCATAAATATAAGTAGTTTAATTGTTAATACAGAAGTCAACTTCTATAGCATACTTTTCCCATTGTGAAATGGTGAGTTTTGTTTTGGTTTTCCCCCCTTGCCAATGCGTGGTCATTTTGTCTTTTTTATTTTCTTCACTGATATCTGCTAAATATTCTTATTCTATTGTCTATGTCGTTAAAGGAAGGTAGAGATGTTGGAAAAAAGAAAACATTTGTTAAATCAGAAACCTCCCTTTAGAATATCAGCACACCCTTTCTTGAAGCCTTAATAGGTGCCTTGCTTGAAAGCCCACCATAGAAGTGGCCTTCAGATGAATGTTCTACACACGTGATCTGCACGCTCCTCTTTGTTTCAACACAAGGAAGAGGTAATAACCTGATCAGAGCACCATGTGCTTCTAGAGAGTATAGTGATGATTCTCTTTCCATTAGTAGCCACCTAAAAAAATCTTTCCTTTGGCTGGGCTTTTGATCTTCCATACATCCTTGTGTGGGGCATATGTTTTATTACCTCCTTGGTGTAGGAACATGTGCTACAAGAATCCTACCGAATTTTGAAGTAGAAGTTAAAGTTTTGGCATTTTTGCTGTAATTGATTACTCCGACATGAATGACATTTGCTAACAAATGGAAACTCCATGAGAGCTAAATTGCAGAATGCAGAGCCATAGTGGGTGCCAGTAGAGGTTCACAAGAAGAATTCGAGGCCACAGAAGCATGGAAGGACAATCCAAAACCATTATCTGGAAAAAATGAAGCTTTCTCAGGTTTGGAAACAGATGCTGTTGTCAATGCACATTCACTTCCAAAGGACTGACGAAGGTGCAGGGACTTCTGCATTTGAGGTGAGTCAGAAACAGTGACACTGGTCTTGAAACTCAAGCTGACTCCTTCGTTTGCCTGAAAGATAAAATAAAAACAAAAGAAATGTTGTGATTCAGGATGTAACAACTTCCAGCAACCGAGCAAAGGACTGTTGCACCTCTGGCAATGTGTGGCTTTATCAAGCGGTATAACAATTGTATGGAAAAAGGGGGAATAGTGAGTAAAATCCAGACTTCAACATACAGATTCCATTCATTAACAACATAGTCCTGCCAACCCTTCACCTTTTAACTTTACTAATCAGATTATAGTTCAATCAACTAGGAACAATAGAATAAAAAGTTAACAGAAAGAGTATGTGGTGCGATTTCTTAGCAGAGTATACACCTTCATTGGTAGATGCAATATGTATTTGGATGCTTAGACTAGATCAGATTCCCATTTCAAGGTGCCGATGGATAGATGTTCAAAAGCAAAAGAGGATGTTATTCGGCCTGATTAATTCAAATGAAATGACAAACAAAAGGTTGTCCAACCCAACATTTCAGAGGGAGGTTCCTCTACAGAAACCGGGCCATGAGATGCAGAAGGCACTACAAGAAAAATGAGAAATACCGACATAATTTTTCGATGGCAATATATCCGTCGGAAAGACATCGGAACTATTATAACTTTCCAACGTAAGATATTATGTCGCAAAACCGTCGGTAAATAAGGACCGATTTCCGACCGATTATTTCGGGCGAAAATCTGTCTCTAAAAAGAGACAACTTTGAGATAATTTAAATTTCGTCGGAATTACGTTGGTAATTACCCACTGATTTTCGACAACAAAATTTTCATCACTAATATTTACACATATTTATGTAATAATTATCATAAATGAACAGAAATATGTGTGTAAATTCTGGCTTATTTCCGACTAAATAAGATTCCGTCGGAAACACCTGGAATAGCTTATGTTTAACTGTAATACGTATATGTAATAAATAAAAAAAATAAATTTAAATATATCAATAGTTTAGCTGGATAATATTCGAATTCGAATCCATATTAATTAGCGGACAATATTCTAAATTGTATTTATTATTTCGAATACGGATAATATTAGAATTTGAATCAGACCGGATACAGATATTATAATATTCGTTTCATAAAATATCTGTTCGTAATAATATATATCATATAATATATATTTATGTAAATAATATATTATAAAAAATATAATATAAAATATAAAAAATATTATAAGATGGAAGATTGTTACACTTTCCAAAATTATAATAACTACCCCATTTTAACTATTTGACTTCTAAAATTAAAACCAGCCGTAGTGAGACCATTCGTCTTTAAAAACCTCAACTCATGAGTAGTTGGCATAAGTTGGGAGAGACCCTTCGTCTTCCACCGACTTTAGGTCTTCCACCAACTTTAGTAAACAAATACGAATACTTTACCAACAACATGAGTGCAGGACAGCAGGACTGCAGGAGGGAGAGATGTGTGCCAGGAGCCACCATTTTTTCTATTTGTTAATGCCCCCCTCTCTCTCTCTCTCTGTCTCTCTCTCTCTTTCATTTGTCACCACTACAACTATTTTTCACATTTAGACACCCATTTGTTACCTTTAGAAGCTATTTGTCACCCTTAGGACCAATTTGTTACCCTTAGAAGTATTTGTCACCCTTACGACCTATTTGTCACCCTTACGACGTATTTCTTATCCTTAGAAGCCATTTATTTTTCTCCCATCCCTTACTTTTCCCCGCTCGCCGTAGACCATCGCCACCTTGTCCCTGTGTGCCCACGGGTGCCCTCCGCACCCTCCCTCTCCTCCGCGAACCAGCACCGTCGTGAGTGCCGGCCAGCCCACCGTCGCGCTCCCCCTTGCAGCCACTCCGTCAGAGCACCGCTGCCCCTCCGGTGCTGTGCCGTGGCAGCCGATCGCTGTTCCACCCGGACCCGCCCACTGGCTACCGTCCAGCACCGCTGCATCCACCATCCTCGGCCGTCCATCACCATTCCGCCACCGCTGCCCGCGCAGGGCCATCCAAGGTGTCACTGCCATGGTTTAATCCCTCATGTCATGATTCCTAATTTCATCTCTTAGTTCATATTTTAGATGTATCTTTATTTTGTTTAATATAATTTTTCAGGATGTACAAAAGTGGAAAATAGTCAATTTTTAAGGTAGATGCTGTCGAAATTTTTTAGAATACTCGCTCCATTCAAACTACAATTTTGAAATAAGCTCTTTTCTGAAGCAGGTATCATGATCTCTCTCTTCTGGGGAATCAGCAGTGACCAGTCTGTATGTGTAAACCTTCTTGGTCTGTCCTGGTCTAAAAGTAGGACCAATGGCTTGGCGAGATACCAAAGCTATTGTTCGTGCTTTTAGACCAGGACAGACGAGGAAGGTTTACACATACAGGCTGGTCGATGCTGATTCTCTAGAAGAGAGAGATCATGGTACCGGCTTCAGAAAAGAGCTTCTTTCAAAATTGTGATTTGAATGTAGTGAATATTCTAAAAAATTGGTGTCTTAGAGGATTCTAGTGCCAAAACTTTTCAATCAGACGAGGGTGACACTGTAGAGTTGGTTGCTTCTAATTTTCGTCTGATCGAATCTGCCGAGCCACTTCGGTTGTGTATAGAGGACGAAGTGGAAGAAGTCGATCCAACTGAGCTAAAAGAAGCAATTGTTGGGCAGGAGGAGTCATCTGAGAGAGGGGATTCTTCTGCAACAGGTGATGGTGGAGGATGATCCAACGGATATCTGTTGATTTGTAATTGTAATCGTAAAAAATGACACATTTGAATTAATGTAATTGTAATGTCTTTTATTCATTGAGCTATATTGTGTGGATTTTATCGGGGGATGTGTGTTTTATGTTGAGTTGTGTAGGTTGTGTGTATAATTGTAGTTTTAAAGGGTGACAAATGGATAACAGAAGTAAAATATATGTTTTGAAGCGAAACAAAGGCGATGACTGGCGAACGATAAAGGTGACAAATAGATGTTGTGAGTGACAAATAGCCGTTAGCAGTGACAAATAACTCTGTGACGGTGACAAATATCTCATGGCAGTGAAACTTGAACAAACTCAAGTTCGTTTGAAGGGTTTAACCATGTATGGGTTTCCTAATTCTAAACACGGATCTGAAGCTTTCCTAGTCATCAAACGATACTGATTAAATGAAGCGAAACATTTATATTTTTTTTTCTATCATTTTTCACAATTAGGTGGTTTTATATTATTGTTATAGTGTTACATTTATTAATTATCAATTTTATATTTTTTGTCAATTTTATAATTAATTTATTATTATACTGGTACATTTATTAATTATCATTTTTATGATCTTTGTCATTTTCATAATTATACTGTTATATTTATTAATTATCATTTTTATGTTTTTTTCTCATTTTCAGTTATTTCATTATTATTTTACCGTTACATTTATTAATTATCACTTTTAATTTTTTTGATTTTATCATTTTGACAATTATTTAACTATTATTATTATGTTACATTTATTAATTATCATTTTATATGGTTTTTATCTTTTTCATAATTATTTTATTATTATTATTCTATTGTATTTATAAATTTTCAATTTGTATGATTTTTTGACATTTTTATTTATTTTATTATAATTACAGTATTATATTTATTAATTATCACTGTTAGACAGAAAGAAGAACAAGTTTTGAAGTTTTGGAGCCAGTAAATTAGATAATCCAAAATCAAGCGTGACGGCTAGCACCGCATAGTGGTGACAAATAGTCATGAGTGGTGAGAAATAGGTTTTAGGGCTGACAAATGTCTCCTAAGGGTGATAAATGGATAACAAAAGTAAAAGATATGTTTTGAAAATAAAGGCGACGGCTGGCGAGCGATAAGGGTGATAAATAGATATTATGAGTGATAAATAGCCGTTAGCAGTGACAAATAATTCTATAACGGTGACAAATAGCACAGAAAAATGAGAAATACCGACGGTATTATCCGACTAAAAAATTTTCGTCGGAAATACGTCGAAATGATTCGACTTTCATGGTTTGTTTGTTAATTTCTTGCCTATGTGATAAATTATTTTATTTATTGATTATCATTTTTTATGGACTTTTTTTATTGTTATATTTATTTTCTCTTTTGGGTTCACCTTTCGTATGTGAGAACAGCGAGTAAAATGAATGATAAGAGTGATGAATGCATATTATTGGTGATAAATAAGTTGACAGAGACAACAAATGTATATTAGTGGTGACAAATAGGTTGATAGGGGTGACAAATGTGCATGAGGGGTGACAAGAGGCTCTTAACGGTGAAAAAATGCACAAAGGCGACGGCTCCCAGGGGCAAAGGCGGACGGCTCCTGCTTGCTATAAGAGTGAAGGATGCCTATTAGTGGGGACAAATAGATCAACAGGGGGGACAAATGTGCATTAAGGGTGACAAATGGATCCTAACGATGAATTATGAGCATGAAGATAAGCCCTACTAATATTAGAACCATCGACAAACCCTGCTACTTATAGGGGAAGAACTCCCCTTCGTAAAGGTAACCCCTACCTACGATGGATGGTATCTTTCATTTGACGGCAACCACATCACACAAAGATCAAGCATCCATCATGCAAAGAAAGGTTGCAGAAAAAGAAATTATATTGATAGGGGAAGAGGGTACAAGCGGTTACTCGTCCTCTTTGGAACAGAACCTGTCAGGTTGGAGGCTCAACACCCCATTGTTACAAAACAGGTGGTCCACCTTTGCTAAGGCATCCTGCCACCCTTGCAGGTACCCCTACTTGCATTCCTCCGAAAAGTCACCGCCGCTGCTTTCCCCTGATGGCTGGTCCAGCACCGGCAGGGCTTCCTTTCAGAAGCACAATCTTTTGGCGGGAACCTGCTCTGACGAAGAATCTGACTTCTCAAACGACAACATCTTCACGAGAGTGTCTTTGACCGCCAAAGCACAGCCTTTCCCCACAGAGTCTCTATTTATAGGAAGGAGACAAAACCCTCAGAGGGCAAAAGAGTCTTCGTGCCTCCCCAACTTTGTGGAAATCGAAGCGACGGGACCGCGAAGATCGTTCCATCTCCCCCAACTTTTCTGACTCTCGGTCCTTCCTTTTTGTCGGTCATGAGATCACTTGGACCGAGATTCCTTTCGTCCGGATACATCAGCCGCATAGTAGACGAGAGGCCGGAGAGAGATACTATAATGGCTAACACCGCATAGTGGTGATAAATAGTCATTAATGGTGACAAATAGGCTTCAAGGTTGACAAATGTCTCGTAAGTGTGATAAATCGATAACAGAAGTCACAATATGTGATGAAGCGAAACAAAGGCGACGCCTAGCGAGCAATAAGGGTGACAAATAGCTCGTTATGAGTGACAAATAACCATTAGAAGTGATAAATAGCTCTGTAACGGTGACATATATCTCATGGCAGTGAAACTTGAAGAAACTCAAGTTCGTTTAAAGGATTTAACGGTGTCAACGAGTAAAATGTCTAGTACATTATTTCCCTATGCAGACCAAGCGTAGTACACTTCCTTACCTACAACAACAGTAATAACAAAGTAACTAATATGAAGAGGAGCAACACTACTAGAGTACATAAGAGAACAACAACAATACAAGGCATATTTGACATTTGTGTAGTCTGTTGGCATAGTGTCTGGTTCCTTGAATCATAGTCAGGCCCGGGACTTGCATGATATGTAGGCATGTGCCTTTCCTATAGTTGAGGATGATCAACATACGTATGCCTGCTATTGCCAACCCCATTTATAGCAGCATGTGCTTCCTCTACCGAGTGAAAACCCTTATAACGAGTACCAGGGTATCCATTCATTTGGACAAAGCATTCGGACCAACTATAATATACACCGGGTTTGCAACCAACCCACACCACATAACATTATACCTTCCCATTTTCTGAACCTCAATTCCTCAAGTGGTTATTGGTTACCATTGACATCCCTAATGGTAGAGGTCCAACGAAAAATAATACTGTGCAGAGGTTAAGAACAAAACAACCACTGCATCCGTTTAATATGAAACTACCCAAAGCATATCATATACGAACATATGAAAGCCCTGTAAAATGCATAAACATAGAAGAGGATTAAAAAAAAGGAAGAGGGCATCTGCAGCAGGAACCAGTGACGACAAGGGACCGAGGAGGACGCAGAGGAGACGAGCTCTTCTGCTAGGGAAGCCACTGCTACGCGCACTGATGAAGGGGATGACATTGCGGAGGAGCCTTAAGAACTTAAATAGAAGAGCGGGTGTCAATGTAGGGTCACGAGCGGGATCAGTGTGTTGATTTAACACATCGCTGTAATGGAGGTGGTAACACAGCCCTTGGGAGCAGAAAAAAGGGGACCGTCGGGAACCCTACCCGAACGATCGTCGCTCAATCGGAGAATATTGTAGAGGTGATTGGACAAGAGAGGGTGTAGGCAAATACGCTGGATAAGGGTAAAAAATACCTATCAGTGGTGACAACTTGCTCTACAGAGTAGACAAATACACTGGTAAGGGTGAAAAATAGATCCTAGAGCTAACCAATGAAAAGTAGAAGGAGCTGAAAGGAGGAGTCAAGTTCACAAGAGGACAAAAATGTGAACAGTATATCAAGAGTTTATAGAGCAATCAGAAGAAGAATGAAGGGACTTGGTCAATGCCAAGATAGTCAATGTCGACTCGTCAAGGTCAATGCCAGTCAAAGAGGACTCTAGAAAGCTCAACTTTTTCTTGACTACAGTCATGAGGTCCCAGTCAAAGTCAAAGGTTAATGAATAGATTAGTCAACTACAGTGATCCAGGTCAAAGACAAGCAGCTAATGGAGAGAAAAGAAGGTAACGGCTAATCATGTGGTAAGATAAGAGTGATAAATATGCAGTAAGGGTGACAAATAGCCCGTATGACTGACAAATGGACGATAAGCATGTAAGTTAGCCAGTAAGGCTGACAAATGGGCTGAAAAGGTGAATCACAGGCTCGGTGTGTTTGGCACACGCTCAACTCAAAGGCCAGGGGCCCAGACTTTACACGTGATCCGAGGCTACCCTGTCAGAGGTATATTCTCTCTCATGAGACAAGGATATTTCTATATTTCAGCCTGATCATCTATTATTCACCCTTTGTCGCCTCTTTTACACCAGTAAGGCCTATTTTTCACCATTGGCCGCCTATTTGTCACCCTTAAAGTGTAGCCAAAGCCCTTTTCATCCAGCGGGTGACTTGGGTTTTTCTCTTCAGCAATATGAACTGGAGTCGGCTCCACGGTCGACTCTAGTCGACACTTATGCAAGTAAAGCTTTCATCTTTTCACACTTCAACCTAGTTCCTTAACCAAACTTGAATCTGTCTTCAGAAAACTCATTGGTATTCATGAATTAACATTATCAAGCACACACATTAACAAAATTAAAATATATAAAACTTTGAAGATCAAAATATATGACAAAAGAAATATCAATGAAGACAGGTATGCCACATTCTGAGGTTTGAAATGTGAAATATTTAAGATCTTGTATTTCCAAAGGTAATGAGGTTGGCCCCAAACTGGGCTCTAAATATATTATAATCACCCTCATTAAATGTCCATGATGTCTCCCCCTTCCTTGACAATTCTTGAAGATATTTCAGTACATAAATGGCACAGTTGAGACTTCCATCTTCCTCTTGGGGACATTCGTTGTCGAATACAAGATCCCATTTCTCAACTCCCTCGAATGTCCCATAGAGCTTCAGAGACCCCCGTACAACTACAGCCTACAAATGAAAGGTTATAAATTATTAAGGAATAATTAAAAGACAATATAAATATCTATGATTTCGGGTACATGGATAAGAAAAAGTACCCAATTTCTTGTAGTAGCATCATGGATGGCCATGCCTCTCATGGAATTGTATGAGACAAAGCGGCGATTCTCCGTGTCAATAGCAAGTAGATGCCAGTGACCTCCAGAGTGTAACATGAAGAATAAATACTTGTTCTTATGCAGTTCTGATAATTCAACATTCTCGTAGGCGCACTCCAACAATTCGTTGGATTTTTCGTAGTTGGCCGTTGTCCTGCCGTTTATGTGATTCAATAAAGTGGTGGGAAAACAAACCCACTGATGAAAGGTGTCAGATTCATTGAATCGTGAGTGGAGGAGGTACATCATGGCGTCGATCACCTGTAAATTAACAATCACAATTCTATTAGTAGTAGAAACGCAAGTTCAGGGTAGGGCAAGTGACAAAAAATTTCATAATTTTCCAAAAAAAGTATCATATCATGTATCATCTGGCTGTATAATAGATCAATGACATGGCGATGGTTCAAAACAATCCCGTTCTGTAATTGAAATATGTGGCCACTATATTGGACAATAAATTTCATGGTAGTCAGAGTAAGGAGGATCAGGATAATTACAGAAACTATAAGAGGACAACTTACTCAATATCCCCCGAGGCACAAGCATCAATGAATTCATTCACAATCGTGTTATCTGTCGGCTTCAGCCAGCCTTTGCAGATCCAATCAGTACTCTGTATGAGCTTTCTATAATGGTCGGCTTCATCTCCCTTCTACATTTATGCCAATATACTAACTTAGATTCTATACTGTAAGAAGTAGGACCAACGTAGACTCACATTCTTCTTCCCCCGTCCTGCAGTTTTCTTTGCAGGTGCCCACCATTTCCTTATGGACTTCTCACCCCGTTGATGAAGAGACTGAGAAAAGACACCTTGACGACGGTCACCATGCCCATTGGTCGCCTCCATCTGAGCTTGGATATCACCTTGCACATCCTCTTCAGGGGCTGCCTTAGATGGCACAGTATCATCCGTACTTTGTTGAAGGGGCCTTGGAGGTGGGACATCAGCGGCAATGTCCATTTTAGAGGTTTGACATATACTTTGCTCAACATTTTCAGCCCCTTGCACTTCCTTGACAAGGGCTGCCGAAGGTGGCATGACATTAACCGTCACCTGTTCGATGGGCCTAGGAGGTGCTGCATCAGCGGCAATGTGAGCCTCTTGCACCCTAGTCAGAAAGAAGGCCCTCATTTCCTCAAGTAGCCGCTGGATCTTCAAGTAGCGGCAATATCCTTTAGCACAGGCATGCGTGGAGCTGATGAGGACGTCTCCTGAGCACTGGGTTCGGTCATCATCTGACCACCGTACCCCGTGTCCCTTTCACTTGGCTTAACAAGGAGCCCTTCGATCACTTACATTTCAAACCACATCACTTCGGTTATTCATTAATGTTGAATGACAAAGAAGAAGTTTTCAGTACTCATAATACCTGTTGGCCTCGCAGGGATCCAATGTAGAATTTTAATTTCCTATCTAGGAATGGCCCCAACCTAAATAGTCGGGGGAATGCCACCTGACTTAGTGGCTGCCGCACCCGCGTGTGCTCAAAAAACCAGACCTATAATATGAAATATATGAAGTTATTTTACAATGCAATAGAATTAATGATTGACACATTAATTATTACACAACAAAAATAAAAAAAACTTACAGCAAGTGCGGCAGAACAACCAAATATAAATGTATGGGCCCGGGATGCATCCCCGGCTCTTCTCTTAGCACGGTCAATTGTACCTGACCGTCGTTTCTGGACCGCCAACACTAATTGCTCAAACTTGTGCATCGTTACTTGTTGCACGGCGGCTGCCCAGTTGTAATATGAAACTCTGCCAATGTCATCTAAGCATGATAGCATCTGTTGTGGACAAGAATGCGTCGACCGTGGGCAAAGGAAAGTGGACAGTAAGAGTATGATCCACAGCCAGACAGTGTCGGCCACATCCTGCTCTTCATCGGACCCAACAATTTGCTGGATGAGAGAGCACACTTTCTTCCGGTCAAATGTTGCTGCAAATCCAAATCGATACTGCAACTTCGACTTCTATTTTACGGATCCATAATGTTGAACCGGCTGACCGGAGTAAGGTAATCTTAAAATTATGCCCACATCTTCCACACTGAATGCGACCTCCTTACTACCCATACGAAAGTAATTTCCTCCACTATGGGCGCAAATAATCTCCTCCAATAGTGTCATGGTGAAGGTGAAGGGAGAAGCATTGCCAACATATGGACCAAAGGGTGTGGTCCTCATCAATGACTTGTGGCATTCCCGAAATGCCATCTGATCCCTGTCCTTCATGTAAATTTCCATAGAACACTGGGCGGAGATGACCCTTGTGTTCACTAGATTCAAAAAAATATGTAAACAAGAAATTCAGTTAATTGACTGATCAAGAAATACAAAAAATATTAAGAGTAAGACAATGGTGACAAATGTATAGACAAGGGAGTTTAGGTGTGGCAAATGAGTGCTTAAGGGTGACAAATGTATGAAATTCGGAGACAGGTAGGTATAAATCTGACACAAATAGGTAGATATAAGCGTGACAAATAAATAGGTCGATAAGGGGGCAAATAACTATGTAAGGGAGATAAGGAACCACACTACCTTTAACTTGTCATCCTGAAGTGGAGGCCTTAGAAACCCTAGGTATGTGAAACGTTTCTTCTTCGGCCGTAGGAACCGGTACAATTTCCTGAGATGTAGGTGGGACATCCAGTTTATGGCGGATGGAGCATTGCATGGGTGTCTCCTTCGGCTCCATGGCTATCAGTGATGAAAGAGAGCTCGCAATTCAGGAGTGCTCGAATAGCAAATGATGGAGAGGTCGCAAATGGCACTACGAGGAAGATGAGACGTTGAGCACGATGGAGAGACGAACCGGCTTTAATCTGGGAAGACATAATCCCTGAACGGAGAAGGATAAAGAAGGCTTTCATGTGGCCTCTCCCTCCACCCTTCTCCTGTTGGCATCTCCCATCATATCCTAACCAACCCATGGTGAAATTACCAGATCACAAGATCCATGACCAAAAAAAAAAGGAGGCTCTACCAACATGGTAGAGACCAGATCCCCCCCCCCCCATGGCTTCACTAGCCTTGTTCTTATACTTCAATGAAATGTGGCCCGTTGGTCACCTTCCAAAAAAAGAAAAAAAAACAAGATTCATAACCAACCAACCCCTACATGTTGTAATTATGTCCCTTCAAACTCAGAACTCAACCATCAAACATCATGTGATCATGCTGTATAGGCATATACAGATCTTTTCCATAGTTCTTGCTTTTTCTCCCACTTTTGTTAGGCCAATCTTATTGGCAATTCAGTTATAGTGGTTATTATTTAGCATGATCGGTGGTGCCTAAGTTGCATCCGAAACTTATGTTATTTGTTTATAGAAAGATCGTACTATCAGAAATTGTGCATGTAATTAGATTATTATGCACAGTTATTTTTTCTTCTTAGATTATTCCCATTACAAGTATCCTTTATTATGTTCTTCTGGGATTTTAACTTCAATTGTATTTTGTTGCAGCTTATGTTGGTCTTGCTACAATTGCTGGGTTTCTATGGTGGTTTATTTATGCAGAAAGCAGCCCTAAACTACTCTAATATGAATTGGTAAGGTGCAGGCTTTACAGTTATTATAATTTATGGAGGGATATCTATGCCAGAGTGCCAGGTTTTCTCGAGTTTTGCCAGGGATTCAAATTGGATAAGTTTAACTCTTGAAACTAACTGAATTCAAAAAATAGTGTAGATATGCTTGAAGATGAGAATTTTCATTTCTTTTTTTCTGTTTTCTCATCCGTATGGGTGGGATTCTATAATATTATCTCTATGTTGTTATATGAAATTAGGTTTCCAAATGATATGACACATTGTGTCTTGTGCCCATACGATCTTGTTTCCGACAATCTTAGATCATGTTCTCCAACATGTCATGTATTGTTCAATAGGGTAATGGATTCTACTTTTGTTATTGCACTGGTTCATATTTGTATAAAAAATTATTAATGCCTTTATTGTCTAACTAACTTTACCATTAATATCTCCATTTAATGCTTTATTAATACCATTAATAGGGTAATGAATTCTACTTTTATTGTCTACTTAAATCACATTGTTCATCCAAGGAGTCCTACACAAGTCAATTCACTTTCTGGTTGCTAGATTTTTACTTACAGACTTGTTAGGTTTGCTAAATCTTTGCATAGAACTTGGTTTTGTTTTTTTGGTCATCATGGTGTTATTCTAATGTAGATCCTAGTGCATAGTCATACTACAAGTGCTAGTGAAAAGTCTACATTTGAGTGCTTCCTAATCTATGCAGTGTGGCATGTAGTGTAAGGGTGAGGAATCCCACTTCCCCTGTTTGACCATATCACCTCTATGTATTGAGATAAAATCTGTGATGCAATCCATGTCCCTTTTTTAATTATTTTTCCATCTTCTGGTGTGGGGCGATCCTGTTTCTCTGAAAAAGTGAGTATAGACTTTGGTGGATGATGACGATGGTGGTGAAAGTGGTGGCAAAAATTGAAAGCAGGAATTAAAGAATGTCTGAGTCAAAAATATAGAAAATGTGATGCATTTTCACTTTTTAGAGGATGTTTTAATTTCTTCGACTCCTACCTTTGTTTATTTACATATAAAATTGGTGGTATAACAGACCTCATTTTGTTTGGGAGGGTGGGAAATGTACCTCACCTCTACTCATATGTCAAGTTGTCAAAAATTGTCATCCCCGAAAAAGAGGATGTCATTTCGGGTTTTGGTGCTCATCCATCGCTTCCATACGCTACATAGTTTAACCAAGTGGTTGTTGTGGATGGATCAACCATGATTTCAGATCAAACCAAAATGCTGGCCTGATGGATCCAGTAGGTTTGTGCAACGAAGTAGAAAAGATGATCCAGATAAAAGTCATAAAACAAAACTTGTGGAAAAGAATACTTCATGACTTTACTGGAATTTCCAAGGCACACCTTAGCACTTTAGGCCTTCATATATTAAAGAATTTCAACATCTTATTTCTTTCAAATGACTTTAAAAGATTTCTTCATTTTCAGACATACTAAATATCAGGATTATGGGATTACTTGGGTGGGCAACATACATATGTCACGCCCCGACGCGAAAAATTGGAACGTGATAGTTATAAATATCCATGATAACCAGAGTAATAACGAAATTTTTAGGAAGGACTACATAAAAGCAAGAAAAAAGAGAATTTTTTAAAAACTGCTAATTCATTCAAAATAAGAAGTAATTGTTTCCAAAGTATAACCGACAACTTACAATGACTCCAATTGAAACTAAACAATAATAAAGATTACAACTCTTCTTGGACCAAACACATTAAACTGACAACATACAATCGACTCCTCTCAACACAACTTAACATTCATCTTACTGACATCACTAAACACTACGACAGCGACCAGGTCCAACGACTATCCGGATCACTCCAGGGTCTTCACTCTCCCCCATCCCCATCAGTTTGCGAATCATCCTCGGAATTACCTGGAAAGGGGAGAAATTAGGTGAGCGAACCCTCAGTAGATTCTAAAGCAGGCAAGTGATTAACCAATTAAATGTGTCATGCGAATAAAGGAACAATAAAACAAGACTAACAGTAGAAATGATAGAAAATGGAATACGGACAATAGAACAAGTAGAATAGAGATATATCATTTCTATGCATTGGCCGATTAAGCAAGCACGTAACAAGTCATGTAGAGATAGAATTTCATGTAGGAATTAGATATCTTGTAGAGGCGAAAGTGAATGTCATAGATAACACGCTAGCAAGTACTCGGTGCAATGCTCACCATGTCATTACAACTCCCCGAGGGACTAGTACTTTTCGGGCGCTCCTCCCAGGACTAGATCGGGCCCTTAAGATGCGTTGGCATTGATTTGATGGATCCAAGATCCCAAGTAACCATCTTAGACATTCATTAAAATCGGCCAAGAATTCCAAGGTCGAGCTGTGAATTTTATCATCTAGGACTCAAGTAATCTTTCAATAATTGAAATGGAGTCAAGAGATTAATGGTTATAATCAAGACAGTTTTATAGCACAAGCCATCTTGACCCGGCTATTGAAGCACACAAGACACACAAGAAAGCAAGCACTGGACAAGTTGCGGTCCTGCATGGGCCGCAGAAAATAGAAGAAACGGTATGTAATGAACTGCAAGGGTCAATACTGGGTTCGAAGCCCAGCGTTGAAGGGTAAAACGGTCCGAGAAGGGCCACAAAAGTATAAAGACGGTCCTCACCGGGCCACTTCTAAAAGAAACGGTCCAAGGCTGGCCGCAACTTGGTTGGGCCCAGCAATGGTTTACCAGTCGCCTTAGCTGATTCTAGGTCAGCCTGGGCATAGTGGAACCAGACCAGGGTCCAGCCCACATCTCCCAGATCAGTCCAAAGGGGCTCAGGTCGACTTACACAGGCCAGGTCGACTGGAAATCAAGGGAAAGTCGACCGACACACTGGCACACAGGCCAGGTCAAATTAGAAATGCGATCACCAAATGGCCAGACACTGGAACAAGGCGGCCTTCACTGCAGCCGCTACTAATAGTAGCGTTTCCAAAAGGGCCACAATCAGATAGCACAGTCCCAAATTGGGCTGTGGAAACACGCAATTTGATCGAGTCGATAAGTTTAGGCTTTGGGGGTACAACCCGCCCGGCGTCTTAGTGGGAATCCCAGGCTCGCGGGGTCATACGGAGGTCTCATAATAGAGGTCCTAGTCCGACGAAAGGAATATCCGGCGTAGAGTCTGAACCATTACAAGATTTAGGGTTGTGAAACTCGGAAAAAATCGGAGTAATGGTGGTCAGCCGGCATCACCGGAGTGGTGTGACTGTCAAACAATCCTAGTAAATTTGCCACAATAACAATTAACATTGAAGTAATACTTTCATAATTGAATTGTATTATATGTGACGAGGAACAATAATTCAGGATATGATCACAGTTAAATCAGACATTTCAAATTTTCCACATAATCCATTTATTAGGTGTGTTTCTATCCTACACGTGTTGTCTGAACAAGGAGAACACAATAAATAAAACTTTAATTTGATTATAACCTGTACGTCAATGGTGGTCTGTCGCACAGCCGCTAGTATTCAGAAGCAGTCAAAAACTGGCCGCAACCCAAACCTTTGCGGTCTGTCGTGGGGCCGCTAGCATGAAACGAGTTTCAAAGTTTAAAAAAAATGGAAAATGGTCTGTCGTCGGACCGCCAAGGGTAGGGGCGGTTCCTGATACGACCGTAACCAGTTCGCTGCTTCGGCCTCCGATGAACTCCGATAGGCCTCAATTGCAACATGAGATTTACGCAGTATAATACATAAAAATTGGGCAAAATGCTATTAATGGAAAGAGAACAAAAGGACACAATATAACGTGATAAATTAGGATTTGAGCCTGCATAAACCTAACATTGGATAGAGATAAAAAGAGGGGTAACACGATCAGTGCCCTAATTTTGACATGCTCTGACTAAAACATGAAAGACGACCTATATACTTAATATAAATTAGGGATTTTGGTACCCAATTAAAGAGGACTCGAAGGCGCTTCTAATGGTGTAACTTAATTAAGATTTGGTATGCTAGAACCTACCTTAATCGAAGAACAAGGGACCTCGAACGCTCGAAATCGCACCGAACTCCTCGCTTCAATCTCGTCGATTCCTCCCTTGATCGCGCTCCACCTGCCGCCACAGCAAATGGGTGTTCTAGGTCGGGCTAGGGTTAGTTTTATAGAAGGCAATTCGATCTAGGGGTGATGATAAGGCTGGATAGAGTCCATGAACTCGACGTGCGGGGGAATCGAGCATTGACCAAGTCACGCCGCCCTTACGTTCGAAATTAGACTCCTAGGGTTAGGGTTTCGCAAGGGAATGAGAGGGGAAATAGGTCTCCTATAAGGGCCGATCAAATGGACCTGGTTTGGGCTCGTATGGTTGAGAAGTTGGTTCGAATTTGGCGATCCAAGGATCGATCAAACCAACATCGATTTTGCCCTAAAATCCTTAATTCGACTTGATTGGAATTTTATTTAGGGGTCAACTAAGAAAACAAAAAGTCTAGGAATTGGGTCCTCTACATGATTACAATTTTTTCATATTTTTATAAATTAGTTAAAATTTAACCAAAAGGGGATTTTAATTTAATATTATGAAATTCTTGATTATTACATAGTTATATTATTTAATTAATTTTTGGGATACTACACCCTCCCCCACTTTAAGGAATTTGATCCTCCAAATTCACTGCACTTAACCGGAAAGGGAAAAATCAGGATAACCGACCTTAAAATAATTCAGGATACTGTTGCTAGATCGCTTCTTTGGACTCCCATGTGGCTTCTTCCGTTCCACGCTTGCTCTACTGAATCTTAACCATCTGTATGGACCGATTCTTGAGCTGCTGCTACTTCCGATCCAAAATCTTGATGGGTTTTTCTTCATAGGATAAATCTTCTTTCAACTCTAGGTCTGCATGCTGAATGATATCCGCGGGGTCGTAAGCGTACTTTCGTAGCATGGACACATGGAAGACATTATGCACACCTGACAACTGGGGTGGCAATGCTAATCTGTAGGCAACTTCCCCAACTCTTTCAAAAACCTCAAACGGACCAATAAATCTTGGACTCAGCTTGCCACGGATGTTAAACCTTTGGACTGCTTTCATGGGTGAAACCTTCAAGAATACATGCTCGCCTACTTGAAATTCGAAGTTTCTTCTTCCATTATCTGCATAGCTTTTCTATCTTGACTGTGCAACTTGTAGACGATTCCTGATAATCTGGATATTCCTAGATGATTCTGAAATAAGATCTGGTCCAAGCCATTGCTTCTCACCGACCTCTTCCCAGCACAAAGGTGATAGGCAACTCCTCCCATACAGGGCCTCAAATGGTGCCATCTGAATACTGGACTGGTAACTGTTGTTGTAGGCAAATTCTATCAGAGTCCAATGTTCATGCCAGCTACCACCAAAGTCAATCATGCAAGTCCTTAACATATCTTTGACAATCTTATTCGTTGTCTCGGTATGCCAGTCTATCTGCGGATGAAAAGCAGTACTGAAATTTAGACGGGTTCCTAAGGACTCTTGTAATCCCTTCCAAAAATGTGAAGTGAATCTGGGGTCTCTATCTGACACAATGTTCACCGGCACACCATGCAGTCTTACTACTTCCTTCATATACAAAGCAGCAAAAACATCGACTCTCCACTTCGACTTTATGGACAAGAAATGTGCCAATTTAGTCAACCTATCAACAATTACCCATATTGCATCGAAGCCTCCATGAGTTTTTGGTAAGCCCATTATAAAATCCAAGTCGATACTCTCCCACTTCCACTGTGGTATATTGAGAGGCTTTAATTTTCCGGCAGGTCTGAAATGCTCGGCTTTCACTTGTTGACATACCAAGCATCTACTCACGAACTCAACCACTTCCCTCTTCATGTTTGGCCCCCAAAAGGTCCTTTTTAAATCCTGGTACATCTTAGTAGCTCCAGTATGAATGGTATACTTGGACCTGTGGGCTTCCTCAAGAATCTTGCTCTTCACTTCGGCTAAACTAGGGACACAAGTCCTTCCCCGGAACAACAACCTTCCATCATTGGCAAATAGAAAATCTGGTCGATTGCTCAAACTTCCTTTGATCTCTACCAACATTGGGTCATTATCTTGCAAGGTCTTGATCTCCGCCAACAGCTCTGGATGAAGCTGAGCCTGAGCGATCATAACATGATCCTTCTTCTTACCAACATTAAGGTATAGAATAGCCATCTGTTCCAACATTCTCCACTCTTGCAACATAAGACTTGACAACTTGGGTATTAGCTTACGGCTCAAAGCATCAGCCACTACATTACCTTTCCCAGGGTGATACTCTATGGAGAAATCAAAATCTTTCAAATATTCAAGCCATCTTCTCTACCTCATATTAAGCTCTTTCTAAGAGAACAAATACTTCAAGCTCTTATGATCAGAAAATACAGTAAAGGTCTCTCCATATAAGTAGTGCCTCCAAATCTTCAAGGCAAAAACCACTGCAGCGAGCTTTAAGTCATGGACATGATAGTTCTCTTCATGCTTCTTCAACTGTCTAGAAGAATAGGTTATCACCCTACCATGCTGCATAAGCACACAACCTAGACTAATGCCCGAGGCATCAATATAAACTTTAAAACCTCCTTCTCCAAAAGACAAAGTCAAAACAAGGGCAGTGGTCAAACACTCCTTCAGAGTCTGGAAACTCCTTTCACAATCTTCCGACCACTCAAATTGGTTCTCCTTACGGGTTAATCTAGTCAAAGGTACCGCAATCTTGAAGAAATTCTTAATGAATCTCCGATAATAGTCTGCTAGGCCTAGAAAACTTCTTACTTCGGTTACATTCTCAAGCCTGACCCAGTTCTTCACTGCTTCTACCTTAGAAGGGTCTACAGAAATGCCATCTTTAGTAATGATATGTCCCAGAAAGGATACTTCCTGCAACCAAAATTCACACTTACTAAACTTGCCATATAACTGATAATCCCTCAGTATCTGCAACGCCGCCTTCAAGTGCTCTTCGTGCTTCTTCTCTCTCTTGGAGTATATCAGAATATCATCAATAAAAATCACGACCCACTGATCTAAGTAGGGCTGGAACACACTGTTCATTAGTTGCATGAAAGCTGCAAGAGCATTGGTTAGACCAAAAGGCATTACTACAAATTTGAAATACCCATACCTGCTCCGGAATGCTGTTTTAAGAATATGCTCGTCATTGATACACAACTGGTGATACTCTGATCAAAGATCAATCTTGGAAAAATACTGCGCTCCCGCTATCTGATCGAATAGCTTGTCTATTCTCGGCAACGGGTACTTGTTTTTGACAGTCAGCTGATTCAATTGGTGGTAGTCAATACACAGTCTTAACGAATCGTCCTTCTTCCTTACAAACAGCACCAGGGCTCCCCACGGGGACATACTAGGATGAATGAACCCCTTCTCGAGCAACTCCAATAATTGCTTCTTCAATTCTCTTAACTCCGTGGGAGACATACGATACGGAGCCTTAGAGACCGGTGACACGCTAGGAACTAAATCAATAGAGAAAGCTACTTCCCTTCAAGGGGGAAGTCCTGGCAAATCATCAGGAAACACATCTGGAAAATCTCAGACAATCGGAATGTCCTTCAACCATAAATCCTTCTTGTCGGTCAAAGAGACCAAGGCCAATAATGCCTGACATACTTTCCTCAACAACTTCTCGGCCCGAAGTGCCGAAATAAGTGGCACAAACTTAGAATGTCTAACCCCAACATAAGAAAGCTCAGGGTGCCCAGAGAAAAATACGGTGCCAGATTTACAATGAACGCTAGCCCCATATCTAGCTAACCAATCTGCTCCTAGGAATACATCATACTCCTTCATCTTCATACAAACTAAATCAGCCGACAAATTCTAGCCACCAACCAAAACCTTACTTGAAGGATAGTAATATTTGATAGCTGAACCCGAACCAATAGGGGTCGAAATTTCCAGTTGAGAATTCATCAACATCGGTTCTATAGATATAGACTTAGCAAAACTTTGAGAAATAAATGAGTGTGTTACTCCAGTATCAAAAAGAACAAATGCTGGCTTATCAAGAATAATGAGTGTACCTTCAACCAGTCCACCCTCCTCGGTGGCTTCTGTCTCGGTTTCCTGAAGGGCTTGGAGCTTGCCCTGCCGCCTTTGGCTTCCTTGTGGCTTATCCGATGTAGCCTGGTCTGATAAAAGAGGACACTCAGGGATACGATGGACCCTGCTTCCGCAACGCAGACAGGCACCTAGCTTGCGCCAGCACTCCTCTATCTTGTGACCTGGACGATCACAATACTTGCAAAGAGCTTTGGATGATGCACCCGAACCTGCCTTCTTGTCATCACTTCTCGGCTTCTTGTCCTTCCATGAACTAGACCCGCCAGTGGGCCTCTTCTTGCCGTTGTTGGTTTGAAATTCCCGGAACTAGTGGTCTGCTCTCTCTTGGTGTTCCTTCCACAGATCCTCTCAGTCATCTCCATGGTATCTTCGAGAACTTGCTATTTCCTCACAATCTCGGCATAGTTATGAATCTCCATTGGCGCCAACTGATTAATATATTGGAGCTTCAACCCATTGAGAAACCTCTTGGCCTTCATCTTCTCTGTAGATATCAGGTGCGGTGCATAACGAGACAATCGGGAGAATTGCGTCTCGTATTCAACAATTGACAAATTCCTCTGCTTTAAAGCAGCGAACTCCGCTGCCTTCTTCTCTTGCACGCGGTCTGAGAAATACTTGTTGTTAAAATGTTCCTTAAACTCATCCCATGTCACACGCCTATTATCAAGCGTGGCTTCCATGGCTTCCCACCAAGCACGTGCATCGCGCTCCACCTGAAAAGTCGCCAAGAGGACTCGATCTTGGTCACCAAACTGCGTAACTCTAAAGATCCGATCCATCTCCTTCAGCCAATGTTCTGCCTCATCAGGGTCTGCAGTGCCGCTAAAATGCGGGGGATTCAAGCCTCGAAAGTTTCGGTGAAGGTCACCGGCTCCCTGATGCGCGCCGCCTTGCGCTACTTGCTGTAAGGCCCGAGTCAAACCCTGGACCATGCATTGCATATCTCGCCACTGCGCACACTCAGTTGCCATTGCAATAGATTCCGACATGTAGGGAAATTAATTAGAAACGACCTATCGAAATATCTTTTAGAATTTATTAGTTATCTCAACCCAAGTCTTTACCCCATCTCACTGGGTTGGAATCCTAGACTTTTATCGGGGCCGCGGGTTATACGACACCACTTAAAAACCTAGGAACTTAGAAAACCTAAGCTCTGATACCACAAAACTGTCACGCCCCGACACAGAAAATCGGAACGTGACAGTTATAAATATCCATGATAACCATAGTAATAACGAAATTTTTAGAAAGGACTACATAAAATCAAGAAAAAAGAGAAATTTTCAAAAACTGCCAATTCATTGAAAATAAGAAGTAATTGTTTCCAAAGTATAACCGACAACTTACAACGACTCCAATTGAAACTAAACAATAATAAAGATTACAACTCTTCTTGGACCAAACACATTAAACTGACAACATACAATCGACTCCTCTCAACCCAACTTAATAGTCATCTTACTAACATCACTAAACACTACGACAACCACCAGGTCCAACAACTATCCGGATCACTCCAGGGTCTTCACTCTCGCCCATCCCCATCAGTTTACGAATCATCCTCGGAATTACCTAGAAAGGGGGGAAACTAGGTGAGCGAACGCTCAATAGATTCTAAAGTAGGCAAGTATAAGTGATTAACCAATTAAATGTGTCATACGAATAAAGGAACAATAAAACAAGACTAACAGTAGAAATGACGGATAATGGAATACGAACAATACAACAAGTAGAATAGAGATATATCATTTCTATACATTGGCCGATTAAGCAAGCACATAACAAGTCATGTAGAGATAGAATTCCATGTAGGAATTGGATATCTTGTAGAGGCGAAAGTGAATGTCGTAGATAACACGCTAGCAAGTACTCGGTGCAATGTCTCACCATGTCATTACAACTCCCCGGGGGACTAGTACTTTTTGGGCGCTCCTCCCAAGACTAGACCGGGCCCTTAAGAAGCGTTGGCATTGATTTGGTGGATCCAAGATCCCAAGTAACCATCTTAGACATTCATTGAAATCGGCCAAGAATTCCAGGTCAAGCTGTGAAATTTATCATCTTGGACTCAAGTAATCTTTCAATAATTGAAATGGAGTCAAGAGATTAATGGATATAATCAAGGCAGTTTTATAGCACAAGCCATCCTAAACCGACAATGGAAGCACACAAGACACGCAAGAAAGCAAGCTTTGGACAGGTTGCGGTCCTGCATGGATCGCAGAAAATAGAAGAAATGGTTTGTAATGAACCGCAAGGGTCAATACTGGGTCCGAAGCCCTGCGTTGAAGGGTAAAACGGTCCGAGAAGGACCGCAAAAGTATAAAGACGGTCCTCATTGGGCCGCTTCTAAAAGAAACGGTCCAAGGCTGGCCGCAACTAGGTTGGGCCCAGCAACAGTTTACCAGTCGCCTTAGCTGATCCTAGGTAAGCCTGGGCATAGTGGAACTAGACCATGGTCCAGCCCACATCTCCCAGATCAGTCCAAAGGGGCTCAGGTCGACTTACATAGCCCAAGTCGACTAGAAATCAAGGGAAAGTTGACTGACACACTAGCATATAGGCTAGGTCAAATTAGAAATATTGCGGTCACCAAATGGCCGCACACTGGAACAGGGCACTCTTCACTGTGGCCGCTATTGATAGTAGCGATCCTAGAAGGGCCACAATCAGATAGTACAGGCTCGAATTGGACTGTGAAAACACACGATTCGATCGAGTCGATAAGTTCCGTCTTTGGGGGTATAACCCGCCCGGCGTCCTAGTTGGAATCCCAGGCTCGCGGGATCTTACGGAGGTCTCATAATAGAGGTCCTAGTCGACGGAAGGAATATCCGACGGAGAGTCCCAACCATTACAAGATTTAGGGTTGCGAAACTTGGAAAAAATCAGAGTAATGGCCATCAGCCAGCACCACTGGAGTGGTATGACTGTCAAATAATCCTAGTAAATTTGCCACAATAACAATTAACATTGAAGTAATACTTTCATAATTGAATTGTATTATATGTGACAAGAGGAACACTAATTCAGGATATGATCACAGTTAAATCAGGCATTTCAAATGTTCCACATAATCCATTTATTAGGTGTGTTTCTATCCTACACATGCTGTCTAAACAAGGGGAACACAATTAATAAAACCGTCATTTGATTATAACCTATACGTCAATGGAGGTCTGTCGCGCAGCCGTTAGTATTCAGAAGCGGTCAGAAACTGGCCGCAACCCAAACCTTTGCGATCTGTCGCGGGGCCGCTAGCATGAAACGAGTTTCAAAGTTTAAAAAAAATGGAAAACGGTCTGTCGCGGGACCACCAAGGGCAGGGGCGGTTCCTGATACGATCGCAACCAGTTCGCCGCTTCGGCCTCCGGTGAACTCCGATAGGCCTCGATTGCAACATGAGATTCACGTGGTATAATACATAAAAATTGGGCAAAATGCTATTAATGGAAAGAGAACAAAAAGACACACAATATAACGTGATTAATTAGGATTTCAGTTTGTATAAACCTAACATTGGATAGAAATAAAAAGAGGGGTAACACGATCGGTGCCCTAATTTTGACATGTCCCGACTAAAACATGAAAGATGACCTATATACTCAATATAAATTGGGGCTTTCGGTACCAAATTAAAGAGGACTCGAAGGCGCTTCTAATGGTGTACCTTAATTAAGATTTGGTCGGCTATAACCTACCTTAATCGAAGAACAAGGGACGTCGAACGCTCGGAATCGCACCGAACTCCTCGCTTCAATCTCGTCGATTCCTCCCTCGATCGCGCTCCACACCGGCCGCCATAGCAAATGCGAGTTCTAGGTCGGGCTATGGTTAGTTTTATAGAAGGCAATTCGATCTAGGGGCGATGATAAGGCTGGATAGAGTCCATGAACTCGACGCGAGCGGGAATCGCACATTGACCAAGTCACGCCGCCCTTACGTTCGAAATTAGACTCCTAGGGTTAGGGTTTCGCAAGGGAATGACAGGGGAAATAGGTCTCCTATAAGGGCCGATCGAATGGACCTGGTTTGGGCTCGAATGGTTGAGAAATTGGTTCGAATTTGGTGATCCAAGGCTTGATCAAATCAACATCGATTTTGCCCTAAAATCCTTAATTCGACTTGATTGGAATTTTATTTAGGGGTCAACCAAGAAGATAAAAAGTCTAGGAATTGGGTCCTATGCATGATTACAATTTTTCCATATTTTTATAAATTAGTTAAAATTTAGCCAAGAGGGGATTTTAATTTAATATTAAGAAATTCTTGATTATTACACAGTTATATTATTTAATTAATTTTCGGGATGCTACACATATATTTATGAATTTTTTTGTCTTTTATTTTTTTTGGGGGGGGGGGGAGGAGGGGTGGGGGGTTGGTTCATGCATCCTAATAAAGTATGCTTTCCTGGATTATTAATTTGCAATGGCTTCAATAATTATGGGAACGTGTATTATACGATTATCTGATCCCTGTTTTTGGTCCTTTTAGAGTAGGGCAAAGGATTTCATAATAAAAAGTTGGAATCAAATTTTGATCCTGATCCTTCTTCTTCTTGGCCTAGAAAAACTGGCAGTTCCACATGTATATGCATGGCTGCCATTTCTGAAATATTGTTTAGCATAGAAAATCATTTTGTATAAATTTGTGGTCGAAAGTGGTGGATCTGAGAGCTCTCCTTAATGTAGTATGCTGTACACCTAATACAATCTCTATATACAAAGGAGTCACCTAACTATTCATTTGTATTTGTTGCATCATGATACATTCCAGTCTGATCAGATGCTGCATCATGGGGATTTTCCCACATTGTAATTATTGGGAAAGTTTTGGATGAAGTATAAAAAATAGGGGATGGTTACACATCTGATTTTTTGTGTGCTACGCAAATACTATTTTCCAGAAAATGTAGAGCATGAACAACTATTCAATTTTCTACTTTGCTATAAGAACTTTTCTTTGAATCTTAACCATGTCTGGGATTACATTGTTAATGTAAAATTGAAGGTATGGACCAGCTCAATAGTCAGATAAGTAAAACTGATTGATGGGCTAATGCTTTAGGGGTATGATGATATATGTTTACAGTCTAACATCTATTTCTGCAATGATATACGGGGTATTGCCGTTTCTGGCATTGAAGGGGAACCTATCAACCTCAGTGAGCCTGTGACACAAGCAATAGCTGCTGCTTTTGCTTCATGGTTGTTGGACAGAAAGAAGCCTAGTGAATCAAGATGCTTAAGAGTATCTGTTGGCCATTGTTTTGCATGATGAAAAATAGTTAAACTACTTTGCTTTAATGTCCCAGGTGTTTGGGGGGGCCTCCATTCGTACCTTGCTATTGTTTTGTATGATGATAAATAGTTAAACTGCTACACCTAAAAGAATACAAACACAAAGCATAGTAACACACAATGTTAAACTTGATGTCTACAACAAATAGTGTTATGCTTGTTCTTATGATTCCTTGACTGATGCAGCCTATTACAGTCTTACTAGTAAACTGCTAGTTGCTTCCAACATTCCAAAATTTGAGAGCAAACTTTATCCAATCTGCGGAGAGCACTCGTGGGATAGATTTTCTTTGAGTATATTTTCTTCTTTTGTTTCTTTTTTTTCTTCCACATGGTTAATGGCATTATCTTTAGTTAGGTGTAGTAAATGGTGCTAATTGCTTCATACTAAATCCATGAATGTGAAGATATGAATAGATGCACTATTATAGGTGATGAGAACACATATATTAATATGATTTTTTTAAAAAAAGAAAACATATTCCTATGTTTTTTATTAACCAACGTTAAAGTATTTTCCTACATTTTTTAAAAAGTGATGTTAATTCTTATTCATATGTTTCTTTTACTACGTGGTAAAAGGTAATACTTACGTTTCCAGAAATGTAGCTATATCCTTTTATATACATGTCTGTAGGTGACTTTTACCTGCGCTTCTGTTAGACTATTCCTATGCTTTAGAAGCGTAGGTATAACCTAGAGTCACGCGAGCAAGCGCCACGCTTTGAAATCGTGGCAACGAAACGTAGGTAAAGGATTTGCCTATATTTTTTAGACCTATACCTACATTTTAAAAACGTAGGTAAAGGCCAATTTTCCTATAGTGGGGGATAAATCCCCCCCCACACACACGGAGCCAAGCTCCAACACACACACACAGCGTGACGCTTGCACAAGCACACGGGAGAAAACTCCCAACCATACACAGGGAACAACCCCCAAACTACTCGCGAAGGTCCTCCTCACAAAACGACGCACAAGTGTCAACACAGACACTCGGAGAAACCACTCTCCACGCTCACACACATAGTATGTTTGTTCAGAAAATCAAAAACATATTCAGATGAATACATTCAAGCCCAAGATATGTTAGAAAGACCAAAAACAAGAAAACCCATCATATATAGAATTCCCTCTTTCTAGATGCTCCTGATCTTCTAGTCGATGTAAACAGATGATCGCGATTTCAATGTCTTCTTGTTCCTCTTTTTATTCTGCTTTGCTCTTCCCTATTCCACGAACTCTAGAAATCCCTTGAAGAAGATGAAAACCCCTTCTCTTGTTCTCCTTCTTCCCTTCTTCCCTTTCTTCTCCTACAAGATAGAAAAAGTTAGCACAAATGGAGTTATTTTGTGAAATTCGGAGAGCATGTATATATAGAGCTAAGAGAGGGAAAAAGACCCTTTTATCCCTCCGAAAACATGTTAAGAATATCCTCATATGTGTAGGAAACAATTGGGGGAAAATGGTAATATTTTAAATGCCAAATAATGGGTTTTTAACACTTTCGAAAAACCCGTGGAGAAAGGGTCGACCCATGGGGTCGACCCTTGAACACCCTCTCCCTGAACAGCCCAAAATAGAATGCAGAACATGGGGGGTCGACCCTATGGGTCGACCCTACAGTGTCTTGCCCCCCAGCTCCCCTGGACAGAGCATGGGCCAGTGTGGGTCGACCCTATGGGTCGACCCCTGCCAGATTGGGACAGAACTCAACACAAACCTCCATTTTGCTCAAGGGAAAAAGGTGGTTAGATGTTACCATGTTCCTCTAGGTTTATGAAGGCAAGAACATTGAGTTAGTTTCCATCAGAGATTATGAATATTAACTTACCCAATAGTCTCACCTTACATTATGGGAATATGAAATTTAGAGATACTCACCAATGCTATGAGGTTTAAAACTATTGGATTGCCATGACCATCCATTGGAATTCTGAAGGAGCATTCAAGTGATATGAACTCATTTAAGCATATAATCAACAATTTGACCGGCATTTAGTGCTTGAACCATTCACAACCATTCTGAACCTTCATCAACCAAACCTTTTATGCCAACTTAACATTCCAAAAACTATTAGAGCTGTATGACACAATTAGACATTCAAAACTCCACATGCATGAATCAATTCCATATCTCAGGGCAAGAAATTAAGGAAGTGTAAAGAGTGCGTCGACGCAACACAACAATGACCAGTAACAACACAATATTCTTGAAGAAGGCCAATTCTTTAAACTAGTTCTTCAAACAAGCAAATCCATACATCATAGCAAGAAACACAAAGATATTCAAGCACATGTAATCATGAAAAAAACCATTCAAACATAAGGCCAAGTCAACTTCCAAAGAAGCAAGTCAACTTGTATCCTAGACAGAAACTTGGAGGCCATAGGCTCCTACACCAAGTCGACTTGGTCAGCTCTGCAAGTTGACTTGGTCTCACTAGTTCAAAATAGAAACTGCTCCAATGATAAATGCACCACCAAAAAGTCATTTGACAAAAAGTAAAGTAACATTATGTAATCATCAAAATCACACAGTCAATAGTGTAGGTCGAGACCCAGTGGGCAGGTCGACCTAAATGCGTTCTCCTCGCTTATCTTGGCCTCCAATCGACCCCGTTGAGATCCTTTAGTTGACTTTTGGCCCCGTGGATGTCCCGGACACCCCGTGGAGACCGTGATCGTGTTTTTGGGTGTCCAGAGGATTCATTATATTTTCATTAACATGCCCATGTGGTTTAGAGGGTCCGGGTGACCCTGTGTCACGTCCCAAGATATGCATCGGCATTAAGTCGGGAACGTGAACAATCGGCAAATAAAGTCTCAAGCGAGAATGACAATTAGAGCGCTATAACACATCCACATAAAAGAGTGAACACCAAATATATATAAACTCCACTTTATTGAATAATAATTGAAAGGTTTACAATGACACTTGACTTGACTCTTAAAACTCTAGACTCAAGAAAACAAAAGATGATATAACATGATCAACTTCACTGCCCATTACAGTGAAGGCATCTAATTGCAATATGACTCGACTCTTGAATTATCTTGGGCTTCTCCTGATCTTCACTCGCTCTCACCCTCGGATCCGTCATTCGAGTAATCCGAATTCGATCCACTAGAATTTCCTAAAAAGATTGGAAAGTAGGGAATGAGCACACTCGCCAAGTAAGTATCTTCGCATCAACATAAATGTAAGTTTAAGTAATTAGCAATTTAGCTCTAGAAGGTAAAACAAAGGAAATACAATAAATCATACGAATAAAACCAAAGTAACACTAGTAAAAGGCATGAACAAGATATGTGAATATGATCAAGCAAGATTGAAATATAGATGTGAGTTTGGCCTTTCATGTAACGAGAATGTACTAGCATGTAATGAGAATGTACTTTTCATAATCATAAAGGTTATGTTCTAGAAAGTCATGTAACAAGAATGTATAATTTCATGATGAGCCTCGTGATTTTCACCCGTTTATATAAAAAGTACTCCCGGTGCAATGCGACGCCAGTGTTCATCATACCCCATGATTTACAGTATATTTCTGGCCATCTACCAAGAGGGCTATCGTCGAGCCCTTGGACACTGTCTGTGCCCGCTCTTACATCTTCAAGTTATAAATCAAGTTACTTCCACAAGAAATATAAAGTTTGGTCGATAATGTAAAGTTCAAACAATAGTTCATGACAAAAATATCAAGGTAAGAGCGCACCAAATATGAACATGTGAGTTCAAGAATGAACTATAACGAGGTCATGCTACGAGCAGAATCCGACAGTATAACGGTACATTCTTATATTTGTAAAGTTTATTAATAAATTAATGTATGATATGTGGGGTTCCAGATTATTGTGTATGTGATTTTGATGATTACAAAATGACTTTGTTGCTTGGCCTTGTGCTTGAATCATCTTTGTTCTCTTGCTATGGAGTCATGTTCTAGAATGAGAATGAATTTATGAAACATGCTTGAAAGAATGCATATGCCTTGTACTCAATGAGAATTCATGAGAAAATATGTTTACATAATTGGATATTCACTAATATGTGTGTGTGTGTGTGTGATATTTTTAGTGTGAATTTTTCTCTCTCTAAATCCTAGAGTGAGAAGCTCCGGTTCTTCCCGTCCGTGTTCTTCCCGCCTGTGTTCTTCTCTGTTTCATCAGAGCGTCCCCACCTTGCCGGCGATGGCTGGTTTGGTGGGGGATGCTCACCCTCCTGTGTTCAAAGATACAGGATCGGATTTCGCTAGTGCAGTTCCTCGAAAGTCTTATGCGCAAACTCTCATGGATGATCAGAATCGGCCGTATACTCCTTTTCAGGTGAAAGCTCCGGCATATATAGACAAGGGAGAATCTGTAGTATACTTTACACAGGAAGAGATATAGAAATCATGCTCGTTCCTTCGGAATGTTGTTATAGCTAAATGTTCATATGGTCGCCCCTCTATTCCAGAAATTAAAGAGTGCCTAATGCAACGGCTGCACTTAAATTCAGAATTCATCCTAAGCAAGATGAATGCTAGGCATATTCTAATCCGGTTAGGGAGTGAGGCTGATTTCCTCAAAATTCTCCTTCAAAAGAATTTATATATCAAAGGTTTCTTGTTCAGATTCTTCAGATGGACGAATGATTTCGATTTTGATGCAGATCCTTCGATCGTCCATGTATGGATAGGCTTCCCTTCTTTTCCAGTGAATTTTTATCATGATGACATGCTTAGATCCATTGCAAGGAATGTAGGTCCTGTTCTTCGAATTCATGAAGCTACATCCACAGTTACTGAAACATCAGAGGCACTGGTATGTGTTGAACTTGACCTTGCTATGTAGAGAAAAAATCGTATATGGATTAGGATGGAAGAAAGAGGATTTTGGCAAACAATTAACTACCACAGAGTGCCGCACCTGTGCTCACATTGTCACAAAATCGGGCATATGGAAAATGATTGTAAAAAGATACAGAAAAAATACATGAATCGAAATTCACTTACGGATAACACTGATGTCAATGGTGCAAAGAAAGTGGTCAGACAGATATATAGACCACGAGTATTACAGAATCCAAACTCTGAGCTGATATATAATGATACAAATAGATTCTATGCCTTGTCTAATTTGTCTGCAGAATCTAGCTTTGAAGGAGAACCAATGCAAAAGAAGAATGTTGAAAGGATTATGAACAAAACTTCAGTAGGATTAAAGAATAATGATCAGGATTATGGTCTTTCAATATTAGAAACAGAGTTAAAGACATGCCCCATAGCTTTGTCAAAATGCTTCAAGTATGTAGAATGAGGATAATGATCTTAATGAGCTATTTCCTATTGATAATCAAAAGGAACTCCCTTCAACCCAAACTAGCAAGACGCATCAGAAAATAGAGGATATTGATATGCCAAAACAGCAATTGGGTATTAAAGACATTCAAATAATCAGATCAAAGGAAGTGTCTGAATTATCAGCTGCAGAAAATTCTCGGATGATAAGTCAGGATAACAGAAATTCTTCACAATTCTTTCAAGCCAAAAAAAATAATGTGATTTCAGCTTTTTCAGGAGATCTTATCAATGATGCTCGATTGACTAGAGCCAAGGCCAAGGTTCTGGCAGCTCACTCTTCTTCTTCTTATGCCCATGATTAATTCAGCTCTCATGTGGAATGTAAGGGGTATAGGAAACATGGCCACTGTTAGAAGCCTTGCGTAGATTATAAAGGATCAAAGGCTTAGCTTGGCAGCTATTTTAGAACCTCTCATTGACTTTAGTCGTGCTAAAAAGATGGCATCTAGAATAAAACTTCAATCAGTTTTGGGGAATAATGGTGATAACTCAAAAATATGGATATTCTATAGCAATGACATAAATCTTGATGTAGTAGAGATGCATTCCTAATATTTTACAATTGGCCTGAAAGAAGGCAATTCTGTCTATATGTTTTTCACTGCGGTATACGCCTCATGTAGTGCTAGAATTCGCAGGGACCTGTTTGATTCTTTGATGAATTTCAGTCAAGGGGTAACTATTCCCTGGATTATTGGTGGTGATTTCAATTGCATAATTACTCCTGAAGAAAAGATTGGAGGGATTATGCCATCAGCTGGAGCTATGTTAGACTTCCAAAGTTTTATTTCTGCTGTGGGATTATTTGATTCTGGTTATTCTGGATCTGCTTACACATGGTCAAATAATCAAAGTGGGACAGCACACATCCGAGCTCGCTTGGACAGAGTCCTCCATAATGAAATGTGGTCAAACTCATCTCTTAGTTTATCTGTAAAACACTTAGTCAGAGGTCCTTCTGACCATGTTCCCATTCTTATGAATATGCTTCCTATGAAAGTTGCACCAGGAAGATTTATATATCATCAAATGTGGCATACTCATCCTGACTTTATGGAGTTTGTCAAACAGCATTGGACTATACAGGTCCAAAACTACCATCCTTTTTATGCTCTACTGGATAAGATCAAGCAATTAAAAGTTGCATTGAAAAAATGGAATAAAGAAGTATTTGGCAATATTCACAAAGCTGTAGAAAATGCTGAGATCCAATTACAGCAGATGGAAGAAAATTATGATGACAATCCATCTGTGGAGAATCGGATAAATCTGCAAAAAGCTAATGCTGAAATGAGGCTTATTCTTCATAGAGAGGAGATTTTTTGGTTTCAGAATTCCAGGCTTCAGTGGATTACTTATGGGGACCGCAACACTAAATTCTTCCATCATCATACCAAAATCAGAAGACAGATGAATTTTGTTCAAAGGTTAAAACTGGATGGCACTTGGGTGGAGGATCAGACAGTCTTACTAAATGGAGCAGTGGAATACTTTAAGAACTTACTATCTACAGAAACTCATTGTATAGATGAAAATCTATTATCTGTCATTCCCAATTTAGTAACAGAAGAGCAGAATAAGGGATTATGTCACATTCCTTCAGCTAAGGAAATCAGAAGTTGTGTTTTTTCTCTTTCAGGCAATAGCTCCCCCGGACCTGATGGCTTCACTGGGAATTTTTTTACTCACTGTTGGAACATTGTTGGGAGTGATGTCATAAGTGCCATTCAAAGTTTTTTCCAAGGATGGGGGCTTCCGAAGGGAGTTACATCTACAACATTATGTCTGATCCCCAAGGTAAAGAGTCCTACCACCTATACTAATTTCAGGCCAATTAGTCTATGCAATTTTACATGCAAAATTGTATCTAAAATAATCAGTGACCGAATGCGCCACATATGTTCATGGAATTGGATAGACCTGTCAGAGGGCATAACATTCTTATTAAATTGGACATGGCCAAAGCATATGATCGATTGGAATGGAATTTCTTACTCCCAGTCTTGAAAAGATTTGGGTTTTCAAACAGATTTACTTCTTTGATATCCCAGATTTTAATGAACTGCTGGTTCACTGTTGCTGTTAATGGCCAGTCTCATGGATATTTCAAATCTACACTGGGGGTGAGACAAGGGGACCCTTTAGCTCTAGCTTTGTTTATTATAGCAGAGGAAGCTTTGAGCCGGGGCCTCAGTCATATATTCAGTTCAGGTCAATGTAGATAATATCATCTACCTCGGAATGTTATGCCCATATCTCATATATTATATGCAGATGACTCAATCATTTTCTCAAATGGGGGATTGCATACAATTAAGCATCTGCTTCTATTCCTTAGAAGATATGAAGCTTCATCGGGGCAGATGATTAATTCTCAAAAAAGCTCATTCATGGCTTCTAAACATATGTCAAGAAATGCTATAGAGAAAATTAGACAGAGAACTGCCTTTCAATATAAAACTGGCAGCATCAGTTATTTGGGAATTCCTTTATTCAAAGGTAAGACCAAAGTTCCACATTTTAAATATCTGCTTGATAAAATTAATGCAAAGCTTGCTGGATGGCAAAGTAAGCTCCTCTCCCAGGCAGGTAGAATCACTCTCATTAAGTCAGTGCTATCTTCAATTCCCATTTACTCAGCAACCGCTGCTGCTATTCCATATACTATACATAAGCAAATTGAGCAAATATGTTCCAATTTCTTATGGCAAGGAGCTGAAAGTGTTCACAGGAAACACTGGGTATCTTGGAATAAGGTCTGTAGACCATACTATGATGGTGGCTTAGGCATCCGCAGATTAGCAGACATTCAATTGTGTTCATATGTGAAACAACTGTGGCTGTCCTTACAAAGCAATTCTCTGTGGGCAACTTTTATCAAGAGTAAATATATTCAAAATCAGCACATCTAAGATTGCAAAATTCCTTTTCCTGTTGGTATCAAAGCCAGGGATTTTGAAAAGGCTAGAAAGGTTTTATTAGCTGGTATGAGGAAGATAGTGTTCAATGGAGCTAATACAAATTTTCTCAAGGATTTATGGTTTAAGGACAAGCCTTTGAAAGACTATATTTCTTCTCACATGCCTCAAATTATGGATTGCTCAGTACAGGATGCATTAGCTGATCATCAACATTCGATCTGGCAATATATTGAAGATAGTAACTTGAGGACTATAAACTCTGTTTTGCTATCTAGGAAGGGAGTGATATATCTGCTTGATCACGCCGTACCAACTGATAACCGAATTCAAAAAATGGGAATACAAATGGTATCTTGTTGTAACTGCTGTAGTCTCTCTCATGCCACTGAAGATCTTGATCATCTTTTTCTCAATAGTGAAGTGGCAGCATATCTGTGGAATAAATTTGCTACTCTTATTGATAATTCATATCTGGAAACAATCACTATTCATGATAGGTTACATAAAATTATCAATGAGGTTACTACTCACAGTCCACAAGGCTTTGTTACTTTGTTGGTTACCATGTTAATTTTCTGGGAAACATGGAAATATAGATGCAGAAGCAGATTTGAAGGCATTAAAGTCAAATTCTTTCACATTACTGAACAAATACAAGATGATATCACACTAGTCATGCGACAGATCTCTTTTAAACAGGGAATTGGCCACTCTACCTATAACAGGTATCAAAAGATGAGTATTCCCATCAAATACAAAAGACTAAGCTACATCATTGTCCGCTGGGTTGCTCCATTACTTAACTTTTCCCTCAATGTGGATGGTGCTAGCAAGGGTAATCTGGGACCCTGTGGAGGAGGTGGATGTTTCCGAGACAATAAAGGGAAGATGCTACTGGGATTTTCTTATTTTTATGGATGGGGTTCCAACATGGTTGCTGAAGGTAGAGCCCTCCTTGATGGCCTCAGATTAGCACAACAGCAAAAGATACCTATCTCAATTATATACACTGATTCATTAGTCTTGGTGGAATTATTAAAGGACAATAGAAGCCCTCCTTGGTCTTTCCTTCCATGGTGGTATAAACTCAAAGATATATTCAACAGATTTCAATGCTTGATTATACATACATACATGGAAACTAACATGCTAGCGGATGCGTTGGCTAATCATGCTGTCATATTAGGCCACAATACTGAATTTGCATCGACAAAGGAGCTGCCACTTATTGCTAGAGGAGCTGCTATAGCTGATGCTGCCAACATACCAAACATACGCACTAGACATGTATAGTTTTGATTTAGTCTCCTTTTCTCTCCACAATTGGAGCTGTATAGAGTTAATTTTCATTTTTGCTATATGTACCTAAGGGGCTTAGTCCCATTGAACACTATACAACTTTTATGCAATAAAATTTCATCTAGTGGCATGAAGGTGGAGTGGGTACATTCCTTTCCTCTGGAAAGGGGTGCACTCTCCCTTTAAGTCCATTTGGTGATTTGGGGTCAAAAAAAAAAAACTAATATGTGTGATGCAAGTGATGCATGCTATTTGAAGTTTCTATGTTAATGACAATGGTCCTCGTGAAAATAATGCTTCATGAATGTTAGTTTTTATCAACAAGAATGCCATTGGAATGAATGAGTTCTCATGCGTTTCTACATGCTTTGCACTTGGCATGATTGTTAACATTTGGGTATTGAAGCATTTTGATGTTGAAATTATGATAGATACAAGAAAGTGATTGAACGGTTGAGCTCCCATGTCATTATATTTGGTTGAATGATAGATTCATATTCATCTTATCAAAAACTTGTCATATGGTGGAATGTGTTTTTGTTGATTGATATAAGAAGCCAAATACATGTTTGAATGTTTTTAATGATGTATTTTATTGTGAACATGTTCATAGAGTTAATACTTGATGCAAGGATTTTGATTCTCAACTAACCTCTTGCTTTATCATGTTTTTCAGGATGAAAATTCACGGTTGATCTTCATGGGATTATGGTAATATTTAATCATTTATTTTCCCATGAATTAATGGTGGTTTATCAGGTTTTTCTAACCCCCACTGGCTGGGGTCGACCCTTAGAGGTTCTGGACAGGACAGAACCCATATCATGCTGCCTACCTGTAGGGGTCGACCCCTGGGGTCGACCCGCTGCAAGGGTCAATCCCAGGGCTCGACCCCTGTGTGTTGCCATTTTTTTTAGGTCTAGCCACCCTCTGGTTGCACGAGGGTCGACCCTTCTGGAATGGGAGTTCCGTAAAGTCTCTAAACCCATTCTAAACCCCATGAAACTTTATCAAACTACCCCCCAAAGGTTCCTAATATTATGAGGGTGTTTCTAACATGTTTTAGGAGGGTTATATGAGTCATTTGGCCTTTTCTCTATATATATGAATGTGAACTCCAAGTTTTGTGTATATAGAACCCTAATGCTTATTCTTTTTATCTTGTAGGTGAAGAAAAGGGGCAAAGCAAGGAGGAGCTCTTGAGGAAGGGCTTTCATCTCCATCCATGAAAATTTGAAGCTCGTGATAGAAGAGGAAAGGGAGCGGTTCGAGGAGAGGAACAAGATGATGCTGGAATCGTGATCATCCGACTCCGAACCAAGAAGAGCCGAATTGTTTTGAGAAGGGGAAGCTTTATACATGATATATCTTCTTCATTTCAGTCTTTAGAGTTTGTTTGGGGCTCAATGCATCTATTTGTCTTCGCTTCATAAATTTTTGGAAGGATATTTTGTGTGGGAGTTCGGAGATTTGATCTCCGAGTGTTTGGGATTGACGCGTGTGCGTCGTTTTGTGCGGAACATATCCGCGTGTGTGCTTGGGCATATCTTGGGGTGTGTTCCCCGTGTGTGGTTAGGAGTTTACTCCCGTGTGGTAGTGTAGGCATCGCCCTACGTGTGTGTGTTGGAGCTTGGCTCCGTGTGTGTGTGGGGTTTTATCCCCTGGCTGTTTTAAACAACAGTGAGGCCTCACCGGTTTGGTGAGGGGTGGACGTCGGGAGCTCGTCGTGATCCCGAACCACCTTAAAAATCTCCGTGCATTGTGGTTTGCATTGTGGTTTGTGTTGTGGTGGTTTGCTTTATTGTTCTAATATTTTTTCGCTATCGTGTGAGCCTGGTGAGATTGAGAGAATTAAGTTTATCAAGCTTAGTTTAAATTCCTCAATCTTATTAATTCCGATGTGCGTTAGTTTGGAGTTTTTAATTGGACACATTTTTAGTAGAGAGATCTATTCACCCCCCTCTAGATCCGTGTTCCTGCACTACGGGACCCAACAATTGCTATCAGAGCGAGGCTCTGTTATCCCTAGATCTCACGATCTACAGAGTGATCCCAGTGCTTGTTCAATCATGAATTTTTCTGGCGAACAGTTTTTGATGAATTCCGCACATATTTTTAATGGTTCTGATTTTCCTTTGTGGTTGGGCAGACTATGTAGGACTATAAACTCTGTTAATCCAAATCTTTGGAAGTTGATTCATAATGGTCCTCACATATTGCCTTTAGATGAGACCAAGTGGTCTAATCAGGATAAATTGAAGAATCATGAAAATGTTATTGTCCTGAGTTTATTGCAAGCTGCCGTAGACATTGACATGTTTTCATTTGCTTCTTCTTGTAGAACGGCAAATGAGCTTATGGATCGGTTGATCAAAGCTCAAGAGATGGAAGGACAAAAAGGTCGCATGGCCAACAATGCTGATCAACGTCATGATGAAAATGTTGATGAGGTAAATTCTGAAAATGAAGAGCTTTCTGTTGAGGAATGGGAATTAGCTTACGCTAACTTGTATGCAAAATGTAAGAAGCTCAAATCTGAAAATAAAGCCTTAAAAAGGAAGATTAATGAGAATGAGCATGATAATCCTTCATGTGAAAATTATAAAACTTTGGAGTTAAAGATTGAGAACTTAGAATATGAAAATGAACTTCTAGAATTCAAAGTTGAATTATTTTCAGATGAAATGTCTTGTATGAATGAAGAGCTTAAAATGTTTAGAAAATCTAATACTTTTCTTGAAATTGATAATGATTGTCATGATTTGCTTGATCAGAACAAACTCTTGTTATCTAAGATTTTATTACTTGAAGAAACAGAAAAACATCTTAGAAAAAAGTTAGATTTATTGTCTGATGATGAAAAATTATTTAAAAAGCTTCTTGATAGTGAATTTGATAGCAAGTGCATCATGGATGAAAATGAGGATCTCAAAAAGAAAAACGGTGCCATGCTAATTCAAATGTCTTTACTTGAAGGTAGCTTAAAATGTTTTGATATAATTGAAAAAGAGAATGCATTGTTGAAATCTGAAAATGAAAAGTTGAAACAATTAAACAACGTCATGTCTGAAAAACTGTTAACTTTTGAAAAAGGGAAAGCTTTGGATGTCAATGCTGAATCTGAAAAACTACTTGTGTTGGAACAAGAGATTGAAAGCTATAAAATTGCCAATAGAGTGTTGAATGAGACTATTGTTTGCAGCGAACAAGAAATTGTAAGTTATGAGCTGCACATTGCTTCACTTCAATCTGAAATTGTTGATTTAAATGCATCTTTGTCTAAGTTTGTGAATGGGAAGGATAACTTGAACAAGATATTGGGGACTAAGGTGAATTTCTAAAGAGAGGGGCTAGACTAAAATCCTGTGAATAAAAAGAAGTTTGAAAATAAAGTATATACATCTTTTGTGCACAATTCAAACATAGCCAGTACATCAAGTGGGTCTCCAAATCAATTTGCTCCTCAAACAACAAAGAGAATTTTTGAAAATGATTTTAAGAAAAAGAAAAATTTTAACACAAAGCCCAAAATGCATAAAGAGTTTCAAAAAGTTCAAGGTGGGAGGAAAATGAAATTGAATGTTAAATACTTTTATTGTGGCATGCATGGCCATGAAATGGATTATTGTAAAGTTATGAAAATAGATGATGAAAATGCATGCAAAGATAAACATGCATTCAAAAGAAAGAGAAATATTTCTTACTTCTATTGTCACAAAGTTGGCCATGTCATGGATAATTACTTTGTGAAACAAAATGATGATTATCATGCCATGAATGCTAAGTTTAATATTCAAAGAAAATTCAGTGACAAACATGCCTTTCGTGCTGAAAGGTTTCCAACTAACAAGGGAAAGTACTTTGGAAAAACTTATGCTCATAATGACAAATCATTTGTTAGATCTACTTCTCATTGTTGTTATCATTGTGGTAAGAATGGGCATGTTATGAAAGAGTGTTGATTTTTGAGAACTGATAATTCTCATGCTTCTAGAATGAATGATATGTTTAATTTTGTTAGACCTAGACCTTTTGAAAATAGAAGAAGGAATATTTTTGAAAACTGTTTTGATTATGTTAAAAGAAAATCTTTTGCTAGAGCTGCTACCCCTCAATGCTTTTATTGTGGAAACCATGGACATGTCATTGAGGATTGCAGGATCATGAAGAATGATGATATGGTGGCAATGAAAAAGAAGAAAACCTTGTTTGGAGGCAGTACTACTTGTCAAAAGGGACCCATGAAGGCTTGGGTTCCCAAATTTGTCTAATGAGTGGGCCTTGATGCATGTGTGCCTTGAGGAAATAAAAATTTAAAGGGGTTCCAATAAAATGGAACAAGACACACTCGTATGGTAAAACCCCAATCTTGCTTCTTTTATTGTCAAATTGGTGTTTTTGATATTTTCCCTCTGCTAGTTTGTTATGCTTTAAATTGCAAGCTCTTTACAAGCCATCCATGCTTTCATTGAATGAATTCATGGTATATAAAATGATGACATGTGGAAGGGTAGATCAAACCTATCTGAAAGCTATCACCTTGCGTGAGAATGTGCCTCCGCCTAGTATCATGAGTCTTCTATGCATTTGGCATCAAACTTAAATGGATTTTGTGAAATCATGCATTTGATTAAGGGGGAGTCTTGCTAGCAGAAAAGGTTGAGATTCATGCTATTCCATTCTCTTTTGGATGATGATTTTGCTTTGTGGTTGCTTATTATGTGGTGAAAGATGTGAGGATTTGTATGAAACTCCTGAATCTGCTGTTCAAAATAAAAATATGTTCTCACATTTGCAAAAATGCATTTCATGCGTTAGATGCATATAGATTTGTCATGTGAAATCTGAAATCTTGCATATTGCACCCTTGTTACCTTTTGGACTGCATATTTGCATGTTTCCATTGTATGCTTGCATGTTAATATATGCTATAACCCCTTCCTTAAAACTTCTAAGACCTTATACTCCCTTGATAAATAATGTTGCATCTGAGTCTTAACAAGTGTGTTTCTTGTCATACACTCAGGGAGAGTAAAGATTTGTTAAGTGCAACTAGATAGGGGGAGCTGCATTGTTATGTGCTCATATTATTTTTGATATACATGCTAAATCAAATTCGCACACTTCTTGCACTTAATGTGAAAATGAGGGTTAGAGATAAGGATATCGGAATTTCTTTTCAACACTCTAGAGATGTTAAACATGCTGCATATATGTTGAAGAGACAGTTGAGGAAAAAGTTACCTACCTATCTTTGTTGAAACTGTGAAATGAAAGGCAGAGTAATGTTTAGTCTCACTGAGTAAACTGGATACGCATCACCTGAGACGTGATGTGGTTCATTTCTGAAAAGTGTTGACTAAAGTATCTCTGTTCAAAATGAAGTGAAATGGTTCAGTATTCTGAGTAACCGGGGATTCTGGCATGAGCTCCATGTGTCTCCTCGAGTAAAAATGAATTCTTTGAACCTGGTCATTCTTTAAAAAAAAATTTTGATTGTCCTTGTGAAATCAATGAAAAATTTTGGTGTGAAAAATTATTGAGGTAGAGTGTAGCCTCCAATACGCTGTTCTCATAAATTGAAGTACAGTTTGTGTAATCTCTCATTGTGTTGATCTGAAAATCTGAATATCCATATGGCTATAGTCGATTTTGATGTTATTCACTCTCACTTGGTAATTTGATTGAATATATATTCAGAAAATTGATTGACTGCAATGGCTATTGCATAACTCTTATGTATGATTGCACAATCCCCTAGGTGTACACATAAGTAAACTGGTTTTACTGACTCACCTGCACTTTTCATACACCTATCCCTTCACTCTAAATAGAATGGGGGAGCAATATTGCATGTATATACATTTACCCACTTGGAGGTCAATCATGCTTGCTCATTCTACTTGCATTTCAAACTTGTGCAATTAGTTCATGCATATTGTGCATATTGTGCACATTTGGCACTTATAGCATTCACGCATACATATTCTGAATTGCATCTTTTTGAACATACTGTGCATATGATTCTCTTAATAACCCCATTATCCGTCAGTTTTTGTCAATGACAAAGGGGGAGAGGTAGTAATTTTGTGCTTAATTCATGAACATAGTATTTTGCTTGTCCGTTCTGATTTTGCCAAAGGGGGAGAAAGCATGTTGGTTTTGGTCTTGATGCTATCGTGAATTCCCCATAATGATCCTCATTTCTGATTATGTCAAAGGGGGAGAGAGCATTATTGCATAACATTTTATCATCATCAAAATGGGGGAGATTGTTGTGTATGTGATTTTGATGATTACAAAATGACTTTGTTGCTTGGCCTTGTTCTTGAATCATCCTTATTCTCTTGCTATGGAGTCATGTTCTAGAATGAGAATGAATTTGTGAAACATACTTGAAAGAATGCATATGCCTTGTACTCAATGAGAATTCATGAGAAAACATGTTTGCATGATTAGATATTCACTAATATGTGTGATGCAAGTGATGCATGCAATTTGAAGTTTCTATGTTAATGACAATGCTCCTCGTGAAAACAATGCTTCATGAACGTTAGTTTTTATCGACAAGAATGCCATTTGAATGAATGAGTTCCCATGTTTTTCTACATGCTTTGCATTTGGCATGATTGTTAACATTTGGGTATTGAAGTATTTTGATGTTGAAGTTATGATAGATACAAGAAAGTGATTGAACGGTTGAGCTCCCATGTCATTATATTTGGTTGAATGATAGATTCATGTTCATCTTATCAAAAACTTGTCATATGGTGGTATGTGTTTTTGTTGATTGATATAAGAAGCCAAATACATGTTTGAATGTGTTCAATGATGTATTTTATTGTGAACATGTTCATAGAGTTAATGCTTGATGCAAGGATTTTGATTCTCAACTAACCTCTTACTTTATCATATTTTTCAGGATGAAAATTCACGATTGATCTTCATGGGATTATGGTAATATTTAATCATTTATTTTCCCATGAATTAATGGTGGTTTATCAGGTTTTTCTAACCCCCACTGGCTGGGGTCAACCCTTGGGGTCGACCCTTAGAGGTTCTGGACAGGACAGAACCCATATCATGCTGCCTACCTGCAGGGGTCGACCCGGTGCAAGGCTCAATCCCAGGGGTCGACCCCTGTGTGTTGCCATTTTTTTTAGGTCTGGCCGCCCTCTGGTTGCACGAGGGTCGACCCCAATGGTCGACCCTTCTAGAACGGGAGTTCTGTAAAGTCTCTAAACCCATTCTAAACCCCATGAAATTTTACCAAACTCCCCCCCAAAGGTTCCTAATGTTATGAGGGTGTTTCTAACATATTTTTGGAGGGTTATATGAGTCATTTGGCCTTTCCTCTATATATATGAATGTGACTCCGAGTTTTGTGTATATAGAACCCTAATGCTTATTCTTTCTATCTTGTAGGTGAAGAAAAGGGGCAAAGCAAGGAGGAGCTCTTGAGGAAGGGTTTTCATCTCCATCCATAATGATTTGAAGCACATGATAGAAGAGGAAAGGGAGCGGCTCGAGGAGAGGAACAAAATGATGCCAGAATCGTGATCATCCGACTCCGAACCAAGAAGAGCCGAATCATTTTGAGAAGGGGAAGCTTTATACATGATATATATTCTTCATTTCAGTCTTTAGAGTTTGTTTGGGGCTCAATGCATCTATTTGTCTTCACTGCATAAATTTCTGGAAGGATATTTTGTGTGGATGTTCGGAGATTTGATCTTCGAGTGTTTGGGATTGACGTGTGCGCGTCGTTTTGTGCGGAGCATATCTACGTGTGTGCTTGGGCATCTCTTGGGGTGTGTTCCCCGTGTGTGGTTGGGAGTTTACTCTCGTGTGGTTGTGTATGCATCACCCTACTTGTGTGTGTTGGAGCTTGGCTCCATGTGTGTGTGGGGTTTTATCCCCGGGCTGTTTTAAACAGCAGTGAAGCCTCACCGGTTTGGTGAGGGGTGGACGTAGGGAGTCTGTCGTGGTCCCGAACCACCTTAAAAATCTCTGTGCATTGTGATTTGCATTGTAGTTTGTGTTGTGGTGGTTTGCTTTATTTTTCTAATATATTTTCACTATCATGTGAGCCCGGTGAGATTGAGAGAATTAAGTTTATCAAGCTTAGTTCAAATTCCTCAATCTTATTAATTTCGTTGTGCGTTAGTTTGGAGTTTTTAATTGGACACATTTTTAGTAGAGGGATCTATTCACCCCCCCTCTAGATCCGTGTTCCTGCACTACATTACCCAACACAGATAATCAAAGGACCATCTAGGAATGGAGTAGAACCAACCCTTGGGTCAAACCTAGGATTAAACAGCATACAGATAGAACGCGGTCATTCTAGGACCGTTTCTTGAAGGTGGCGGTCAGGTCGAGACCGCTACTTGACGGGGTCGACGCTAGAAGAGAAAAGGGTCGACGCAGTGGAATCACTGGAAGAACGCGATCATGCCAGGACCGCTACCTGAAGTGGCGGTCACCTGAGGGCCGCGGCTAGTCCAGAGTGCAGAAAACACCGGTAACACAAGTGCTTTCTAGACCATGGGATTTTAAGGGTACAACTAGCTCGGCGTCCTAGTGGGAATCCCAGACTCGCGGAGACCTACGGAGGCCTTGAAACATGATCACCTAGTTCGGTAAAAGGAATATCCGATGGAGTGGGTCACAAGTCCAAGAGAGTGTTCCTATCAAGTGCGTGTGTAACTAATAGCAACGTACCGGAATATTGTCTATGTACTTAAGAAAAACTAGAGATGAGAGTGAATCGTGTAAAATCAGTGATCAAACATCAATGTAAGAAGTTCCATAAATCATATGAAAATTACTTTAATACAAGACTATATGATTTTGGCATGAAATTAGCATAAGATTTAAAATAGTTTCTAAGACATGGAGGGCATAAAATCTACCATGATTGATGCCTAATATAACCAAAATCATAAATATAATGACATATCTAGGAATAGGGCCTAATTACTTAAGCTTAGCATATACTTATAAGGGTTGATCTGCATTCTGTTTAGGGTCAACAGAAGACATAATGCAGTCTAGTAAGAACCGCCTCTTGGAAATAGCGGTCTATATAGGACCGCCTCTTGACAGTAGCAGTTTCTTATGGACCGCCTTATGTCTGCAACAAATAGAAGAATAAACAGTGTGTGCCAGGCCTATCCAAGGGCAAATAATGCATGAAAATGTAAAGGATAGAAGAATAAGATATGCTAACATGTTTAGAACGAAGAAAAGTATAAAATAGGCATGAATTGAAGCTAAAATTATTATCTTTTTGTTAGAGGTGCAGGGCTAATATGCAGAGAAAAGCATGCAAGCGTAGTCATGGGAAAACATCAAATACTCAACATAGAAAGCATGAAATCAAGAGAAAATAGGAGACTTTTATTTGTAACACGTTGTTTGAGCCATGATGAGATAACCTACCTCTGGGATTGCTCCTAGAGTTTGAATTTCTGACTGGAAGTACGCTCCCGTTCCTGTATGTCCTGCGTGGGACCAGCAACTTCTCGACCTTCTAACTCCTTAACCTCTCATTCTTAATTAACGATATTTGGAGGGTGATTAGAAGATATAAAGGGGAACAAATACCTTTAAAGGCTGGATGTGAAATTACCTCTGCTAAGGTCCCTAAACCTGGGGTCTTTGTCGAACGAACATGCTTGTTCCTGTACATTGTACAGAGAAACAGCTCCTTGTAGATCCTATAACTCCTCAATGGCTTGATCTCCTAACATGAAATTTGGAGGGGAGTTAGCCAATACTAAAGGGAACAAAAAGTTCTAAAAGACTAACATGAAATAATATCATCTTACCATCGAACCACGTGAGCCAAAATGAGGGTTCGCGCAGGTAGATTCTGGGCCCACCTACCTGGGAGTGGTGGAGAGCTTGACCCAATAGAGATGGTTTTAGGCTGGTTGCCGTAGGGCCTCCCACTATGGTGGCTCGAGTCCAGGCTAAGAGGAAAATCAACTAGAGGGCCTAATGTAGCGTAGTCAGTCAGTGTGTGCACACATGGTCGGGGACTTTAGACACGTGCTGACGAGCACGACCCTGAATAGACCCTTGTCCTTGTGTTACTTGTACGGTGTCTCAGTTTCTGCCTAGGGCGAGTAGGGAGACACCTGAGGCGCGGACTAAGTTATCAGTGGACGCATCCGGTCTTGCTTCTAGTGGGCAGCGCTACTGTCACGCGACACGTGACTCTCTTGACTTGTGGTTTGGGTTCCCATCTGTAGCCTCTGCGTGCTTTCCGACGTAGAGGTCTAGGGTTCCCGATAGGGTTATCGAGGTTTCACCCATAGGCAGTTTAGGGTTCACAATGGCAAGGTCATGACCGTACCCTTGGACCACGTGGTCTAGGGTTGGGTCTTCGTCTATGAGGACGGGCCTCCACGACAGATGTGTCGTGGTGTTTCTTTCAACAGTGTAGCTTGGGTTTTCTGTTGTTTCAACGGTCCCCGACTGTGAGATAGGGCTTTCCTTTTCGTTATCATTAGGAGTAGCTTAGAAAGCTATGGTTCCACCGGCTGCCATTATGACCGTTCGTGCTATGGCTGTCACTTTTGTTGTTAGTGTTACTGTTGCTACTCATGTTAATGTTGTTGTTGTTCTTGTTAGCACTGCGGTTTACCGTCATTGTTTTGTGGTGGGGATCCGCGGGACCCCTACTGAGCCAATGAGATGAGGCTCACCCCTTTCTTTTCAAGTATTACGGTTCCTCCTCGAGGTTTGGAGGTGCAGTGCTGGGGTTCATAGTTGCCAGCTCGCAAGAGTCAAGGGTGTACCTGGCGTTAGAGTACATTTCTTTTCCCTATAGACTGTACTTTGTTGAACTGGACTCTGTGTAGATGATTAGAAAATCCACTAAGAAAAATAAAGAATTAATATGGGAAAAGAAAGGGGAAAGAGGAAGAAATAGGGAGCATGCATGGATGCTATATGGAGGGTGATCGCCAGAGACATGCGGGCCTCAAATGAATATAACAATAAGAACAAAGGAGGGATCGCGAATAATATCTTTCAAAAAGAAGCAGGGAGATGTGAGTGTCATCTTCTCTTCCAATCGGCCGGCCGATGAAGAGAGTTTTCCTTTAAGATTGCCCCTGTAAAACACAAATAAACACCAATAAAAGAATTAAATTAGAATTCAAGGTGAGTGTAGCATCAAATTCTTAATATGAATAAGCAATGAATCTTGTAAAAGAACACACCTTGTTGGTGTTGGCTTTTAAACCCCTATGCAAATGGTGAGGAATATTACGATGATATGATAAAAGGAGATGTGCAAGTGTTGCACAAGGGGAGGATCTCAACGTGGTTGAGATGAAAAGAATAAATAGAAAAGGGATGAATTATGATGCATGCAATGCAAATTAACTAAAGAAGTAATACGAGAAATGGGGAGGAAAGCTTAGTGATTTCTCCAATTAGGGGCTCCAAAGATCTCCAAGTGAGGAAGATGCTCCAAGGGATGTAGCATTAAGCGCATGGGATACTCCTCATTTGGCTCCTCAGTCCGGCAGCACCTCCCCTTAGACAATTGTTCAAGCCTTAAACACAAGGGAGAGAGGAGTCCTATTTATAGGGGTGAAATTTGGAGCTTAATTGAATAGAAAATAGGAAAACCAATTTTAATGAGATTTGGAAGAAAATATTCATTGGCCATGTGTCCGCTCAACCTTAGAAAGTCTTGGATCCTTTCCCAGATGGAAAATGGGCTCAAAACGGAGAAGGAATGAGGTTCTGTCCGGATTCGGAACTCTATTGGAATGGGCGACCACCACAGTGGGCGCCAATTAAAATAGCGATAGTTCAAAATGCTGCCATTTCTGAGCCATTTTAGGAAGGATTAGGAATTTCCAAAATTAGAAAATAATTAGCGTCCATGGGCTGGTCACCAATTAGGAATTAATGCGAATTTTGGACGGAGTTAAATGCTCAAAATAAGGCAAGGAAGAATGCGTCTGGGGTCCTAGACGCATTTTAAAATAGGCGACTGCCTAGACGGACGTCATTTCTTGAATATTTTGGAAATTAGAAAATTATCAAAAATTGAAAAAAGAAATCACGTCCACTAGGACGGACGTGAATTCTTGAATTTTAGGAATTTGGTAATTAATCAAAAATAGAAAGGGAATTAACGTCGGCATAATGGTCGCCCATTCAAGAATAGACGGCTGCGTGGAAGGGCGTTAATTCTTCAAGAGGGCGAAGTTTGGGCATGCTGAAGAATACGCGTCAATGGGCCTGACGTGTTTTCAAGAACGCGTCCACTAGGTCGGACACGTTTTCAGAAAATAACACCCATTTTAAAAGGTGTTAATTCAATAAATAAAAGGATAAACGAAGACGTGTCCAAGGACCCAGACGCGTTCAAGAAAGGACGACCGTCCGGATGGACGCTTATTCATGAAATATTTCAAGCCAAAAATAGTGGGAAAATAAGAATGCGTCGACTGTGTTGGACACGATTTAGAAAATGTCGACTCTTCCCAGGTCTATGCGTCGACTCAGAAGAAATGGCGGCAATTCAAAAAGTCGCTTATTCTTTCAGAAAGGAAATGGCGTCCAATGGGCTGACGATAATTTAGAAAAGTTCCAAAAAATTGGAGAAAAGCCCAAGAAAAATCAAGAAAAATGGGAGAAAGCTTAGGAAAGCTGAATATTCAAAAAAAATGGGGAAAACCACTCAAATAAGTCGATTTGAGGGTCAAATCGGGACATCGCAATGCAATAAGAGATATGTTCAAAGTGATGTCAATTTTAGCGTGTCTACAGCTACCCCGCCTTGGCGTCTGCTTTGTACGGGAGTGACACGGAATGGAATGAAATGAAATGTAACGAAGTGGAATGAAGATAAATGAAGTGTAATGAAGTGGAGCGAACTGAAAAGTAGATGCCAAGGTGTGATGAGACACGCAACGAACATCACTTGATAAGAATTGGATCAAAAGCTCGAGATGATGTAATCTTGAGGAGATTCAATGAAAGCAACAATTATTTGGATAAAGGAAGGAGTGTGCACGTGGGCACGAAGGAGAGAATAAAAGAGCGATCAACTTCTAGCGCGGTGGAAGTATCCCAGGTCACAAACCTGTAGGTTTCATCGTGGTTAGCAGTCGATGTGGACGTGCTACAGCCAAGGTGGATCAAAGGAAAATGATTGAATAAGAGGATAGAATCCAAATAAAGGAGTTTTCAAGGAAACAACGTAAAAAGGCAACAAGGCGAACTGAGGACACAATTCGACATGGAATATGTCATATCTTGGAAATTAATATCAATTAACCTCAAAATCGAGGTATTAAAGTGATTTTCCCAAAGTTGATTCAAAGTCCTACATGAATGCATGCTGGGTTTAAAGGGAAAATTAAAACAAACTAAAATAGAATGTAATCAAGGATAATATTGTTAAGCTGTCCAAACTGAGTCAAGAAATCGATTTATGAGCTGATACTAAGTCGAAGCCTGTTTATCTGCGCACCAACTCGCAAAAGGGAACCATCGTCCCCAGTCTTGGATGGCTCAACGGCCTATCTGCATGACTAAGATTCTTCTGAAATTATCATCATTTTTGATGAAGGGGAGCTCAAATTTCATATTTATCAAAGCCACAAGGTCCTTGATATGATCTAATAGTGTAGATAACATATAGTAAAAATGCATACAGGGAAGATGGTGGAGCAATAAGCATGAGAGAACTGAGAAATGCATTGCGATGTAGTCACCATGGGACCTGAGTGATGCCCGGACGGTGGGACCAAAGAGCTTCTTTCTGCGCTCAAAATTCGATTAGCCAAGAATATCATGAAGATAACAATCAATGAATAAAGGCATTAAGCATAGCATAGTAACCATCATGAATAGCATTGATCAAAGCATTTAAATCATAACATGAAATAGCATAGAAACATGGAACATGCAAAGCATCATTGTTTGTTGTTTATCATGAGGATGACAACTTGGCCATTCATAAGATTCATTTGGAAAGATCGGATTGATGATCAGATAAAAATCAATAGGGATGACCTTTGTAGGATCTGCTTTTGAACGTTCAGTGTAGTGCCGAGAGCAGCAAAAATAATCAGAATTGAGAGGTGATAACCGAGAATGCCCAGGGCGGCAAAATCATGAGAATAGCAATCATCATAGGGAAAAATCGAAAGGTAGATAGTAATGAATAGAGAGGACTTATCGCATGCTCTTGGTCCTTCGAAAGTTGTCCCTGTAAAAGCACCATTAGAAAAAAATAATGCAAATTTTGTTTTGGATTTTTTTTTGAAATATGCAAATTTTTATGGGTTTTGATGAAATATTCAAAATTTTTATGGATTTTTTTGAAGATATTTAAATTTTTTTGGATTTCGAAAGATATTCACTTTTTTTTAAAATTTTGGTTTAGGCATTGCTAATGCAGAATAAAAGAATGTTGAAACCACTTACTAGAGGTCCTTATTCCTTCCCCTTTCGTTAAGAACTGCCCAAAGTAAGGCGTGCATTGAGGGTGGCGCTCTATAGCTAGCTACCCTTGGATAACGGTGCCCCTACTAAGGTCATACCTGAGAAACACTCGGTCTTAGAGGGAGAGGAGAAGAAAAATTGGGGATAAGCCTTATACGAGTTAAGAAGATAACGAGTTTAACTTCTTTCCAGAGCACAACCCCTAGAGATTCTGTCTGTTATGCCAGAGCTTTTTGCCATATCATCGAACCTTAAATTCTCTTACAGGCATGCATACGATCGGGCTCATAACGTTCCGCGGGGAACTGTACTGCCCTCTTGCCATGCCAAAATTTATTGAAATTTTTTTTGCTTTTTTTTTGCTTGATTTTTCACTATTGTGTCCTTTGGACTTGAAAGATATTACAATTGAGCATTGTATTTGAGAATAAGGTCATAATTGATTGCCCCTATTTGAGACTTCCTCTTGTCAGGGTGTACTTAGGTTGGTTGTTTTGCCCAGAATATCTTTACCCTCATATTTTGGCCGAGTAGAGAAGAGAAAAAGACCTCACACCCTCGAGGATGGCTCAAGTATAGATAGCGCTTTACCGAAGGAGTGGCTAAGGACGCCGTGAAGTATGTGCGGTGCCCAGCTAAGGGTCGCCTTTAACAAGCAGGGAGAGAATGTCGAACTCCCAACGCAGGGTTCTCATAACCAAAGTGTTGCATAGCAAGCTTAAAGACACTTTTTTTTGACCTTGACCTCTTTTTTTTTGACAAAGACCTAGGATAAAGGTCTATAACTACCACTCTTAATCATGTTTAGAAGCGCTTCTTGTTAAAAACCATGCGTGAAGATGATGAGATAATGACATCATAAAAATGCATACTTACGCACATACATTACCTTGCAACCTTGTAGAAGAAGAAGCTGCTATCGGAGGCGATGTTGACATTTGTTGCCCTCTTTGGTAGATAAGAATATAAGAGGCAAGGATTTAAAAGTGACTTAACAATGAGGGAGTGGTGTCTAGACCAGACTCAGACGAATACGGAGAAAAGGAAAAGAGGTGAGGGCTAGAACTCCATCACTAAGGCGCAGAGACCTTGATCACATTCAAGGTCTACAGAAGGAAAAGGGAAATTAGGAGGTGAAGTGAGGACTAAAGCCTCGAAAGTAGTGTGAGAACGGGCAGATGCCCAGAGTAGTTGAGGTAGGAGAAGTCGGGTCAGACCCGGGATCGGGAGGAATCAAGAGGAGAAATTGGTAAATGGAAAGTGGCGGATCCGGAGGGTCCGGAGGCAAAGGGAGAGAATCATGATGGGAAGAAGAATCCGGAGGTTCCGGCGGAAGAAAGTAAAAAGGGGCGCGATGTCCAGGGAAAAGATATGGAAAAAGACAATTCAAGAGGAAGAAAAGGAGAAAGGACGCGATGTCCTGGAGGAGTAAGAAGATAAATCAGAGGAAAGAGAAGAGGTCTGGAGGTTCCGGAGGAATAGAGCATGAAGGGACGCGATGTCTTGGGGAGAGTGGATCAAAAGAGGAAGGAGGGTCCAGAGGTTCCGGAGGAGGAAGATACCGTGGGACGCGATGCCCAGGGAAAAGAGAAGAATCCGGAGGTTCTGGAGGAATAGAGCATGAAGGGACGCGATGCCTTGAGAGAAAAGATAAGTCCGGAGGTTCCGGAGGGAGAGAGTACAAAGGGGCACGGTGCCCCGACAAACCAGATGAAGAATCCAAAAATTCTGTAGATGGAGGTGAATTAAGAGAGATAGAATGGGGAAGATCCGGAGGTTCTGAAGGAGGAAGACACCATGAGACGCGTTGCCCAAGGAGAATCAATGAGAAATCCAAAGGTTCCAGAGGAGGAAAATTGGAGAGGGCGCGATGCCCTAGGGAAAGAAATAAGTCCGGAGGTTCTGGAAGGAGAGAATAGGATGGGGCGAAATGCCCGAAAAGAAGAGAGAAAATCTGGAAGTTCTGGATGAAGGGAATCGGAGGGGGCGCGATGCGCAAAGAAGATAGTGGGGAGAGACAACAAGTCTGGAGGCTCTGGAGGAATAGAGTGAGAACGGACGTGATGCCCTATGGAGAAAGAATAATCCAGAGGTGTCGGAAGGAGAAAACAGGAGGGGGCGCGATGCCTAGAAAGAAGAGATAGAAAATTTGAAAGTTCTAGAGGACGGGGAGGATACGTGTTCGGAAACCTGGGAAAGAAGGAATCCAAAGAGATGCAATGTAATGAATGCAAATGATGCATGGAATGCAAGGGATGCAAGGAGTGCAAGGGATGCAAGGAGTGCAAGGAGTGCAAGGAAGAAAGTCTCCTTCTCACCCCATGAGTGGCCCATAAGGAGAAATCGGTGATTCATAAAAATGTAGATGGCATAGAATAATGGGTGAATAAATTGGTGGAGGCCCTTCATGAAAGGAATGCCCACCCCTCCATGGCAAAGAAAGTGCCCGACTTGACGACCCAATGGATAAAGTCAATGCTTGAGTGCTCTTATTGGGAGTAGAATATGTTATGGTAATACATGAGGAGAACCCCTTCTCTTGATTAGGAATTTGTACAATGATGTAGGAAGGGGTAATGATAGGATCAAAAATATCCCGGCCAACAAGTAAAGTGACATGAACAATATTGGACTTGGGCCGACATGGCATCAATTCTTGAGGATCCTTCTTGGTGAGCTTTAGTGGAGACTTCTCAAACGTGCCGGGTACAAGAACGCGGATCGGCATCCGGTAGATAAAGTCTTGGATCTTGAATAGCATAGTCACGGCCAAATCCTTCTTGCCCGACTCTTGAATATTCTCAGCACATGTGCTTGTAATCATACACCCACTCTGAGTGGAAGGAGGTGAGATGGAAGTGGTAGGATTAGTGAGTGATGGAGGTTTAATGGAGGGTGTTAACGAAAGGGTAAGTCGAAGTGGAGGTTCAAGCATGTCGAGCTTCTCCCCTTTCTCGGAAGTGGATGGGGTTGGCTCGAGTGCAACAAGGAGTGGACCCTGCTCAGGATTAACCATGGGTTTAGGTAAGGGGTTAAGTGGTGGGTTAGGAAGGATTGGCTTTTGGGTTATGAGGGTAATGGAGGGCCGAGGTGGCGACAATGGAGGGTTACTTGGTTTGGAACAAAGAGAAGGTTTGATGGTAGGTTCGGCGGAGGCCGAGGGGGTGGAGGTAGACTCTGATGGCTTAGTGGAGGTTAATAGTGTGGTAGTTGGAGGTGTGGGGGAGGAAGATTTGGTGCGCAATAAGTGTCAAATTTTGATGGAGCGAGAGGTTTGAGGAGTAGGGGGAGGGCCATGGCGCACCGATGTGGGTGATTGGAGGATCGACCCATCATCATAGCACCAATTGGTTTCGTGAATAGGGTTGGGGACGGTGGTGTCGTCCTGAGCAGGGGGTTCTTCGGGTAATGGAGGTTGAGGAAAGTGAAGGAAACTCAGAATGGGCATCTCTTGAGGAGATTATTCTTGTGCCAGCTCCAAATCTTCATAATCATCTTATTCAAGTGGACGCCATGGTGGAGGCGTAATGATGGGTGGAGGTGTATGATGTGGAGGATTTGGTGAATGCGAATGCGGAGGGCCATATGAAGGAACATGGTGAATGGGTGGAGGGCAGACGTCGTCCACTTGATCCTTGAAAGTTGTCGGCTCTTGCTCACTTATATTGTTGATGCCATTATCGTCTCTCCTCTCCTTCCAATCTTTCTCCATCCTGGTGATTTGATTCATGAAAGCATGAAGGGGATTAATTTGAGAAGGAGGAGGAGGAGGCCGCGGACTCGTGACCCTCTTTAATTGTTTCTCCTTTGAAGCAATTTTATCAAGGAGTGCTTGTTGGAGGGGAGTAACATGAATAATAGAGGGTTGGCCTTGAATGCCCGAAAAGATTAGTGTAAAGGCCGTGGAGGGGGGTTAATGGGTTGACCCATGAAAGGACCCGATCGAGCCGGGTTGCAAGAAATATGAGGGCCTTGGGGCCGTGAAGGAGGAGGAATAAAAGGAGGCGGGTGATGGATCACTCGAGGAGGAGTATGTGTAGAAGAAGATGGGTGAGAAGAGGGAGGCTGGTGATGGGCCACCCAAGCGGGAGTGAAAGGAGGATGAGAAGAGGGACGCGAGTGATGGGCCACCAATGTATGAGGTGAAGAAGGTGGGTGAGAAGGAGAAGATGCACCTCAAAAATAGCCTTAAAAGCTTGGATTTGTTGAGGGGTGAGATGATCTAATGCATGTAAGACTTGGGAAACCTTCTCGTTATGTGGAGGAGATGGTTCTAGGGGAATAGCGGCTCGTGTTTGATGTAAGGGACCATGAGATGGAGAATTGCCCACAGGTCAGGCAAGACCAAGAGAGTAAGGACGTGGTCCCTTAGAAGAATTACGGTGAGAACTATGGAATTGAGGATTATATGATGTGCTAGGTTGATCATCCTCTTGAACATGATTGAGATTAAACATGTTGGTTTGATTATCAAAGTAAAATATCATGCAATCAAACAATATTCAATCAAAGCAATGTTGCAAAGATATCAAACAAGTTAAGATGCTTACGCTTGATTTCTTAAGTTTGAGCTTGATGTGAATTAAAGATTTTAGCAAAGTTCATGTAATTCACTCAAGGTAGGAACCTAGTTTCAATGTGGTTTGCTTCGATGCCAACTAGGTAAACTCTCTCACCACGTATAGGCCAACTAACCTGGGGAACTTCAAAGGTACAACCTGCCCGGCATCCGTGAGGGAATCCATGGGTGCGGCGACTTATGGAGGCTTGGTTTAAGAATTTTCGGTCCAATGAGACAGAATGCTCAATGGAGGGTCCTTCCTTCGCCAAGAGGGGGTAAATCTCCTAGAAAGTGTGGGGAGTGGAGGTCTCCCAAACCAAATGCCCAATATGTAGAATTAATGCAAAAGAAAGGGAAAAAGCATGTATGAATAGAAATATAGGAATAATACAAAATAAATCATAGAATAAGGGAATTATATGAAACACAAAGAATGGGCGACTGTCACAGTGGGTGCCAAATCAAGAATTGGCGGCCACTGGCCTTGCTGCTCTTCCCCCCCTTTTTTTTAGAAAAACATGAACGCGTCCTCTGATCAGGACACGTTTTCCCTTTTTTGTTGAGTAGTGGACAGCGGATCTAGAGGGGAGGGGTGAATAGATCTACCCCTCTTTTCGCAATGCAACCCTCTATATAGCTAGATAAAATAAATTGCAGCGAAATGTAACTAGCTTATCGAAGAACACTATGATTCGCTTGGCAAGATGAGCAACTAATATATCAATTTGAACCTAAGCATACATCTAGAATGAAACAATCACACAAGCAAACCACAACACACAAGATTTTAAGGTGGTTCGGACTGAATCCCCAGTCCTACGTCCACCTCTCACCAAATCCGGTGAGGCTCCACTAGTGCCACGCACTGAACCGCAAATCGGAAAGACCTCTGATTGCCTTCCTACTAACCATAGATAGGGACGTCAACACCGCAGATCGGACAACTTCCGATTGCCTTCCTACTAACCACCAGTAGGGATGATTCTCAGTTCCAAATGTTTGTATGAAATGAAAAAGATAACAAATATGAAATCACTCAAACAAGATATGGAGTATGCTCAAAGAAAGAAGATCTTGTCTGAGTTGCAGAAGCTTGAATCGGATGCTTTGAAGGTGTCTTCTTCCTTGCGAGATGTTCTTCCTTGAATCTCTTCTAGTTGATGAAGAATACGATGGATGTAGCTTCGATCTTCCTTTTGATCTTCTTGAGTTGATGAAGAGGATGAAGAATGCAGTTTAGATCACCTTTGAAAGTCTTGATTGCTTCTTGCTTCCTTGGAGGTTGAGATGGCTTCAGATCTGGACTTGAATCCCTTGGAATGGATGAAACTTCTTCCCGTAGTACTGTTCACGGCTACAGTACTTCGAACTCCTCTCCCTTGAACACACCCTTGTAGCCTCCCTTGATTTCTCAAATGATCAACTAGGGTTTCTCACCCTCTTGCATGTGTTTTATAACCTTTGAATGGTCCTTAGACATCCCCCAGACCAGATCCACAAATCCTGGGAGATTAGGTGAGTTTTGATTAAACAAATCCATGGAAAGGGGTTGGCCTCGAGGTGGAAATCGAAGTCAAACATGGCTGCATCGGGGCTGGTAGTCGATCGGAATTCATGGGTCGGTCGACCAGAACCTGCTGGACTTACAACATTTTGATCCTGGCGAAAACCGATCGACCGGCCCTATAGTGGCGGTCGACCGAAAACTGTAAAATCTGGAGTTTTTCATCTCTGGGAGAACAGGTCGATCGGAAAGGTAGGGGCGGTCGACCGAAACCTGTAAAACGTGGAATTCTTAGGCTCTGGCAAATCTGGTCGACCGACCAAGGTGTGTTGGTCGACCAGAAAGACCTATACCTGCAAAAATGAAGTGTTAGCCCAAGGAAACTTGTCCATAAGTCAAGATACTCATGTCCTTATCAATTCCATGTATTTTTGGGTTTGGTTTATACATTAGATCATTTAAGCATTTCTAAATTTTGTTCCGGGGGCTCCGCCCCCGGAAACCCCAGCAAGGGGCGCTGCCCCCTTGACCCCCGTGACCTGATCGGGCAGGTCGATCCCCGCGACCTGACCGCGCAGGTCGATCCTCGTGCGAGGGAGCAATCATTGAGCTTTCACTTCTGCCATCTTCACTCCATTCCTTGGCATATCTGTCATGAAAGAACATCAAGTTATTTAGTCATATAAGAGTGGTAAAATATCAATGACTTATAGTGTTTAGCCATTATCAAAACCAAGAATATCAAATAACTCAAATGACCATAGGATGATGTCAAATGACCCAAGTGACCACAAGATGACTCAATTGACCACATGGGCACAATATTCTCCCCCTTTTTGATGATGGCAACACTGTGAGTCATTATGTGACAGTAATAAAAGTTATAACAAATTCAACATATGCAGCTCTAGATCCATGATCGTAATAGTATGTGAATGCAATTATGAATGCTATGCAATTATGCAACCCCCATCACAACACATAAGAGATACACAAAGTGCACAAAGGATTCTCCCCCTTGGACTCTCCCCCGTACACAATTCACTCATCTTCCTTTGATAACTCACAAAGGCCGCACAAAGGACACAAAGGCCGCACAAAGGACGGACAAATGTATTAAAGGAAAGGACTCACAACAAGACATTCATTTTCTCCCCCTTTGACAGCAGCAAAAAGGAGGGATAAGATAGAGAATGTGACTAATGTCTGAGAGACCAGATCTGAATGAGAGTGGAGAGCAAGCCATTATAGGCAAACCTGAAACATGCCGTAAGCAATATATATGGTTCAAAGCTAATGAAATTCGAGATCAACAATGGAGTTCGAAAAGCAGCTACATCCAAGATGTAATAGAAATGAACCAAAGTTGCATATCATGGCAGTGTTTAACCTTCCCTTGTCTTATATATCCATATTCAATAACTACAAAGGGAATAACACAAAAACTAGTATTGAGGCTAAACAATCATGACTAAAGCATGGAATATTATGAGTTCAACAAATTTGATTGTCAATATCTTTTGAATTTGAAGGCACATGACTCATATGTTACGAGCAATCAAGTCTAGTACATGTCTCCTTGCCGTAAGAATACATGTTGGTTAGACGCCAGTATTCCTAGGTATTTGGCAAGACTGACTGTTAAGCTTTAGAATGAACAGAGATAGCAAAGTCACGTCATGACATATCTAAACTCATTTCTTTGATGGGAAGATATATTTTTCAGTAATTATGCCATTGCTCTGCCTAGAGTCCAAATGAATTAAGACAGAGATAACAGGGGCACATCATGACATATCATTCGTCACTTGATTTGATGACGTGACATATTTCTCCATGCAACAATATCATTGCTCTGTCAAATTGATTTTTAGGAATTCCAGCTCATCAATATGTTTAGAAACAATACTAAGCCTGAGTGTATCACCAAGATGGTCATGAATTTTGAATTTTCAGATATTAGGATAGTCATGCAAAGCACAATATGTAATCTCTAGTTAAGGTCTATTAAAACCACATAATATAGATGATTTCAGAATAAATATTTTTGAACTTCAAGGAAATCATTAAATCTGAACCATTTTCATTGAATGGACAATCATCAGGGCATATAATAGAAAGCTCTTACGCCGTAGTTCTGTCGGTCTCATGATCTCAAATCAGACTGTAAACCATTGAAGTTCAGATTGCAAGAGATTTAAGAAAATCAACAAGACTCCCCCTAAGGATATGCAATGAATGCACTCAAGGAGTTATGTTTGCAAGTGAAAAGATAATTCTCAAGGAGAGGTTGACATGAGCCATGCAGGGGTTGACCTGGTCAAACATGAAGTTGGTAGAGATGAAATGCATGACCCAACACATGGTTGTACACTTATTCATGGCAATAGAATGAAGATGAAATATATGCATGAATACTTCAAAAAGATAACTCCCCCTTATTATATAGCTTATATGCGACAGTGACGCATGGTACTTGGCGGAGGTAAAACCTCACGCATATTGAGTGCTTCTAGACAAGCATAACCTGCCTTTCTATATATCAACATTTAATATACCATGGCCATGCAAGTATGATGCTACACAAACCATGCAATGCATCATGAACATGAATTCAACTTTATTATGCAACTACATGCAATGCGACACCATATGCAAAATGACACATTAACATATAAATAATGCATGGACACCAATATGCTAGAATACACAACTAAATTGAACAAGATCATCATTTCAATTTTTATTGGCCTGAGATCGGCAAAGACCAAGCTCCCTTCTGAGTGTTGAAAATCTGTCATTACACAAGGACTTGGTGAAAATATTTGTAATTTGATTTAGAGTATCAACAAAATGCAGTTCAAAATTTTTCTTACCGACCTCATCTCTAATGAAGTGATGCCTAATCTCAATATGCTTAGTCCTAGAGTGCTGGACTGGATTTTTTGCAAGGTTGATAGCACTAGTGTTATCACACAGAATCGGGACACAACTAAGATCCACTAGGTAGTCTTGGAGTTGGTGTTTAATCCACAACACTTGGGTGCCACAGCTCCCCGCAGCAACATATTCTGCCTCTGCGGTTGAGAGGGCAACCGAGTGTTATTTCTTGGAGGCCCAAGAAACTAAACATCCGCCTAGAAACTGGCAGTAGCCACTAGTACTTTTGCGATCCAGCTTGCATCCAGCATAGTCCGCATCAGAATAAGATATAAGAGATAAATCACATGATGACGGATACCACAATCCTAAATCTTGAGTGCCGGCAAGATATCTAAGGATACGTTTGACGGCAGTCAAGTGGGATTCTCTAGGACTAGCTTGAAATCTAGCACAAAGGCATACATTAAACTGGATATCTGGTCGGGATGCAGTCAAGTAAAGCAAAGAGCCGATCATACCTCTATAGATCTTTGCATCCACTAATTTAGCATTTTCATCTGAATCCAGTGATGTTGTGGTGCTCATAGGAGTTGCAATGATTTTACTGTTCGTCATGTCAAATCTTTTCAGCAGCTCCTTGATGTATTTGGCTTGACTTATGAAGCAACCATCTTGTCCTTGGTTGACCTGTAAACCAAGAAAGAATTGGAGTTCTCCTATTAGGCTCATCTCAAATTCGCTAGTCATGAGGTTAGCAAATTCCTCACACATTTCAGATTTAGTAGAACCAAACACAATATCGTCAACATAAATTTGAACAAGCAAGATGTTCTTACCTTGCTTCTTGGTGAAAAGTGTTTGATCTACCTTACCTCGTGTGTATCCCTTTTCAATGAGGAACGAGCTTAGTCTCTCATATCAAGCTCTTGGTGCTTTCTTAAGTCCATAAAGCGCCCTGTCTAGCTTGTATATAAAATCTGCATGGTTATAATTCTCAAAGCCAGGGGGCTGCTCAACATAGACTTCTTCTTTGATCAAGCCAGTCAAGAAAGCACTTTTTACATCCATTTGGTACAACTTTATTCTAAGGGAGCATGCAAAGGCAAGTAAAATTCTGATGGCTTCGAGTCTAGCAACTGGGGCGTAAGATTCATCAAAGTCTACCCCAAACTCTTGATTGTACCCTTGAGCCACCAATCTAGCCTTATTTCTTATTATCTTGCCATCCTCACTTAGTTTGTTCCTAAAAATCCATTTAGTGCCTATGACAGATTGTGATGAAGGTGTAGGAACAAGATGCCAATCTTTATTCCTTTCAAACTGGTTTAACTCGTCTTGCATTGAATTTTTCCAGTTTTCATCTTTTAATGCTTCATCAATATTTTTGGGTTCAAGCTGAGAGACAAGAGCAAGTTGATCTAGTTCTTCCACAATTTTAAAATGTGACCTTGTTCTAGGTGGGTCATTCAAGCTACCAATGACATTTTCTAAAAGATGATCCTTAAGAATTCTAATGTTTGTAGAATCATTACCTTCTCCTGGAGCCTGATTTCTAGCATTGCTTGATTCAGCTAGGTCACCATCTTCTTTAATTTCATCTTGTGGAGACTTACTCTTTTCCTTCATGCTTAAGAATTCCCCGTCTTCATCATTTTTCCTGCAAGAGTTATCACTGTTAGAATCATCATGATATTCATCAAATGAAACATGGGGTGATTCTTCCACAGTTTGACTCTTAATGTTATAAATTCTATAAGCCCTAGATCTATCAGAATATCCAAGGAATATACCTTCATCGCTCTTGGGTTCGAATTTATCTAAATCTCTTTTGTCATTATTGTGGATGAAGCATTTAGATCCAAACACTTTCATATGTGAGAGAGAGGGCTTTTTACCTTTCAGCAACTCATAAGGTGTCTTTTTGGTGTGTGACCTTACCATAGAGCGGTTGATAATGTAACATGCTAAGTTTACTGCTTCAGCCCAAAATCTCCATGGAAGTTGCCGTTCAGCAAGCATGGTTCTTGCCATCTCTACAAGTGTTCGGTTTCTCCTTTCAACTACACCATTTTACTCCGGCGTTCTTGGTGAAGAAAATCGGTGTGAAATCCCTTCGGCCCTGTAAAGATTATAGAAGTTAGCATTTTCAAATTCACCACCATGATCAGATTGGATCTTGGAAATTTTAAACTCACCGTCCTGCTTTATCTTCATGTAGAGTGCCTGAAACTCATCAAAAGCATCATTTTTATGTGTGAGAAAGAAAACCCATGTGAACCTAGAAAAGTCATCCACCAAGACATATCCATATTTTCTACCACTTAAGCTAGCAGTTCTGGTTGGTCCAAATAGGTCCATATGAATTAGCTCGAGTGGTTTGGATGATGTATTTTCAGATCTTCCCTTGAAAGATTTTCTTGTTTGTTTACCTAGGGCACATGCATCACACAACTTGTTTTCTTATTTAAATGATAATTCAGGCAACCCTTTCACCATTGAATGCTTTTAACAAATTATGTAAGATATTGTAGCTAGCATGTCCTAGTCTACGATGCCATAACCATACAATTTTAGATTTTGGTGCAGCAAGACACATGTTTGAATAAGCATGATCATCTAAGTCAATCATGTAAACATTGTTGACTCTCTTACCAGAAAATTTTACCTTATCAGATTTTGGTTCAAAGATTTTACATTCATGAGAATCAAACAACACTTTGTGACCTTTATCATACAATTGACTTATGCTGAGTAAGTTATATTTCAATCCTTCAACTAACAACATATTTCCAATGGAGTTGGAGAGATTCTTACCTACATTACCTGTTCCAATTATTTTTTCTTTGTTGTTCCCTCCAAATGTGACGTGTCCTCCTTCCTTTTCCTCCAAGAGACAAAATTTTGTTTTGTCTCCAGTCATGTGTCTTGAACAGCCGCTATCAAGATACCACCTATTATGCATGGCTGCAAGACATTCCTGCATAAGCAATTAAGCAATGGTGTTTGGAACCCAACCAAATTTGGGTCCCATCAAACTTTTCAAATTTTCAAAACATGAAACCATTTCTTTTGGAATCCAAACCTTCTTAACATTCATGTTTTGTTTGCTTAGAGCAGGGATTTGATTTTTCTTTTCAATCTTGACATTCATTTTCTGTTTGGAGGCTCTTGGTTGGAGTTTGTGGAAGTTTGATAAATTTTGCTTCTTAAGCTATTGAGGTGGTTGGTTGGTTTTGGGTTGAAAATGATTATTTTGCCACCTATGGGATTGATGCACACAGAAGTCACAATTGCCCCAAGAATATGATGGTGTTGGCCTATATGAATGTGCAATCCAGTTTTGGTGATATTTAGAAGGTTGAGCAGGCGATGGCCAAGGACGTGTTGACCTATGCTTCGGGGAAGGTTGACTTTTCTTAGGCTTTTGAGCAAACGTTTTGGGAATTTCAGTTACTGCCTCTTCAATCTTTTCTTTTCCTTTGGATGTTATTTTTGAGGTTGAAGCATCAGACGAGGAAATAAATGTGACTGTTTTTAGCCCAATTGGCCTTTTGTTTGTTGGATCAAAACCCAACCCATCTTTGTTGTGGTTCATTCTAGTTCCTAGCAATACATCTAGATTTTCTTTTCCATCCACAAATTTTTCCAAAGATTGTTGTTTATCCTTCAACTCTTTTTGTAAGTTTTCAATGTTTTGCAGGAGTTGAATGTTGACTTGTTTGATAGCTTCATACTTTTCATTACTCAATTTGCTATCCTTTTCATAAGTTTGCATTTTTAGCTTCATGCTATCAATCTCATTTCTTAAATCTTCATTTTCAGTTTCCAAGTCGGCCATTTCTTTTCTTCCTTCCTCCAAGTTCTCAATCATTTTCTTAAGATCTTCAATTTCAGTTTCAAGTAGAGCATTCTTATCATTCATATCATGATCATGCACAAATGAGTTAATTTTCTTTTTCAATGATTTATTCTCCTTTTTGTACATTTCATATTTTTCTATGAGTTGTATATATGCATCCTCCCAATTATCAATTGTATAATCTTCAAATGGAGAATTTACCTCAGTATCTTCGTCACCTTTGGCCATGAGGCAGAGATCTTCTTTTTCTTTGTCCGAGGAGCTAGTTCTGTCATCACTTTCCTCTTTATCGCTCCATGTGGACACCATGGCCTTGTTCTTCTTCTTGCCCTTCCATTTGTCGGCTTTTCTGAATCTGTCGGGACAATCATTATTGAAATGTCCTGATTTATTGCAAGAATAGTAAATGATTTTATCAAATTTCTTAGAGTTTTCAGAATTAGATTTGAAACCATTTCTTACCTTTGACCTTCCTCTCATGAAGCTCTTACCTTCCTTTCTTATGAATTTTCTGAAATTACGTGTGAGCATGGCTACGTCATCCTCATCTCGCTCACTTGTCGAATCCTCACCTTCATCAGAAGAGCCTTGACCGCTGGGTCCTACTTTAAGAGCTAGGGGCTTTTTCTTAGGCACCTCAACCTCTTTGTTCTTAAGGTTGATCTCATAGGTCATTAATGACCCAATGAGTTCATCTACCTTGGTAGTTGTGAGATCTCTCGATTCTTCAACCACGGTAGCCTTTGTGTGCCATGCGGGAGTCAATGATATGAGAATCTTTCTCACAATTTCATGTTCTGAGTATTTCTTTCCCAAATCAGTTAGACTATTAGTAAGCACAGTTAACCGAGCATACATATTCTGAATTGACTCATCAGGCTTCATGCGGAACATTTCATATTCAGAAACTAAAATGTTAGCTTTTGTTTCTCGTACCTGAGAGGTTCCTTCGTAGATTACCTCTAACTTATCCCACATTAGTTTTGCAGATGCGCAGGTAGCCACTCTTGAGAATTCAACTGGATGGAGTGAGCATTGCATGATGTGTTTAGCACTCCAGTTGACAGTGGATTGTCTTATTTGTTCTTTGGTCCACAAGTCCTCATTATCCGTAAGCTCATACAGACCTTTGCTGATCACTCGCCAAAGTTCATAGTCTTGAGCGCGAATGAACACCTGCATGTGATGTTTCCAATAAGGATAATTAGTTCCAGTAAAGTAAGGAGGTCTATTAACAGAATGTCCTTCAGGTAAGAAACCTTTGGACGCTAATCCACCATTTCCCTCAAGGTCGTTGGACCCCATAATGAGAGATTAGGCTCTGATACCACTTGTTGAGTAGTGGACAGCGGATCTAGAGGGGAGGGGTGAATAGATCTGCCCCTCTTTTCGTAATGCAACCCTCTATATAGCTAGATAAAATAAATTACAGCGGAATGTAACTAGCTTATCGAAGAACACTATGATTCGCTTGGCAAGATGAGTAATTAATATATCGATTTGAACCTAAGCATGCATCTAGAATGAAACAATCACACAAGCAAACCACAACACACAAGATTTAAGGTGGTTCGAACTGAATCCCCAGTCCTACGTCCACCCCTCACCAAATCCGGTGAGGCTCCACTAGTGCCACGCACTGAACCACAAATCGGAAAGACCTCCGATTGCCTTCCTACTAACCACAGGTAGGGACGTCAACACCGCAGATCGGACAACTTTCGATTACCTTCCTACTAACCACCAGTAGGGACGATTCTCAGTTCCAAATGTTTGTATGAAATGAAAAAGATAACAAATATGAAATCACTCAAACAAGATATAGAGTATGCTCAAAGAAAGAAGATCTTATCTGAGTTGTAGAAGCTTGAATCGGATGCTTTGAAGGTGTCTTCTTCCTTGTGAGATGATCTTCCTTGAATCTCTTCTAGTTGATGAAGAAGACGATAGATGTAGCTTCGATCTTCCTTTTGATCTTCTTGAGTTGATGAAGAGGATGAAGAATGCAGTTTAGATCACATTTAAAAGTCTTGATTGCTTCTTGCTTCCTTGGAGGTTGAGATGGCTTCAGATCTGGACTTGAATCCCTTGGAATGGATGAAACTTCTTACCGTAGTACTGTTCACGGCTACAGTACTTCGAACTCCTCTCCCTTGAACACACCCTTGCAGCCTCCCTTGATTTCTCAAATGATCAACTAGGGTTTCTCACCCTCTTGCATGTGTTTTATAACCTTTGAATGGTCCTTAGACATCCCCCAGACCAGATCCACAAATCATGGGAGATTAGGTGAGTTTTGATTAAACAAATCCATGGAAAGGGGCTGGCCTCGAGGTGGAAATCGAAGTCAAACATGGCTGCATCGGGGCTGGCGGTCGACCGGAATTCATGGGTCGTTCGACCAGAACCTGCTGGACTTAGAACATTTTGATCCTGGCGAAAACCGGTCGACCGGCCCGATAGTGGCGGTCGACCGAAAACTGTAAATTCTGGAGTTTTTCATCTATGGGAGAACAGGTCGACCGGAAAGGTAGGGGCGGTCGACCGAAACCTGTAAAACGTGGAATTCTTAGGCTCTGGCAAATCTGGTCGACTGGCCAAGGTGTGTTGGTCGACCGGAAAGACCTATACTTGCAAAAATGAAGTGTTAGCCCAAGGAAACATGTCCATAAGTCAAGATACTCATGTCCATATCAATTCCATGTATTTTTGGGTTTGGTTTATGCATTAGATCATTTGAGCATTTCTAAATTTTGTTCCGGGGGCTTCGCCCCCAGAAACCCCAGCAAGGGGCGCTGCCCCTTTGACCCCCGCGACCTGATCGGGCAGGTCGATCCTCGCGACCTGACCGCGTAGGTCGATCCGCGTGCGAGGGCGCAATCATTGAGCTTTCACTTTTGCCATCTCCAATCCATTCCTTGGCTTATCTGTCATGAAAGAACATCAAGTTATTTAGTCATATAAGAGTGGTAAAATATCAATGACTTATAGTGTTTAGCCATTATCAAAACCAAGAATATCAAATAACTCAAATGACCATAGGATGATGTCGAATGACCCAAGTGACCACAAGATGACTCAATTGACCACAGGGGCACAACATTTTTTTTCTTTTTTTGCAAACTACGCCATAGACAGTGGGAGCCAAATCAAGAATTAGCGTCCACTATTTGGGCGCAGATTTTTCTTGCTCCTAGAAACTGTGTCAACGGCCAGAAAGCTAAGTGAAAATGAAAAACCCAATGAAAGGAGGGAGAAGCACTCACAAGCTCATGAAATCATTGCAAAACACAAGGCAATCAACAAACATGATATAAACGCATAGCAAGCTCAAGGAAATTTTTTTTTTTTAGATAGGTGGATAAATAAAGAGAAAATTTCCAAAATCTAGCGAACTAACAATCACATGTGGGAGGGGGTGTGCAGGCTTTGCACAAGGGATAAAAATAGAAATAGAAAAGTGCTACGTGGAGCACGAAAGGAGGTGCACCATAGGTGCAAATGGGAAAGGGTAATCAAAAGAAAAATAATGGTGTCCCACCGTGATCGCCAATTTGTAGATGATTATAAAATACACTAAGAAAAATAAAGAATTAATATGGGAAAAGAAAGGGGAAAGCGGAAGAAATAGGGAGCATGCGTTGATGCTATATGGGGGGTGATCGCCAGAGACACGCGGGCCTCAAATGAATATAACAATAAGAACAAAGGAGGGATTGCGAATAATACCTTTCAAAAAGAAGCGGGGAGATGTGAGTGTCACCTTCTCTTCCAATCGACCGACCGATGAAGGGAGTTTTCCTTTAAGATTACCCTTGCAAAATATAAATAAACACCAATAAAAGAATTGAATTAGAATTCAAGGTGAGTGTAGCATCAAATTCTTAATATGAAAAAGTAATGAATCATGTAAAAGAACACACCTTGTTGGTGTTGGCTTTTAAACCCCTATGCAAAGGGTAACAAAGATTATGATGATATGATAAAAGGAGATGTGCAAGTGTTGCACAAGGGGAGGATCTCAACGTGGTTGAGATGAAAAGAATAAATAGAAAAGGGATGAATTATGATGTATGCAATGCAAATTAACTAAACAAGTAATAAGAGAAAGGGGGAGGGAAGCTTAGTGATTTCTCCAATTAGGGGCTTCAAAGATCTCCAAGGGAGGAAGACGCTCCAGGGGATGTAGCATTAAGCGCATGGGAGACTCCTCCTTTGGTTCCTCGGTCCGACAGCACCTCCCCTTAGACAATTGTTCAAGCCTTAAACACAAGGGAGAGAGGAGTCCTATTTATAGGGGTGAAATTCGGAGCTTAATTCAATAGAAAATAGGAAAACCAATTTTAATGAGATTTGGAAGAAAATATTCATTGGCCATGTGTCCGCTCAACCTTAGAAAGTCTTAGGATCCTTTCCCAGATGGAAAATGGGCTCAAAACGGAGAAGGAATGAGGTTCTGTCCTGATTCGGAACTCTATTGGAATGGGTGACCACCACAGTGGGCGCCAATTAAAATAGCGACAGTTCAAAATGCCGCCAATTCTGAGCCATTTTAGGAAGGATTAGGAATTTCCAAAATTAGAAAATAATTAGCGTCCATGGGCTGGTCACCAATTAGGAATTAATGTGAATTTTGGACGGAGTTAAATGCTAAAAATAAGGCAAGGAAGAACGCGTCTGGGGTCCTGGACGCGTTTTAAAATAGGTGACTGCCTAGACGGACGTCGTTTCTCGAATATTTTGGAAATTAGAAAATTATCAAAAATTGAAAAAAGAAATCGCGTCCACTAGGACGGACGTGAATTCTTGAATTTTAGGAATTTGGTAATTAATCAAAAATACAAAAAAATTAACGTCAGCATAATGGTCGCCCATTCAAGAATAGACGGCTACGTGGAAAGGCGTTAATTCTTCAAGAGGGCGATGTTTGGGGAAGCTGAAGAATACGCGTCAATGGGCCTGACGCGTTTTCAAGAATGCGTCCACTGGGTCGGACGCGTTTTCAGAAAATAACACCCATTTTAAAAGGTGTTAATTCAATAAATAAAAGGATAAACGAAGACGTGTCCAAGGACCCAGACGCGTTCAAGAAAGGACGACCGTCCGGACGGACGCTTATTCATGAAATATTTCAAGCCAAAAATAGTGGGAAAATAAGAATGCGTCGACTGTGTTGGACACGATTTAGAAAATGTCGACTCTTCCCAGGTCTATACGTCGACTCAGAAGAAATGGCGGCAATTCAAAAAGTTGCTTATTCTTTCAGAAAGGAAATGGCGTCCAATGGGCTGACGGTAATTTAGAAAAGTTCCAAAAAATTGGAGAAAAGCCGAAGAAAAATCAGGAAAAATGGGAAAAAGCTTAGGAAAGCTGAATATTCAAAAAAATGAGGAAAACCACTCAAATAAGTTGATTTGAGGGTCAAATCGGGGCATCACAATGCGATAAGAGATATGTTTAAAGTGATGTCAATTTTAGCGTGTCTACACTCGGTAGTTAGTTATTTAATTGAAACTGTAATTCTATCTCCTGTTAATTAAAACAGTTAATTATATAGTTGTTCCTGCATTATTTTAAATTTCGAGGTACCTCTACACACCTAAATAACCCTTCCGAGCCTTCCGGCTCGTGGGTGGCAGGCCAGGATTCGAATTGTATCGGGTAACTTCTGGTATCCAGATCTTGGGTCGTTACACTTAGTCTCCCTTAGAGAGGGAATGGACCCGGCGGTTGTGAGCCACCTCATGAGTTCTTTTGACCGTGATTTCTGACATTTGGACTAGGGTAATTTGATGGCATGGATCCGTATTGTACAATGTCCTTGGGATGAGTCCCGTGACTCTATGGCCATTGGATTATCTAGTCTAACTAGTCGTCCTTAGTTTGGTGGCACCGTGCCACCTGTGTTTCGTGATACTTACAGTGGGTGTGTGCGTAGCCCGTTAGTACTGTGGTGGTTTCTTCTCTACTGAGAGTTCCTACGTCTAGCGACCTCCCACTAGTCGTACCCTTCTTTATGACACACGGGTGTCGACCTACTTGGAGTGGTAGAGCGGCTTTCCCGAGAGAGACAGTTTTAGTTTGGTTGCCATAGGGCCTCCCACTGTGGCAGCTCGAGTCCGGGCCGAGAGAAAGACTAGCTATAGGGCCTGACATAGCACAGTCAGTCAGTGTGTGCACACGCGGTCAGGGACTACGAACACGTGCTAACGAGCATGACCCCGACTAGACCCTTATCTTTGGTTACTTACACGGTGTCTCAGTTTCCGCCTGGTGCGAGTAGGAAGATACTCGAGGCACGGACTAAGTCGTCAGTGGACGCATCTAGCCTTGCTTCTAGTGGGAAGGTTCTCCCGTCACGGGACATGTGACTCTCTTGACTCGAGGTTTTGGTTTCCCATCAATGAGGATGTGGTTCGTTGGGTGACTTTTGTGTACTTTTCCTGACCTTGAGGTCTAGGGTTCCTGGTAGAGTTATCGAGGTTTCAGCCGTAGACAGTGTAAGGTTCACGACGGCCAGGTCATGACTGTACCCTTAGACTACGTGGTCTTAGTTGGGCCTCTATCTGTGAGGACGAGCCTTTACGACAGAGATCTCGTGGTCTTTCCTTCAGTTGCGTAGCCGTGGTTTCACCGGTGATTCGGTGGTCCCGACTGTGAGATCAGGATTTACTTTCTATTATCGATAAGAGTAATTTAAAGAGCTATATTTCCATTACCTTCTTCTATTACTGTTGTTGTTACGATCGCTACTGTTGTCTGCGAGGGCGTGCCAGTCACCTAAGTGACAATATGTTCATTGTTTAAGACTGGAGTGGTCCGGAGCCAGTGGTGCGCACCGTCTGACTAATCAGACGAAAAGTGGGTATCAGGTCAGAACTAGAGACCCACCATGCCATAAAGGTCATGGTGTTAATTACATCCCGTCGGAGAGGGAAAAACCTTTGATTAATTGCCAAGAGAAGGGGCCTTACGGCCTAAAAATTAAATTTCATGAAATGAGCGAAAGGGCATGTTAATGAGCATTTAAGATCCCCTATATTACGGTGCAAGAGAGTATTTAAAATCGTGTCGGTCACATATTGACCATTTCATGTTCGGATGGAAGTCGTGTTGAAAGCATCATAAATATACATAAGGGCGTGTCAGACATATGTATGCCTGGGTACAGCAAATTTGATATAAAGAAAATCGGGGTAGACCCCAATGTCTACTGAGGCACGGCAAGTTTAATATCTCAAGAAACGGAGGATCTCGGTCAAATCCCAGTTAAGATGGTTTAAATTCAGTGGGTTATTGCCCAGGAGGAAGGTCACGCCATCGCCGTGACGGGGTGAATCCCCTGGGGTCTGGGCGTGACCTGTGAAGGCCTCGTTTATATCCATTGCATAAAGGGTCAAGAGGGAGGAATCCGGAATCAAACGCCGTTTATCTCTTAATAAAGGTATTTCATTTTCATGTTCCTTATCATTATTGTTATTGTTTTTTTGTGTTCATATATATAATTTTTTGTCATTATTATTATTTTTTATTTTATAGCATCACTTTCATCATTACGTGATTTATCTCTCTCCTTTTTTTATTATTACCTTTTTATAGAGCTTTTGTTGCTTTGCTTGTGCTTTGTTGTTTTTTTTTTTTTTTTTTGAAATGGGGAATTCGATCGACCGAAAATTCAATTCGGTCGACCGGAGCTTAGGCAGCGTCAAGTCCCCCTATGCAGGGAGTCAACCCCATCGGGGATCGGTCGACCGAAGCCTGAGTTCGATCGACCGAACCCAACAGCAAATGCAGTTTCAATTTTTTTTTGTTTGGGTTGTCTTGCCTTCCTATGAGATTTTGCGGGGATTCATTCATCTCATTTCAATTTTTTGTACCCATCTTTGGTTTCAGTCATTTCATTGTTTTTCTTTGTCTATCTTGTTTCATCTTCTTGCTTTCTTCTTATTGCACTTGGGCAAAGCGTGCGTATGCATATGGGCTTGTAAGTCTATGCATGCAAATACATCTCCTTAGCTTATGCATACAAATGTATTTCTGAATTCATACATGTAATGCATATGCAAGTATGTGCATGAATATATGTAAAAACAAGTTCAATTTTCTTTCTTTTTAATCAGGAGCAAGCCGACAGCTGTGGGGGATTAGCAAACTAGGGGCTATTGGCACTGCTCCCGTCCTGGAAATTGGGCAAGTCGACTTGGGCAAGGCCAAGTCGACTTGTCCCCAGCCAATGAGCAGATGTCCACTGCTAGGATCAGGGGCAAGTCGACTTGGGCAAAGGCCAAGTCTACTTGCCCCCAGTCGGTGAGCAGATTTCCACTTTTTTCTTTTGAGATATCATGAAATGCAGTAATGCATGTTTTGATGATCATGCAAGGTTTTGATCACGCATCCATTCAGGGTACTCCCTGGTACGAGGTGGAGTTCTTTACTCATGGATAGTGAGGGTCTCCGTCCGAACGTAATCCGGATTTCTTCCACACACCATTTGATATACCAAAGGGGTCGTGGCATATGAACACTCAAGCATGCAGGATGGTATGAAGCTTTTATCTGAGTTCACAAGTCAAGGCATGCAAAAGGGGATGAATGCCATATTCATTTCTGAGTAGAAGGGCAGGCGTGCCCATGCGTATCTAGTGAGAATTTGCTGTGAACAAGCATGCACATGCAACGTTTGATCATTTCATGGAAACTTAGTGAACTTATCATGGCCATGAAATATGTTCTGAATTCTCATGGAGAGGCTATCATGCAAGTGCTCATGCAATTTGTTGATTTATTTTCCTTTCTTTATTTCTCTTTTTTCTTATATATGGCAGAAAAGGCCTATAAGAAGGGTGGGGGTCAACCCCTTTGGATGAGGGGTCGACCCCCTGTGCAGACTTCTGCACAAGGGTGGCCCCAAACAGAATTGCCCCAAGGAGGGGTCGACCTTAGGGGTGAGCACGGTTTGGTTTGGTTTGGTTTGAAGAGAATTTTTCTTAAACCAAACTGAACCGAATTAAAGGTTCAACCCGAACCTAACCAAATTGAACTATTTAGAAACCAAATCAAACCAAACCGAATTAATTCGGTTTGGTTCAGTTTGAACCATATTCATGTCTCCTTTTAGAAATTAGATTGAATTCAAAGAGAAAGATAGGGTAAATTTTTTTCTACCAAATAAAGAAAATATTAAGGAAATAACATCAAAAGTTAAAATTTGTAAGAATAAGTTCCATAATATTTTCACAGAAAAAAATAAGAATTACAATTACAATAAAATGGAAGGTGATTTGAAACCTACTTCATAGAGTCGAAAATCCCATCAGGATGGCGGGAATTAGACTTTCAGAATTAGAGTTTATAGTTATATATACACTTATATTAACTTGACAAAAATATTCTTAAATTCGGGTTGTTCGGTTCGGTTTGGGTTCCCAAATTTCAAAACCAAACCAAACCAAAATTTTTAATACGGTTCAGTTTGAACCCAAATCAAATTTTTTTAAATTTCAACCCAACCCAAACCAAACCAAACTTATCTGTTCGGTTTGGTTTTCGAGTTGAACCCGAATAATGATCACCCCTAGTCGACCCTCCCGGGAGATAGTTCTGAAATCTGTGATTTTTTTTTTGAGGAGCATCAACAACCCATGGATGATCATGCAAAAATGCAAACAAATACTTGTGTAGAAGCTTATTGACTGGATCTTAAGAGCTGATTCATGTTATTTTGTTTCATTCATCGCTTGATCATCATTTTTTTATCCTGTTCATTCTCGCCCCATTTTCAGAATTCACCACATTCCTTTGTGTTTGTCATACATTAGTTCACATTGGTCTTTCTTTATTCAGTGATAAGTTCATGATGCTCTTGGACTCAATTCACTTGCCATCGTTCTCTATATGTCGTTGATCTTCAAGTTGCCCGGCAAAAATTCGAGAGCACCTCCCCTAGACCTAGAGCGTTGGTGGGGTGTAATTAGGTACGCGTCCATGGAGAATCTCCGAGACAGCCACAAAAGCAAAAGAGGTGCGCACGGAAGCGGTAACACCTGAGGATGCGCACGGAAGCGGCAACATCCTATAATCCGAACAGGGCGCGGACACCCAGAGGACTAGCCTACGAGGGGCTCCCATGACCCGAGGGACTCCACGATCCCGATCCTGAGATATGGTTTAGAGTATCGCCACATTACATGGCCATCCATATTCACTCTTTTTAAGGGATCATCCGGGGACCACACTATGTGGAAGCGAGTCCCCGGAGATCCGAGAGTGATCAGGCCCTGGAAGCCAACGTTCGTGAAGAACATGATTGATTTGGGATTAAATTCCATGTTTCTCACCCCTTTGGCATCATGGCCATGTAATTGGCCAAATCCCAAGTGAAGTCCCGCGATCAATGACACCCAAGAGGGGGGGGGGTGAATTGGGTGACAACAGATTTTAAGAACATTTAACAAATTTAAAATATATATGAAGAGCAAACAACAAACAAGAATAGATCTGATGAAATACAAAATGGATCTGGCTAAAACAACCCCTATAGCAGTTCCTTGGTACCAGGCGGAGTCTGGGAATTTGAAGATTCTCTCACACAAGATATCTTTCTCCCGACAGGACTAACTATGTCGATCAGAAGGTACCTTTTGATATACCAGAGATCTCCCGTAGAAGGTTAATAAAGCTAGATTTAAACAAAAGAACTATGTGATAGCACAATAAACAAATGAGCTAGAGCAGAATTGAGGTAGAAGATAGGGAGCAAACCACACATAACACCACGATTTTTAGGTGGTTCGGATGCAACAACTGCAACCTACGTCCACCCCTCACACACGGTGAGGATTCACACACTATCTTGTAGGAAGTTACAAGATCAACAACACACACACACACACACACGTGAAGAGTATAGAACTCCCACGAAGGTGCAAGAGCACCGACACACAAGAACGGTGAAGAACAACGAAGAACTTACACACACACGGATCTGTCTAGATCCACACACACACAAGTGATTGAAGGTTACAAGAAGACACAACTCAGCTCAAACAAGAATGGAAGAAGAAGAACAGAGAATGAAAACACAAAACAAGCTCCCCCTTAATGGATGAAGGTGGTATGGGATGAAGCTTGCTCCCAGCTCGATCTCCACTTGATTTGAATGCAGATTTGCCCTTGAAAACTTCAGCTCCTGGATGAAGAGTTCCCCACAAATCACTATTCACGGCTACAGTACCAGCACCCTCTTCCGTGATAGCCTCCTCCTTGTTCTTCCTTAAAAAGCCTTAGGGTTTATGACCCCAATGAGATCTTTTATAGATCTTGGAAGGTCAGAAGACAAGCCCCAGACCAGATCCACAAATCACTCTTTGATTGAAGGCAGTGGGCTTAAACAAATGGGGGAGAGAACCTCTCCTCGTGCTTGGATTGGAATGTCAACAAAAGGGGCTTCGAAGGGGTCGGTCGACCAAAGGCACTAGAGCGGTCGACCAGAACCTGCAAGATTGGTTATTTTTCATTTCTGGAAATTCTGATCGACCGGCCCTAGGGTGTTGGTCGACCGAAATGTCCCAGTCCTGCAAAATTGAATTGTTAGCCCAATGAAATATATCAAAATGACAATGGCTTTAAGCGAATGATTGTTTCATGCATTTTGGGGTTTGTTTTGACTTAATTAACTCAGTTTGAAAAACATTGATTCAAATAGAACTTATGAGCTTTCCACAGGATATTTAAACCCAAACTTAAATCCCCTTGACTCATGTTTTGAATCCATTGACACTGACCGAGATAAAACCTTAACTCTGAGTTTTGTTATCATCAAAATCATTTTAGGAGACTCAACAATCTCCCCCTTTTTGATGATGATAAAACACGAGTAGAAAAGAGCATAGACGTGTCAACCAAGAAACAATTCATTTGAATCATTCATATATGCCCATATGTTGATATGAAATAGAACAAGAGCTAGTCGGTGGCCAATACCAAGTGCATTTCATCATTTCATTTCATTGCATTGATCTAATACAAGGATTGACACACTGCAAGGACTTTCAAAAAGACTCACAAAATGCAAGGCATGAGATGCAAGCTAACAAGATGCAAAGCACTCAAAAAGACTCAACTCACAATGACTCCAGCATTCAAGCAAACAAACAAAATGCATAAGATATATAAGACCTGACATAACTACTTCTCCCCCTTTGGCATCATCAAAATGGGGAGTGGGTTACAGGACTTGTGGACATAAGTGACATGTCGGAAACACATGGACAGCTAAGGAGCGTGGTGATCCAGAGTCCCCTCGTGAGCATCATCATCCGAAGCACCGTTATCTTCACCGGAGCCTGTAGCAGGCGGTGCAGGAGCAGGAGGTGGAGGAGGAGGAAGATGGTCCTCAATTCTATGTAGAATATCATCGTGATGATGAAGCTATCTATGGATGCTAAGAAGGGCACGATTTTTGATCCATAAGGCTTCGCGGTTATCCTCGTGGCTGGCATAGAGAGTGGCCATGTGGGTAGAAAGATCATCCAGAGCAAGGGTGAAAGAGTCCATTCATCCAGTCATAGTGTCCATGAAGGTGTCCAGCCGCCCAAGGGATGAGTAATGTCGGGTTTCCATGCCTAAGACACGTCTATCAAGAGCCTCATAATCCCCCCAAGTAGGATGACCAGCACCTTGAGTAGAGGACTCCCCGTGAAAAACGTATGGAGGAGGTGGCATCTCCTGATCCATATGATGAGGTGAAAATGGGGGAGGCTGATCCTCCGCCTGAATGGGAGGGGGTGCATCCCCATGATCCTGATGTTGCTGTGGTTCTTCTTCATTTGCAAATTGTTCAGCATGGGTGGGAATATCCCTGGTAAGCTCACCATCTTCATTCCAGTAATATCCAAGATTGAAAAAGATCTTGTGTTCATTGTAGATATCATCTTGGTGAACTGGAAGTGACATATCATTTGCCAAATCTACCCCAGCATAGATGAAGACTCCTGTCAACTGGGATGCATAAGGTAAAGATCGCCCAAAGTTGGTTCGACATGAGTTAATCAAACTAGTCATGAGCCGACCCATATTCACGGAGTTCCCATTCATGACATGGTAAACGAGGAACCTATGAACCTCTGTCACTTCATTTCTACTTCCACCTTTTGGATAAATCAGAGTAGTAAACATGTGGTGTAGAATACGCCGCAGTGAGGGAAAGTGATTGGCATTTAGCCTGATGAGATCACTCACACCCCGAACATAATCACAACCTGTCATAGCAAGGAAAGTATCCTCCACTTCACCATGTCCAAAAGACATATCGGCACCCCAGGCTGAGACTCCTAAGGCACGCCAGAAAAGGTCGGGTGCAATATGTATCTCAATATCCTGAACAACTGTGAATAATGCTCCATTTCTCTCCACTAGATTCCCATAAAATTGCTGGACTAGGTGTGGATAATACCTAGTATATCTGGAGACAAAATCAGTCCATCCGTCTTGAATTGAAAAAAGTGCAAACAAATCTAGCAAAATCTCCTTCACCTCCTGAAAATCAACCAGGCGAGGGTTAATGATGGGCCGTGGAGGTAGACGAGGTGCCGGTGCCCGCTGTGGACGAGCCGGGGCCTCCTGTCTTTGACTACTGGCTTCCCCTTCAGTGGAATGCCGAGAGCTCCATCTAGGCAGCATCTTAGACTAGGAAACCCGCTGTGAATCCCTTCCGAACAGAGTAGACTCAACCCGTGGGATGGAAGTGGACTAAGGAACACCTCTGGAGGCTTGGACAGACTTTATCCATGCTCTGGAATATAGGAAGAAGCTGTACGACGGCACAAGCAACCGTGGAGAACACGTCCCGGGATGGTGACGAATCCGACGGAGGTTGTGCGGATGAAAGAACGGTGGGGTTTTAGGGCTTGTGGAGAGGGGGTTTTGTGGTTTAGGGTTAGGGGAAAGTATATGAGAGAGAATGGATGGGTTAGAATGAGAGAGGAAGGGGAGAAAGCCCCTTAAGTAGGGGGTCAGCTGGGTCCCGGTCGGACCGGTTTGCTGGTTTCGGTCGATCGAACCGGGTGGGCCGATCGACCAAAATGGTCGATTGGCCCAAGGCCCCCATTTGAATTTTTTTTTTAATTGAATGCCTCCATATCTCCTGCCTTATTCGAGCTCTCTTCACATGGTGGTATTCATCCCCCCCTTTTTTGTTTCTATTTCCCTTTTTTTGTTTTCTTTCTTTCTCCTTTTCTTTCTTTTTTGCTTCTTTGGGGAGAATTTCAGTAAATGACTTCAGATGAGTCAACGAACGAGGTTTTTCTGAAAGCTCCCCCTCAGTTACTGCCTAGTGTCCCTAGGTCATGTGTCCACATTTATTTGTCAAAGAGTATTGGGTTTTAGAAATATTCAAGGAGGGGTATATATACATATATATACAATCACGCATGCAAGATGATTTCATACAGAAAAGAGTAAAAACACACAACATGATGATGCATGACATACTATCTACCCTTTATGCTTCTGATATGCATTACTCATCCTAATGCGGACCTAAGTATGTATGCCCTCACCCTTGCACATGCCAAGTTCCCTTCTAATCTTGTTGAAATTCTCCTGGTTTAAGGGCTTGGTGAAGATATCGGTCAATTGATTGTGAGAATCAATAAAATTTAGCTCAAAAACCCCTTTGCCTACATGATCTCTCAAGAAATGGTGCTGAATGTCTATATGCTTTGTCCTAGAGTGTTGAACATGGTTTTTTGACAAACTGATTGCACTTGTATTGTCACACAAAATTGGAACACATTTTATCTCAACATCCAAATCAAGCAATTGATTTTTGATCCAAAGTACTTGGGCTCCACAACTTCCGGCGGCTACATATTCAGCCTCGGCCGTTGAGAGAGCTACTGAATGTTGTTTCTTGGAGGCCCATGAAACTAGACAACCACCAAGAAACTGACAGTACCCACTAGTACTTTTACGATCAACAATGCAACCAACATAATCGGCATCGGTGTATGCAATCAAATCAAATGAACTGCCGATCGGAAACCACAAGCCAAAGTCTAGTGTGCCAATCAAATACCGAAAAATCCATTTAACAGCCATTAGATGAGATTCTTTTGGACATGATTGAAAGCGAGCACAAAGACATACATTGAACTGAATATCAGGGTGACATGCTGTTAAATACAGTAGTGATCTAATCATACCTCGAAACAGTGTAGGATCTACTATTTTACAGTTTTCATTTTTATCCAACTTCGTGGTTGTGGCCATCGGAGTTGATATGGGTTTTGCTTCTGTCATCCTGTATTTCTTCAACAGCTCCATTGTATACTTGGCTTGGTTTATGAAGATGCCCTCGGGTGTTTGTTTTACCTGCAATCCAAGAAAGAAGGTTAGTTCACCCATTAGACTCATTTCAAACTCTCCTTGCATTATTCTTGCAAATTCATCACATAAAGTATTGTTAGTAGCTCCAAAAATTATGTCATCAACATAAACTTGAACTACCAATATATCTTTACCTGATTTCCTTATGAATAGTGTTTGATCAACCTTACCTCTTTTGAACCCATTTTCAGTCAGAAATGAAGTGAGCCTTTCATATCATGCCCTTGGTGCTTGCTTGAGCCCGGACAATGCCTTCTGGAGCTTGTACACATGTCGTGGGTGCTTGGAATATTCAAAGCCTGGAGGTTATTCTACAAAAATATCTTCTTTGATATACCCGTTAAGAAAGGCAGATTTAACATCCATTTGAAACAATTTGAAGTTCAATGAGCAAGTAAACGATAATAAAATCTGGACTGCTTCTAGCCTAGCAACCGGGGCAAAAGACTCATCAAAATCAATCCCCATCTCCTGGCTATACCCCTTGGCTACAAGTCGGGCCTTATTCCTAACAACCACACCCGTATCATTCGGCTTGTTTCTAAAAACCCATCGGGTTCCTATTACGGGTTGATTTCTAGGATGTGGCACGAGAGTCCACACCTCATTTCTTTCAAACTGGTGCAACTCTTCATGCATAGCCTGGATCCAGGATTCATTTTGCAAGGCATCATGAAAGTCTTTAGGCTCCTCTTGTGAAAATAAGGTAATCAAATCCTCCTCTTCTACTTGTCTTAGAGAGGATCTAGTTCTTACCCCATCTTCAGGATTACCTATGATGTTTTGAGCAGGGTGATCTTTCAGAAGAGTGGATGATCTTGGCAAATCCGAGTGTTGAACTTGCTGTTCTTGAAGTGTTTCAATTGAGGGATCCTCAACTTCTTCACTTTGGCTGGATCCCCCTTCAGTTGGCTCATCCTTGGCCTTGACATCATTCAGTTTTTTTGGAATCCTCATCTGCATCCACAATTTGAACAGATTGATTTGTTAGTTTTAACTCAGATTCATCAAAAATCACATGAGGACTTTCTTCAACAACCAAGGTCCTCTTATTGAACAGTCGGTAGGCTCCAGAGTTAAGTGCATAACCTAGGAAAATTCTTTTGTCATTTTTCTCATCAAACATTCCTAGATTAGTCTTACCATTGTTCAAGATGAAACATGAGCATCCAAAGGGTTTAAGATGAGAGATGTTTGATTTCTTACCCTTGTACAACTCATAAGGAGTTTTCTTTAAGATGGGCCTTACCATTGCCCTGTTGATGATGTAGCATGTTGTACTTACCGTCTCAGCCCAAAAGTATTTGGGTAGGGAATTCTCACTTAACATGGTCCGTGCCATGCCTATCAGGGTTCTATTTTTCCTCTCCACCACTCCATTCTGTTGAGGCGTCCTTGGTGATGAAAAATTGTGCGTGTATCCCTGCTCTTCACAAAACTTGCTAAAATCATGATTCTCAAACTCTCCACCGTGATCACTTTGAATGGTAGTGATAAGATAACCTCTATCATTCTGAACTTTCCTGCAAAAAATTTGGAATTCCGTCACGGCATCATTTTTATTGGCTAAAAAGAGCACCCATGTAAATCTGGAAAAGTCATCAACAATCACAAAACCATAAGATTTTCCTCCTAGGCTGGAAGTCCTAGTTGGACCAAAGAGATCAAGGTGCAGCAATTCCAAGGGCCGAGCGATAGAAACTATGTCCTTATTTTTGAAGGAGATTCGTGTTTGCTTGCCTTTTATGCAAGCTTCACAGATTTTATCACTTTCAAACTTTAATTTTGGCAATCCATTCACTAAGTCATGTCTAGACAACTTGGAGATTACTCCAAAACTAGCATGGCCTAATCTTCGGTGCCATAACCATGCATTTTCATGATTGTTTGCTATCAGGCAGAAATCATCACACGAGACATTATCAATATCAACAGTATAGACATTTTTATTCCTTTTTCCAATAAATTTGATCTCATTTGAGTTCTTATTCATGACAATGCAGTGAGTTTCATCAAAAATAATTTTAAAGCCCTTATCGCACAGTTGACTTATACTCAACAGATTGGGATTTAGACCTTTCACCAAAAGCACATCTTCAATAAAATTTTAGAATTCTTACCTATGTTGCCAATCCCAATGATTTTACCTTTGTCCTTGCCTCCGAAGAAAATTGAACCTCCATCTTTGTCTTGCAGTGTAGAGAACACCTTCTTGTCCCCTATCATATGCCTTGAACAGCCGCTGTCCAAGTACCATTTGCTCCCCCTGACTTCAAGACATATCTGCAAGAAAGAAAAATTATCATGTAATTATTTTTGGTACTCAAACTAGTTTGGGTCCATGAGAGTTAGTCCAATTCTGTGCATATCTTTTCTTGGTCCAAAATGCATGATTTCTTGGTGAGTTTTGGCTAAACCAACAATGAGCAATAACATGTCCAAGACGACCACAATGAAAGCAATATACATTTGAATACCTTCTTGAAAATTGGCGTGGTTTTGATTGAACATGTATTGGCTTAGAGTGTGAATATGATGCACAATCATTTCCTTTTTCTTGCACATGGGATGTGGTGATCTTATGCTCAAAGGATTTTTTGTTTTGAGGACTATACCCCAAACCTTCCTTTTGGAAGTTAACCTTAACCCCCAACAAGTTATCCAGGTTTTGTTTCCCTTTAACAAACCTAGACAAAGTGGACTAAAGTTCAGCCACTTCTTCACCCAAAATCTCATTTCTCCTTTCAACTTCTGAATTTGTGGATTTCAGAACTTCTTCTTCCTTTTTCAGTCTTTCACACATTTTTTCAATTTCAGACATTTTACATGAAATCTCTTCTTTGGTTCTTTCAATATCTGAAATTGTTTGCAACAAACTTTCTTTTTCTTCAGTTAATTCAAACCACTCTTGTTCCAGTTTCTCAAATTTAACAAAGATATCCTCATCAATCTTTTTCTTGAGATCTTTATTTTCAGACCTGATTTTCTTATATTTCAAGTATAGATTCTCATATTCAGATTCCCATTGTTCATTCTAAATGAAATAAGGGTCAGAGTTTACCTCCGGAGTCTCATCTTCATGTGCCACGAGACACAAGCTCTCCACCAGTTATTGAATCTCCTCATCAGACGATTCGTCCTCTTTGTCGCTCCATGTGGCGACCATAGCTTTGGGCTTCTTGTCCTTCTTGAATTTTCTTTTTAGATCTGGGCACTCTCCTCTCATGTGCCCGGGCTTCTTGCATTCGTAGCATATGATGCTACTCGGCTTGCTCGACTCACCCTTGGTTTGAGTGGGCTTCTTTTGCCCCTTTTTGAAGTTGCCTTGGAAGTTTCTCTTCTTCCTCAGAAATCTTTTCACCTAGCAAGTGATCATAGCTGAAGAGGCGAAATCTCGCGCTGAGTCCTGAGCGGGCTGTGGATCACCAGAAGATGAACTGCAAGACAGGAAAACGTATCAGAGGGCCCAGGGGGTTTCCTTGGGGCAAAACCCTCCGATGGCTAAGTCAGTAGAGCTGCGGTGGAAGCAATGATGGGGAGGAGAAAAGCTGGTGCGCGAGATTCCTCTCCACCAAAGGGGTGAAGCGGATTGCTCAGGAGTTTCGAGTGTGAGTGCCTTAATGGCTCCCTTTTTCTTCTTACCTTCCACTGGAGGGTAGCCCTGGTTTAAATAGTATGCCGCCTTCAGGAGTCCTGTAAGCTGAGGGGTCTCCGGCGGGAGTTACGTCCTCAACGTGGGCTTTCATGGCCTTTATCGTGGGAGCATTATTGCCTTGAAGTCCGGCGGCTTCTTGATTCCCCTGTCCGTTGGGGGCTCTTAACGGCAGCACGAACGGATAATGTCTGGTCTGGCCGAGCTCCTGAAACGCCAGCCCTGTCCGGGTGATGAGCATAGCTCGGTGAAAGAGGGGTCGGATAGGTCGGCTAACGCCTGTCTCTCCCGGGCGGGGAAACGGCTTGGACCGGACCCACCTTGTGACCTGACCATCACTCGGGCCCTCCGAGCCTAGGGGCCGCCAGGGAGAGTTGGTTCCTCGAGTGTTTGTTCATTGGGCTTTTCTTTCCTGAGTGGGCCCCGTGGGCTATCACTCGGGTGAGCTTGCCTCGTTGGACCCTGTTGGGTCTTGTTGGGCTGCTCTTTGGGTGGGCTACAGAAATCCCCCTCTCCACTTGTCCCCCTCCTACTCCCGAGCCATGGAGGCTCGGTCGAGTAGTTTTTGAGGCTTTGGACCGGCGTGGCTCAGGTGGGTGGAATTCTGTTGGCGTTGTGGAGCCACGTGTAGTGGTCGCCTGGGCTTGTAATGATGATCCTGACAGATTTGAAATGAAGGGGCCCCCCTTTTCTCGGAGCACGGAACGACGCGCCGCCTTCCTCCAGGGTTTTATAGGCGTTGGGCGCTGTTCGTCGTTCTAGGCTTCCCATGGTTTTGGGCTTTCCTTAGTTTCTTTACTTTTGGGGCTCCTTGATGCGCCGTGAGGGCACAGTGGAGGCGCGAAGTCTTGCGGCGGCGTTTGAGGAGTTGGCGAGGATAACCGCGGAGGCGGTCCGGTAACTTCCTTCCCCTCCAGAGTCTTCAAGCTCGTGCGAGGGATCATCTTCCCGCTCGATGGCTGGTCTGCCTTTGGAAATCGGGCAGGTGAGGCGGGAGCCCGTCCCCAACTACACTGAGTTGAGGGAGGCCGAGGTGAGGAAGCTGGAGCATCGCTTTCGCTTGCCTCTCAGGTATAGCTTCGCTGCCGCCGCCTCGTATGAGACGAGTCTGGATAGCCGTACGGGGCACATTTGCACTTTCCTTCTGGCTTGGAAGAGCGGGTTCCGCCTCCCCTTCGAGCCCCTTGTACTCCAACTTCTCGAGTTTTTCCGGTTGGCGCCTATTCAGTTGGTGGCCAACTCATATTTTTCCTTCCTTGGACCTCTTTCATTATTTTTTCGAGTTGAAGGCGCATCCATCGGCGGGGAAGGGCTTCTACTTTATCCAGGTGAGGAGGAACAGGAGTTGCATCCCCCTCGCTGCGAAGGACTCCTCGCACAAGGGGTGGAAGACCCAATTCTTCTGGGTGAAGGCGGAGGCGACGGATGAGTTTTGGAGATGCCTGGTCTCGCCCAATTTTCATCCGAATCTTCCTCCTTGCCAGGAGGAGTTCCCTCCCCACGTGGAGCGGCAGGCCGCCCGTCTGCTGGATAACCACCAATCGACCGAGGAGCTGGTGACGCCGGATAACATCGAACGGTGTTTGCTTACGCGGTTGACGTCGACAGGTACCGCTCTCGAGGTTCTTCTCCTGGGGTGGTAGTTACTTTTCTTCTCCTGACCGGGTCTTCTTTCTTTGTTGCAGATGTGAGGCGTGAACCTCTGGAGGAAGCTGCTGAGGTCATTGATCTGGGAGAAGATGACTCGGCGGCCGACGAACTAGAGGCTTCTGCAGGTCGCGCCCAAGCCCGGGATAAGGGCAAGGGGGTGCCCCCCGGGGGGTCTTCACGGCCAGCTGGTACGAAGCGCAAGGATCCCATGGCGGGAAAGTTGCGGGAGGCCGCGAACGCCAAGAAATGGGCCAAGAAGGTAAGTCTCCCTCCTACCGCCGGGGGTGACTCCGGCTCGGCGGCGCTCCCCTCTCGGGGGCAAGATGGGGCCGACCCCTCGGGGCCAGCTCCCCCACTTGCCAGGCGAGAGGGGGCCGTGGAGACCGGGGGCCCTTCAGAGGGCGGCGATAGGTCGGCTCTCCCCTCCACGGGGGTAGAGGGGGCCGATGCTGAAGTAGCTGACGCTGAGGCCGGGGGGTCAGCCGGAGGCGGTGATGTCCCGGTCGGTGAGGTGCGGGCGGAGACAGGCAGGGCTGGGGGTTCGCACGCTAGGGCGTTGCAGCCCCAGGTGCTTGGAGCTCTCGGTGCGGTCGGTCCCGCGGCACCGGTCGAGGTTGGGGGTTCACCCGGGGAGGCGTCGCAACCCCAACCGACCGTGGTGCGCGAGGTGGCCGGTCCCGTCGCTCGAGCAGAGCCTTCTGGCGGGGTGCCCCGGGTGGAGCGGTCCCCTCTGCCGGAGCCCTTGGAAAGGCTCGGCATTACGGGCGACCTGTATCAGGTCTGCCGGTCGATTGCCGCAAGGACGAAGGGGTGAGAAAGGCGCAATACCCCCCCCCCTTGATGTTCTGATGGAGGGCGGCCTGGTCATAGCTCAGTCGGCGGCTTTGATGGCGGAGGCGCACGCACGGACGGAGGCGGAGCGGTCGAACCTTGCCTGGACCCTTGGGGGATGCGAGAGGAAACTGGCCCGACTCAAGGGGGAGCATGAGGGGCTCCGACAGGAGTTCTCCGCGTTCCAGGAGGTGGCGCGGGCGAGCCGACTGGAAGCCGGGGTGCTGACCGAATAGCTCGCCAAGACCCGAGAGTGTCTTGAGAGGGCAAGCCGATCCCTGGAGGAGGAGCGTCTGTGTCGCCTCGAGCTAGACAATCGTTGGGAGCTCGAACGCGCCGAGCTGCTAGATCGGGCGGAGATGGCGGAGCGTCTTTGAGCTGAGGCTGAGGTGGACCGGGCCCGGGCAGAGGAGCGTGCGACCGAGGCGGAGCGGGCTCGGGTCGAGCTCGTCAGAAGGGCGGGGCAGATCGAGGCGGAGGCAATCGAGCGTTACAAGAGCTCGGATGCTTACTCGGCCGACCTGGTGGAAGCCGCCCTACCCTATTATGAGGTAGCACTACGCCGGGGTGCTCGAAAGGGGTTCAAGCAGGGCTATCGTCGGGCGGTAGACTACGCCAATGAACAAAACTCCGCGATCGAGTTCCCCTTTGGCCAGTGTTATGACTCGGATGAGTCGGTTTCTAGCTCTTCTTCGTCGGTTGGGGAAGATTCGGAGGGGTCGCCTCCGTCGGGGTCACCGGCTCCGGGCGTCTCGGGAGGGCTCACGACCCAGACAGTTCTCGCATAGGCGAGGTCAGTGTCCGAGCCGGCCGTCACCGAAGGCGCCGGTGGTGACCCGTCTCCTTCCGCCGGTCTCGAACGTCAAAGTGGGCCCGAGGCCTGATGTATTTTACCTCTTTCCATTTTTGTCTCTCTTTCCTCTTTTTAGAGGGTTTCCTTTTGGTGTGATAATAAATGACTTGCTCTGTTTGAGTACTATCATTGCCGTGATTTGGTTGGCGGATCTTGAGTAGTTGGGAGGTGCCGATATGTCCTGCATGGTTTTCGCACGCTGTTTTGGTAGGCTTCTGACGGGGCATCCTTCCGTTCCCTCATGCTTTGAATGTCAGGCCGCTTCGTGAATCCCGCTAGGGCGGTGTGGACGCACTTTTTAATTATTATCGTTGTTTATTTGTTTATTGGCGTTTATTAAGTGCGTGGGCGTGCCAGTCACAAAGTGACAATTTATTGTGCGCTCGATCTGACTAATCAGACGATTATGTGGTTCGTGTCGGGACTGAAACCCGCCGTACCGTGAAGGCCACGACGTCATTTACATCCCCTCGGAGAGGGGAACACCCTTGATTAATCGCCGGGAAAAGGGGCCTCATGGCCAGGAAAATATATCGAGAGAAACAAGCCGATAGCGGTCTCGAATCAGTCGGAAAGCCCTATGTCTAGGGAAATAAGCATTTGAAATATGTCGGTCACTCAAGGGACCATTTTGATATTCGGACGAGCGTCCGGCTTTAGAGAATCATGATCATCACGGGGAAAACTGGAGCATATGTATGCCGGGGTACGGCAAGTTTATTGTTCAAAGGGATAGGAGGCATTCGGTTGAATCCCGGTTAGAGCGGTCAGAAACCGATGAGTTTGTTCGCCCGGTGCAAGACCAAGCTACGACCATACTGCGGTGGGCCCCCCGCGGTCGAAGTCGGGCTCGCGTGGGCATCATTAATATTTCCGGTGCCGAAGGGCAGCGGGAAAGTGTCCCGGGACTAGATTCCGAAACAAAGATTCGTACAGAGATAGCCGACTATAGGCCTAGGATGTGGGTCAGGCGATGACCATGGTTGGGGCGAACCCGAGGTCCAAATGTGACTCACGAAGGTCTTATTGATATTCCCGCACGTAGGGTTCGGGGAAGACGAGAGCCGTCTCGTTCCATTCGGATTTTGTCGGTCATACACGGACCATTTTATGTTCGGACAAAGGTCCGTATAGAAAACAAGACGGTGACGGGAGCGAATCCGTGTAAATGTCTGCCGTGAGTACGGCAAGTTTAGTGCAAGTGCGAGGCTAGATCCTGATATATATGTCGGTCGCTAACGGACCATTCGTCGTTCGGACGAGGGTCCGCATTTGAAGCGCCGAAGACGATGACAAAGACATACGGATGTCTGTCGTAGGTATGGCAAGGTCAATGTGAGTGCGGGATTAGATCCCGATGAAGACGGGTCAAGCTGATGATCTATTGGCCCGAGGTGGTTGCGGACTATGGCCATATCGGGGTTTCCGAGGACCACGTCTGATGCCACGGGGCGCCATTATTTTCCTCTTCACGCATAGTCTTGGGAAACGAAGGCTCCAAGGTATACGTGCGTGTCAGTCACGGTCGGACCATTCATTGTTCGGACGTGAGTCCACGTTTGAAGCATCAAAGACGATGATAAAACCGTGCAAATGTCTGCCGTAGACATGACAAGTTTAATGTGGGGTTGCGGGATTAGATCCCGAGAGAAGCGGGTCGAGTTAACAAACTATTGGCCCGAGATGTGTTCGGATCATGACCATGTCGGAGGCTCCGAGGTCCACGTCCGATACCACGAGGCATCATTGATTTCTTCTTTGCACCCAGTCCGGGGGTGTGAATTGTTAAGTGTGGAGCCCGAACTTGCCATCGTGCGCCCTCGCACGCGGATCGACCTGCGCGGTCAGGTCGCGGGGTTTCCGGGGGCAGCGCCCCCGGAACAAAAATTCAATTAAGGCACGGGTGATGGAGTTCCTTTCATTCTTTTATTAGCGTGATTGACCTTTTATCATTATTTTTTTGCTTGTTTATTCCCTTTTTGTATTAAGGAGGCGCGCCGGTTAGCGAAGGAAGAGGATGGCGCCATTTTAGAGCTCAAGGGAGGAAATGGGGCGCCGTTTTAAGGTGAATAGTGGAGCACAGATGGGCGCCGGTTTAGGATGTTAAAAGGGGGGGGCGCGCTGGTTATAGGGGCGCCGTTTTAAGGGTTGCAAGGGAGGCACGCCGGGACAAGAGGGAGTCAAGGGCGCGTCGAGTAGAGGCACCCATGGGGTGCGCCGGTTAAAGGGAGGTGCCATAGGGCGCGCCGGTTAAGGGGGGGTCCAAGCCCAGGAGAGAAGGGCGCGCCGGTTAACGGGTAGAGAATAAAAGGGCGCGCCGTTTTAGCGTTCAAAGAAGGAGACGAGGGATTATGAGAATGGTGTTAAATCGGCACGGTGAAATAGTGACCGCGCCGGATTAGGCCACGCCGGGACATCATCTCCTGAGTTTTTTTTTTATTCGTTCTGTGGACTTGTTTTACTTTCTGTTCTTGATTCTCTAGCCTGCAGAGGGGGTCAATAGTTAGATTGATTGTTCAATTGACACCATAGATCAATAGGACGAAGGTTTAAGCATCGTTGATGGTTCGTTAAGGTGAGTGAGCAGGAGGTTTAAGTGTTTTATTCGGGGGGTTTGTTCACAGAGGTTCAGTGGTTGTTCACAGAAGTTGATGTGTGTGAAATTAAACGTTCAGTTTGTTCTTGAGTGTTCTTAATCCCCTGGCGAAAATTGGGCAGCATCTCCCCCGGATCGGGACTTGCCGGAGATCAAGGAGAGTCACCAATCGGATTGCTCCGGGGTAAACTCTCAGAATGCGGAGCGGCCTCACGGCGGTCCGTTAGCCCAAGTGCGAGTGCGGAACGCTCGAGGGCCAGCCTACAAGAGCGCCCACGACTCACGGGCGATGTTTTCATAAGCGGGATGAATGTGTGCCACGAGAGGCCATGAATGTTCATCCCCTGACGGGCTCCTTCGAAGGCCGTGCTATGGAGAAGCAAGCTTCGAAGGGCCTGGATGAGGAGAGGGCAGAGAGAAAGAGAGGGAAGCAGAAGAACACCGTATGTTGCAAAAAGGGCTTTTCTTTTTATTCGTTTGCAAAGAGAAATACAGCTGGGAATCTACCCTAAAGCGAGAAAAGGGGAGAATACAGTAGAGGGAAAGGAGGGAATACATCGATGGGGGAGGGGGAACGGAGCACAAGCTCCTCCCCCTCCGAGCTCACCTCTCACTCTCACTCTCCTCTCTCTTTCTTTCTTCACCTCTCTGGCGTGGATGGGTGGAGCTTCCTTCTCTTCGGGTGGCCTTCTCCTCTTCTTTTTCTTCTTCTCTTCACTGCATACAGCCGAGGGGGTTCGAGCAGCTCTCTTCTATTCTTCTTCTCCAATGGAGCATGCCTCTTATAGAACGGACAGTGGGGGATAGGATTCCCGCCACCCCTGCCTTGTTCGCAACAACGTTGTTGTTGTATTGGATGCTGCTGATTCGTGCCGTACACTGGCGCTCATCCTAGGACAGGATGTTCGCAGGTTTTCCGGGAGGATCTGCTGCCGCTTCTCCACCATGGATGCTTGTCTTCACCGTCGATGCAGCTACGTTGTCGAACGAAGGTGGAGATAGGGCTCCAGAGCATTGAATGCCCATGGAGACAGTGCTTCAGAGCATTGAATGCCCTCTAGGCACCAGGCTGATGCAAAAATAGGGTATCGGCTGGCGGATGGGATGGGTTGATTGCGCGTCGGGGAAACGCTTCAGAGACTAGAATGAGGGGTTAAAACGGCACCATATTCAAAGGGGCGCCGTTTTAAGCATCAAAGGGGATGCCCCTTCGCGCGCCGTGTAGTCAAAAGGAAAAGGGGCGCGCCGTTTTAAGAGGGGGGCGTGCCGTTTTAAGGCGCGCCATTTTAAGGCCCCTTCGTGCCTTTTTAAGCCTCGAATGGATTCTTTTCGAAGTCGCAGCCATTTATTCGAGCGTTGGCGCTCCTGGAATGTTCTAGTTGCAACGTATGGCCTTCATAATATTATGTTTACAGCCTTTGGGTCTTGGTCTCAGACTTTGCATGACTTTCGGTGCATCCCGAGACTATACTGGAGTTCCCGACTTTTCTTTGATTCAGCTCTCGACATGGCCGATCGGAGCGTTGTAGCTGTATCTTCTACTTAGGGGGCTTCCTTAGCGGGTAGCGGACCACCAAGCGAGTTCTCGTCCTGATCGGGCGAGGCATGAGGTTTATTCGGCATTTCTATCTTCAGCTTACTCTCGAATGTCGAGACGTGCATGCCGTATGATCCTCATCAACATTTTTTGGTGTCCACAAATGCCCCCCACTCGTGGGCGGCGCAAGCGAGGGACGAGTGCGCGGGGCCCGCGAGTGTAGAGTTCTTCGACAGGACGTATGTTCTTCCGAGCCAGTAGGATGCTGTTCCGGTGTAAATTCACAGGAAAGCGCTCACTCCTTCAGCGAAGGGATGAGGGGATCGCTTCACCGCATATGCGCGTGGATTGAGATATCAGAGTGGGGGTTTAGTCATCGGTATGTGGTTATTGCCGAAGCAAGAAGTAAGGGTCTATGCGTCGTCTTAGGCAAGAGGCCTAAAAGGACTTGGACGAGGCCAATCCCAAGGGGGAGTTGGTGACTCGTGCTGGGTTTAGAAGAGTTGTTCATTCATCGACTTGGCTGGGAGGTCCCTGCCGAAGGCTTTTGAGAGGGCTCCGATGGAGTGAAATGGATTTTATGCAATCGGGTGGAACGTTCGAAGTGAAGGGTTTATTTGCTGGTGCCGATAGGGTGTCGGGAGCTGATGTGGTCTATTCATTGACACGGGATGAGTGCCAAGGCAAAGGGGTCTTTTTATTCATTGACTTGGATGGAAGGTCCGAGCCAAGCAAAGGGGGTTTCTCTTTTTTTTCTTTTTTGTTCATTGACTTGGACAGAAGGTCCGAGCCAATCAAAGGAGTTCTTCTTCTTCTTTTTTTTCTTCCTTTTTTTTATTCATTGACTTGGACGGAAGGTCCAAGCCAAGCAAGGAGGTTCTTTTTGTTCATTGACTTGGACGGAAGGTCCGAGCCAAGCAAGAAAGTTCCCTTCTTTTCTTTTCTTTTCTTTTTTTTTTATCGACTTGGGCGGAAGGTCCGGGCCAAGTAAGAAAGCTCTATCTCTTTTTATTCATTAGCTTGGACGGAAGGTCCGAGCCAAGCAAAGAGGTTGTTTTTGTTCATTGACTTGGACGGAAGGTCCGAGTCAAGCGAGAAAGTTCTTTCCTTTTTTTGTTCTTCTTTTTTTTTTATTCATTGGCTTGGATGGAAGGTCCGAACCAAGCAAAGGAGGTCTCTTTTTTTTGTTCATTGACTTGGACGTAAGGTCCGAGCCAAGCAAGAAAGTTCTTTTCGTTCATCGACTTGGACGGAAGGTCCAAGCCAAGCAAAGGCGTTCTTTTGTCCATCGACTTCGACGGAAGGTCCAAGCCAGGGTTAATTCGTCGGTGGGACTGGGAGTTGTGATATTGAGGTGGTTTATTCATTGCCAAGGGGTGAGTGCCAAAGCAAGGGTCTTTTGTTCATGGAACCAGATGAAAGGTCCAGGTCATTGGTTTATTCATCGATGCCGACGGGGAGTCAGGGACCGACGTGGTTTGCTTGTCTCTTCTTCTCTTCATTAGTGCTGACAGGGTGTCGGGAACCTAACGTGGTATGTTGGTCTCTTCTTCTCTTCATCAGTGCCGACAGGGCGTCGGGAGCTGAGGTAGTTTGTTCTTCTCTTCTTCTCTTTATCAGTGTCGACGGGGTGTCGGGAGCTCACCTGGTTTGTTTGTCTCTTTGTCTCTTCATCAGTACCGACGGGGTGTCGGGAGCTGACCTGGTTTGTTAGTTTCTTTGTCTCTTCGCCAACGCCGACAGGGTGTCGGGAGCTGACCTGGCTTGTTTGTCTCTTGGTCTCTTCACCAGCGCCTATAGGGTGTCGGGAGCTGACCTGGCTTGTTTGTCACTTGGTCTCTTCGCCAGCACCGACAGGGTGTCGGGAGCTGACCTGGTTTGTTGGTCTCTTGGTCTCTTCGCCAGCGCCGATAGGGTGTCGGGAGCTGACCTGGCTTGTTTGTCTCTTTGTCTCTTCATCAGCGCCGACAGGGTGCCGGATGCTGAACTGGTTTGTTGATCTCTTTGTCTCTTCGTCAGTGCCGACAGGGTGCCGGGCGCTGACCTAGTTTGTTGGTCTCTTTGTCTCTTCGTCAGTCCCCCAGTTGGAAACGTCTGTCTCAGACTTTGGCGTTGTAGTATCGAGTGAGGCATCTCGAGCAACTTTTGTCCGTTCGCCTCGAGTGAGAAGCTGATCACTCGGAGAGACGGATTGGCGATCTCCAATGGAACGACGGCTTCGGTGCCGTATACCAACTGAAAAGGGCTTTCACCGGTTGCCGTCCTAGGGGTTGTTCGGTGCGACCACAGTACGCTAGGCAATTCCTCGAGCCAGCTACCCTTAGCCTTGCCGAGTCTGGTTTTTATGCCTTTCAAGATAGTCTTGTTGACATTTTCAACCAGCCCGTTGGCCTGAGGGTGGGCGACCGAAGTGAAGTGGTTGCGGATATTTAGGTCGGTGCATCTGTCTCGGAAGTACCGAGAGTCGAATTGCCGACCGTTATCGCTTACTATCACTCGGGGGATGCCAAAGCGACAAATGATCGATTTCCAAACAAAGCCCCAAACGACTGTCTCGGTGATCCTGGCCGTAGCCTCGGCCTCGATCCACTTGGTGAAGTAGTCGATGGCGACGACGATGAACTTCTTCTGGGACTGGGCCGTTGGGAATGGCCCAAGGATATCGATTCCCCACCGAGCGAAAGGGTAAGGCTCGGCTAGGGTGACAAGTTCCGTGGCCGGCTGATGGACCAAATGGTCGAACCGCTGGCACCGGTCGCACTGTTGAACATAGGCCGAGCAGTCGCGCTGCAGGGTGGGCCACCAGTACCCCTTTCGTAACAGGATTCTGGCCAGCGACCTTGCCCCTGAGTGCGCTCTGCACAGGCCTTCATGAATCTCTTGGATGGCTCGGCCTGCCTTGTCGGGACCGAGGCACTTCAGGAGGGGACCGGAGAACGATCTTCGGTAGAGGGTGTTGTCGAGGATTACGAAGCGCCGAGCTTGATACTTCATTTGGCGGGCTTCTCGAGGGTCGGAGGGCTCTTGGGAGTCTTGTAGCCAGGACAGGTAGGGGGAGCGCCAGTCACTTGGAGTGGCCGAGTCAACAGCGAGGAGCTCCGTGTCGATGCTCGGGCGCTCTAGCTCTTCTAGGAGGACCGATCGTGTACCTTCCGGGTCTAGGGAGGAGGCCAATCGAGAGAGGGCGTTCGCCCGAGAGTTTTGCTCCCGAGCTATCCAGACTACCTCAAATCCCTCGAACTATTGGGCCAGGCTCCGGACCAACTGAAGGTATTTGATCATGGGTGCCTCCCGAGCTTCATACTCGCCGTTGACCTGACTTGCGACTAGTTGAGAGTCGGTGTGGATCCTGACTCGCTCGACCCCCAGCCGTCGGGCCATGCGTGCTCCCGAGATAAGGGCCTCGTATTCGGAAGCATTGTTGGATGCCTGAAAGTTGAATTTTGAGGCGTATTGTAGCTCTATCCCTTTGGGGGACCTCAGGAGGATCCCCGCACCGCTGCCTGCCAAATTGGACGATCCATCGACGAACAGTTCCCAGGTTGGCCCGGTCGTGGTCGGAGGTCTGTCCTCGGCGGGGATGGTGCTTTCGGGAATGAAGTCGGCGAGCGCTTGGCCTTTGATTGCTGATCGCGGCCGGTACGAGATGTCGTAGGCCCCGAGCATAATGGCCCATTTGACGAGTCACCCTGAGGCCTCGGGGTGGGCCAGAATCTTCTTCAACGGCTCGCCGGTTAGCACGGTGATGGGGTGCCCCTGGAAGTAGGGGCGGAGGCGCCTTGCGGAGGTGACCAACGCTAGCACGAGTTTCTTGGTTGCGGGGTACCTCCGTTCGGCCTCATTGAGCACCTTGCTGGTGTAGTAAACCGGTCTTTCAATTCTCGAGTCATTTCTGACTAGGACCGAGCTGACCGTGGATGGCGTCGCCGAGAGGTAGAGCAGCAAGACTTCGCTTGGGACGGGCTTGGAGAGCACCGGTGGTGAAGCCAGGAGCTCCTTAAGCTCGGCGAATGCTGTCTGGCACTCCTCATCCCATGCGAACGTAGCAGATGCTAGCTTGGGTCCCCTCATCAGTTTGAAGAAGGGCAAGCATCATTTGGCCGCACGGGACAGGAAACGGCTGAGAGCGGCGACACGCCCTGTCAGACGCTGGACGTCTTTAATGCACGTGGGCGGGCGCATGTCCAGGATGGCCTGGACTTTGTCGGGGTTGGCTTCGATCCCGCGCTGAGTGACCAGGAAACCCAGGAACTTCCCGAATTTTACTCCAAAGGCGCACTTGGCGGGGTTGAGCTTCATGTTGTACTTCAGGAGGGTGCCGAAGGTTTCGACGAGGTTGGTGAAGTGGCCTCGGGCCTTGGGGGTCTTGACGAGCATGTCATCAATGTAAGCCTCGATGTTCTGAGCTAGCTGTCCCTCGAACATGTGATTTACCAGTCACTGATATGTGGCTCCGGCGTTCTTTAACCCGAAGGGCATCCGAGTGTAGCAGTACACGCCGCAGTCGGTGATGAAGGCGGTCTTCTCGATGTCTTCTGGATTCTTTCTGATCTGGTGATAACCCGAATAGGCATCCAGGAAACTGAGTATCTCGTTGCCCGAGGTTGAGTCAACCAATTGGTCGATGCTCGGTAGCGGATAGTAGTCCTTGGGGGTAGCCTTATTCAGATCGGTGAAGTCCACGCACATTCGCCACTTGCCTGTGGTTTTTGGCACCAGGACGACATTGGCTAGCCACGTAGGGTACAGGACTGGTCTGAAGAGGCCTGTCTCTTGTCCCTTGGTGACCTGCGCCTTGATGACCCCCTGCTTCTCGGGCGCATGCTTCCTTCTCCGTTGCTGTACGGGCCTGACGGTGGGGTCGAGGCTGAGCTTGTGCATCACGGTCTTCTCTGGTATGCCAGGGAGTTGATCATCGGACCAAGCAAAGGCCTGGACGTACTCAGAAAGAAATTTCTTGTATTGATGCTGCTCCTTGGGTGGTAGGTCGGCTCCGATCCTTACTCCGAGGGCCGGGTCATCGTTTAGGAATACCGTTAGCAATTCGCCACCGGGCTCGGCGGTTACGGTCTTCCCTTTGATTCCCTTGGGGCCCTTATCCCCCCCGTCCGGCCTTGAGGCTTCCACTGAGATGTTGTAGCACCTTCTAGCCGTGGCCTGGTTACCTCGGACTTCCCCCAACCCATTTTTGGTGGGAAACTTCATTTTCTGGTGATAGGTAGATGGTACGGCCTTTATTCGGCTGAGAATTTTCCGGTCGAAAATGGCGTTGTACGCTATCATACCCTTGATCACTATGAAGTCCACCATGACCGTAACGTTTTTGGGTGGGGTGCCGATGGTGACCGGCAGGCTTAGGGCTCCCTCGGGGTAGGTAGCCAGGTCGTTAAACCCGCAAAGGGGTGTTCGGATCGGGCGGAGCTTGGATGGGTCTTCCCCCATCTTGAGGAAACAGTCATAAGATAAAACATCGGGGGCGCTCCCATTGTCAACCAGAATTCTATCTACGTTACAATGGTTTATTGTGGCCGAGATAACGAGGGCATCATCATGCGGGGTGTTTAGCCCTTCCAGGTCTTGGTCGGAGAAGACCATGACCTGGGGCTCCCTCGGCGGGCCCCCTGAGGGCTCTAAGACCCGGCTGGCCCGCTCGGCATGACGCTTCCTTCCTCGGCTGGTGTCGCCGCCCGATGCCGTTCCTCCGGAGATGACATTGATGTGGACCCCTCGGGGGGCGTTGTCGATCTCCTCGGCGGCGTCTCGGTCTTCTTTGCACCCAGCTGCAAACCGGGCCAGGTGCCCCTGACGGATGAGATGTTCGATCTCGTCCTGGAGCTGGTGACAGTCGCCGGTGTGGTGCCCGTGGTCGCCGTGGAACAGGCAATGCCTGTCGCGCTTGCGGTTCTTCGATCTCATTGGTTCAGGCTGGCGGAGGAGTCCCGAGTCTTTGATGTCTTCATAGATCTCGTAGACTGACGTGGTCAACGGGGTGTACCGCTCATACTTTCGTTTGCGTTCTCCTTCCCGATCGCGCTTCTTGCCCGAGCCAGGGTTTGGCTCGGAGGCCCGCTTCTTGTCCCCCTCCCGACCCGAGCCGGTTGTGTCTCGACAGGCGCTGAGTACTTCTTCGCACTCGGCGTGGCGCAGTGCCAGAGTCACTAGCTCGGCAAGGGTCGAGGGAGGGTGGAGGACCAGTTCGCGGCGGAGATTCTCATCCGGGTGCCCCTGGTCAGAGCGGTCGTGGCCGAGGCCACATCCAGGCGGGGAATTCTGAGGGCTTCCTATTTAAATCGGTGGACATAAGCCCGGAGCCTTTCCCCTTGTGCCTGTTTGAGGGCCAGGAGCCCCGCTACTGACCTTAGGGGGGCGCTGCCGGCGAAGCTCTCCTTGAAGACTCGTCCGAATTGCCTGAAGTCCCGGATGGACCCAGGGGCGAGGGCCCGGAACCATGCCTGAGCGCCTTGGACCAGGGTGGCCGCAAAGGCTCGGCATTTAATAGGATCCGGTGTTCCATGCAGAGTCACCAGGGCGTCGAAGCTGTCGTAGTGGTCGGCTGGGTCGCCCTGGCCATCATAGAGCTTGAAGGTCGGAATGGAGGTTCTGGGAGACACCTCTGCCTTCAAGATGTATTCGGAGAAAGGGGATTTCTCCTCATCCTCCGGGAGAGAGGTCTTCTGCAGGGCGCGGAGGGTGCGCTCTTGCTCTGCAAAACGTCTTTCAAAATCCCTCAGTCGGAGGGATAGTTCCGGCTGCGGTCGCGCCGTGGGACTGGGGGAAGCGTCGTGGCGATCCTCAGGACCGCCGGCGCTCGGGCGTGGAGGCCTCGCCCCCTGTTTCCCTGTTCTGGGCGTGGAGGAAGCCTCTTGCTCCGGGGGCGGAGCTTGCGAGGGTCCTCCCGCGTTGTTGCGGATGAGCTGTTGACCGCGGAGGGTGAAGCGGCCCCCAACGGTATGCTGGGACGCACTTCGACGGGGGGGCTCCTGGACGGGGCGCGATACCTGGCATCCCTTGCCACCTGGGCCCTCATGAGCTCCACGAGGATGTCAAGCTTCTTATTGAGGGCCTGGAAGACCTCGTCGCCACCGTTGGGGGGTACCCCCGTCACCGTCGGAGGGGGCGGCGGCCCATTGGTAGGGACGCTGGCGTTGGAGGGAGGGTTCTGTAAGGCCCTAGAGGGGCCATATCCTGCCGCCATCACGGCCTTACCCTTCTCGACGGCGGATCTCCTCCCTGAGCTTCTTCTCACCATCTTGGCTCTTCGTGCGTTTCCCACAGACGGCGCCAGATGAAGAGGCGAAATCTCGCGCTGAGTCCTGAGCGGGCTGTGGATCACCAGAAGATGAACTGCAAGACAGGGAAACGTATCAGAGGGCCCAGGGGGTTTCCCTGGGGCAAAACCCTCCGATGGCTAAGTCAGTAGAGCTGCGGTGGAAGCAATGATGGGGAGGAGAAAAGTTGGTACGCGAGATTCCTCTCCACCAAAGGGGTGAAGCGGATTGCTCAGGAGTTTGGAGTGTGAGTGCCTTAATGGCTCCCTTTTTCTTCTTACCTTCCACCGGAGGGTAGCCCTGGTTTAAATAGTATGCCGCCTTCAGAAGTCCTGTAAGCTGAGGAGTCTCCGGCGGGAGTTACGTCCTCAACGTGGGCTTTCATGGCCTTTATCGTGGGAGCGTTATCGCCTTGAAGTCCGGCGGCTTCTTGATTCCCCTGTCCGTTGGGGACTCTTAACGGCAGCACGGACGGATAATGTCTAGTCTGGCCGAGCTCCTGAAACGCCAGCCCTGTCCGAGCGATGAGCATAGCTCGGTGAAAGAGGGTTCGGATAGGTCGGCTAACGCTTGTCTCTCCCGGGCGGGGAAACGGCTTGGACCGGACCCACCTTGTGACCTGACCATCACTCGGGCCCTCCGAGCCTAGGGGCCGCCGGGGAGAGTTGGTTCCTCGAGTGTTTATTCATTGGGCTTTTCTTTCCTGAGTGGGTCCCGTGGGCTATCACTCGGGTGAGCTTGCCTCGTTGGACCCTGTTGGGTCTTGTTGGGCTGCTCTTTGGGTGGGCTACAGAAATCCCCCTCTCCAATAGCCAATTCTTCTTCTTCATTACTCCCGTCACTTGATTCTTCTTCTTGGGAGTCGACATCGGATTGATGAGCTCTCAATCCAATCACCTTCTTCTTCTTGATATCTTCCTCGACTGTCCTCTTCATATTTATCTCATAGGTCATGAGTGACCCTATGAGTTCATCGAGAGTAAGTGTGGACAGATTCTTGGAATCTTCAATGACGGTGGCCTTGGTGTGCCACGCAGGAGGGAGGGATCTTAGCACTTTTCTCACGAGCTCAGAATTAGTGTAATCTTTTCCAAGACTTTTGAGACCATTCGTGATCTCAGTTAGCCTTGCGAACATTTCTGAAATTGTCTCTTCAGGCATCATCTTGAAGAGCTCATAATCTCGGACCAGAAGGTTGGCCTTGGTCTCCTTGATCTCGGACGTCGCCTCATATATGAGCCGCAGTTTATCCCATATTTCTTTAGCCGAGCTACACATAGAAACATGAGAAAATTCATTAGGGTGTATCGCACATTACATAATATTCATAGCATTGAAATTAACAGTGCATTTTTTTATTTCTTCGAGTGTCTATTTTTCTTCATCATCCCTGAGTTTGTAAGGACCCTTGTCCACAACTCTCCAAACTTCGTACTCTTGAGCCCTCAAAAAACATGCATTCTTTTTTTCCAGTACGAGTAGTTTGAACCATCAAAGAAGGGAGGACAGTTAATGGAGTGACCCTCGGGCATCATACCGTTGTTTGCATTGATCCGGATCTTACTCTAGATCGTTAGATCTGTGAAAGATAGAGCCTTTGCTCTGATACCAATCGAAGTCCCGCGATCAATGACACCCAAGAGGGGGGGTGAATTGGGTGACAATAGATTTTAAGCACGTTTAACAAATTTAAAATATATATGAAGAGCAAACAACAAACAAGAATAGATCTGATGAAATACAAAATGGATCTGGCTAAAACAACCCCTATAGCAGTTCCTTGGTACCAGGCGGAGTCCGAGAATCCGAAGATTCTCTCACACAAGATATCTTCCTCCCAACAGGACTAACCGTGTCGATCAGAAGGTACCTTTTGATATACCAGAGATCTCCCGTAGAAGGTTAGTAAAGCTAGATTTAAACAAAAGAACTATGTGATAGCACAATAAGCAAATGAGCGAGAGCAGAATGGAGGTAGAAGATAGGGAGCAAACCGCATATAACACCACAATTTTTAGGTGGTTCGGATGCAACAACTGCAACCTACGTCCACCCCTCACACATGGTGAGAATTCACACACTACCTTGTAGGAAGTTACAAGATCAACAACACACACACACACACGTGAAGAGTATAGAACTCCCACGAAGGTGCAAGAGCACCGACACACAAGAACAGTGAAGAACAACGAAGAGCTCACACACACACGGATCTGTCTAGATCCACACACACACAAGTGATTGAAGGTTACAAGAAGACACAACTCAGCTCAAACAAGAATGGAAGAAGAAGAATAGAGAATGAAAACACAAAACAAGCTCCCCCTTAATGGAAGAAGGTGGTATGAGATGAAGCTTGCACCCAGCTCGATCTCCACTTGATTTGGATGCAGATTTGCCCTTGAAAACTTCAGCTCCTGGATGAAGAGTTCCCCACGAATCACTGTTCATAGCTACAGTACCAACACCCTCTTCCTTGATAGCCTCCTCCTTGTTCTTCCTTGAAAAGCCTTAGGGTTTATGACCCCAATGAGATCTTTTATAGATCTTGGAAGGTCAGAAGACAAGTCCTAGACCAGATCCACAAATCACTCTTTGATTGAGGGCAGTGGGCTTAAACAAATGGGGGAGAGAATCTCTCCTCGTGCTTGGATTGGAAGGTCAACAAAAGGGGCTTCGAAGGGGTCGGTCGACCGGAGGCACTAGAGCGGTCGACCGGAACCTGCAAGATTGGTTATTTTTCATTTCTGGAAATTCTGGTCAACCGGCCCTAGGGTGTTGGTCGACCGAAATGTCCCAGTCCTGGAAAATTGAATTGTTAGCCCAATGAAATATATGAAAATGACAATGGCTTTAAGCGAATGATTGTTTCATGCATTTTGGGGTTTGTTTTGACTTAATTAACTCAGTTTGAAAAACATTGATTCAAATAGAACTTATGAGCTTTCGACAGGATATTTAAACTCAAACTTAAACCCCCTTGACTCGTGTTTTGAATCCATTGACACGGACCGAGATAAAACCTTAACTCTGAGTTTTGTTATCATCAAAATCATTCCAGGACACTCAACACCAAGGTGGGGTTTTGAGCAAAAAAAGAAGATTGTTTTAAAATGAGACAAAAACTTTGGCATTCTACCGGTGGTTGGCAACCCGGAGTCATAACCATTGGTGCGGATAAACCCCGGGCCGGTGGCCATCGGAATAACATCTACCTCATCATTGAACATGGTATTGAAATCAGAGGGCGGTCATCCTACCTACTGTGGGAATGGAAGTAGAATGGAGCAAAGAAAGTATATCATATATATATATATATATATATATATATGTATTAGGGAAGAGGGCATCATACGCATATCATCAAAAGGATAAGGGGCAAAGGCCTTGCATCTTATTCACTGTTAGGCGAAGAAACTACATCACGGGAGGTCAAGCATCGTATAACATGAAATGAGGAGCGAAGAAGAAAATACAAGAGGGGAATAAAATCAGGGGTCAGGGACCCTATACTTCATTCATCTCCCAGTAGGGGATTTACATCTAGGCTATGGCAAGCCTCACAAAATGCAGAGAAAGAGAAAAAAAAGGGAAATATAAGACCCACCCTTTCTTATGGATGGCTTTCACAACCTCTCTCCCTCTCTCTCCCACTCTACTCTTTTGGATTTCGGGTTCTCTTCTCCCTCGTCGCTCCTCTCTGCAACACCCTCGGAAGACCCCGGGCTTCAAAGAGGTTCCAGAGGGGAGACCCCAATGCTTCCAAGGCTTCTAGAGAGAGACGTGTATTTCTCTCAAGAGTCCAGAGGGCCCCAAATTTCCACCCGTAGGCTCCTCTTATAGGGGGGGTGAAGCCCCTATTCGGAGGGAAGGCCTCCTGAATTTGCTTCATCCCTTTTTTGTTTTTTTGATCGATGCTACTGCTTTGACTGCTGCTGTTGCTTCGTTGTCGATCGCACATTAGGACGGATGGCTGGCGTTGCGTGGCTACTGCTGCTGGGCGCGGAGAAGGGGGGCGCGGCTGGTGTTGTGGTAGCCATTGTTGCCGCTGCTTCGTCGCAAGGAGGGAACATCGTACGGGGGAGCCACGCCACTGGCCGGCGGGGTAGGTGAGGCTATTCCTGCGCGACGTGGCTGGCTGTTTTGGGGTCGCTGGCGTGCATCCGGACGTCGTCAAGCATTCAATGCCCGCGCGGGAGAGAAGCCAACACGGAGCTAAACAGTGAGAGAAACAAGGGGAGAGACATAGACACGCATGAACAGTGTCCGTGAATTTCTTCCTATTTCCATTTTTTTAAAAAATACCTTCTCTTTTTCCTTTGGCCCCTTCTTGTTCTCCATTTTGTACATATGCCCCTCTCCTTTTTGTTCCTTTGGCCCATTGCATTTGGGACCTTCATATCTGATGTGGCCCATTTGTATGTGGGCCGCTCTTTCCCTTTTCATTTTGTATTGGGTTTGGCCCATCTTGAATTGACCCATTCACCTTCTCTTCTTATTCTTTTTTTTTAATGCCAACAAATGCCCTGCACCCGTGGGTGCCGTTAATGAGGGACGAGGGAGCGGGGCCTGCAGGTGCAGCTTCTTACCCTGCAAGAATCTTCAGCTTCGCACGAACGTTCTCGGCCGTGAACTATATCGATTGGTCCTGATAAAGAATCAAGCGCCAATCAAGATGGTATCGTTGATATTGGGTCTATACCGACGCAAGGATATCTGATTTATCTGGTCTTAGATAGAGGGTCCAAGCCATTAGGTTGTATTGATCATCATGGTGGGACCAGGTTATAAAGATATAGTAGTATCGTTGACATTGGATTTATGCCAACATAAAGGAATTGGGTTTATCTGGATTAGACGGAAGGTCTAGGCCGTACCTCTTGGCTAGGACCTCGGAAGGCCATGGGTGCCGAGTTAAGTGGTTCATCGATGCTGGGATCGCACCGACGCAAGGAGTTTGGGTTTCTCCGACTTAGATGAAAGGTCTTGGTCGTACCGCTCGGCTAAGACTCCGGAAGGCCATGGGCGCCGAGTTAAGTGGTCCATCGGTACTGGGATTGTACCAACACAAGGAGTTCGGGTTTCTCCGACTTAGACGAAAGGTCTAGGTCGTACCCACTCGGCCAAGACCCTAGAAGGCCATGGGCGCCGAGTTAAGTGGTTCATCAGTACATGGATCATACTGACACAAGGAGTTCTGGTTTCTCCGACTAAGACGAATGGTCTAGGTCGTACCCCCTTGGCTAAGACCCCAGAAGGCCATGGGTGTCGAGTTAAGTGGTTCATCGATGCTGGGATCATATCGGCGCAAGGAGTTCAGGTTTCTCCAACTTAGATGAAAGTTCTAAGTCGTACCCCCTCGTCTAAGACCCCAGAAGGCCATGGGCGCTGAGTTAAGTGGTTCATCGATGCTGGGATCGCACTGATGCAAGGAGTTCAGGTTTCTCCGACTTAGACGGAAGGTCTAGGTCGTACCCCTCAACTAAGACCCCGGAAGGCCATGGGCGCTGAGTTAAGGTTATGGGGACTCATTACAAGAGCTCCGAGATATAATCTTGTTCATTGTGGGGTATTGGCTTCAGTTGATCGCCGAACTGAGGAAGCGGCCCATGGCATAGCTTCATGTGTTTCCTATTGAGGGGTAGAAATTGAACTTTCCCTCGATGGTTGACGATGACATAAGCACCGCCTTCGTAAACTTTCTAGACCACATAAGGTCCTATCCAATTTTTATTCAATTTGCCTTTGGGATTGGCCACCATGACTTGTTTTCTTTTGACCATGACTAGGTCCCCTTTCTTGAATTCGTGCCCTGTAATGAGCTTGTCGAAGGTGCGGGCCATACAAGCCTAATAGATCTGAATGTTTTGCTGGGCTTTGAGCCGCTATCCTTCCAAATCGGAGAGTTCCTACAATCTTCTTTCTATATTGGCTTGGCCATCTCTGACCAATTTGTGTTGGATCGCGACCTGCAATGAGGGTATCTCCAACTCTATCGGGACGACTGCTTCTGAGCTGTACACCAGTGAGAACGGTGAGAAACCCATTGGGGTCTTGTACACAGTGCGGTACGCCCACAACGCTTCATACATCTTGTCTTCCCAATCCTTCTTGTTAGAGCTGACCGTCTTTGCAAGAAGTGTGCATAGTATTTTGTTGAAGGCTTCCCCTAACCCGTTTGCTCACGGGTTGTACAGAGTGGATGTCCTCCAATCAATCTTGAATTTATCGGCCAATTTGTAGACCTTCTGGTTCTGGAAGTGGCTTCCATTGTCGGAGACAATTCGATCAGGCACGCCGAATCAGAATATGATGTTTTGACGGATGAATCTGACCACAATTTCTCCCGTCACTTCTCTTAGAGCCACAACTTCTGCCCAGTAGGAGAAGTAATCTGTTGCTGCTATGATATATCTGCATCCTGATGAAGACGCGGGCAGTGGGCCCACAACATCGGTGCCCCACTGACCAAAAGGCCAGCTGGGCGTCGTTGGATGCAACTATATTGGGGGTCTTCTTGAGATTGCAACATGTTGTTGGCATTTATGACATGACTTGGCATACTTGCAACAGTCATCGAACATAGTTGGCCAATAATATCGCAGCTTCTTGATTTCAATTTTATTTTCGGCCCGACTTGATGAGCACCGACTAATCCGACATGAACTTCCTTCAGGACCATCTAGGTCTACTCCATAGATAGACATCAGAGAAGCACCTTTCTTTTGGCATCTGCCACAATCTGGAACAAGGTTTCATTCCTGACTTCGTAGGAGTCTTTCATTCTAATCAATCTGATCTTTTCTTCCCTTTGCTTGGGTAACTGTTGGTGTTTTAACCATTGCATCAGGGGTTCTCTCCAGTCAGAAGAGTTGTCTACTTCTACTGTTGAAGTTTTATATTCTCTTTTGTCACCCAGATCCTCTATCATGCTAGGAACCTGGCGCCTGTTTATGATTGTTATGTTAAGGGATTCACCTGGCGGGACTGCAAGTGAGCTTGCTAATTTTGCCTGTGCATCTGCCTGAGCATTTTGACTTCAGCTGACATGGCCTATCTCGATGAAGTAGAATAACCCCATGAGCTTCCTTGCCTTGGCGCAGTAAGGGAGTAATTCGGGCTTTCGGACATCGAACTCCCCATGTATCTACTTGACAATTAGCATTGAATCGCCGAACACTTGCAGCATTCGAATCTCCATATGGAGGGCAATCTGAAGGCCAATGATCAAGGCTTCATATTCTGCTTCATTGTTTGTGCACGGCTTGTTGATCGACCACGATGTATGCATCACTTCTCCTTCCGGGGATTTGAGGACGATGCCTACTCCGACTCTTATCCTCGTATGCCCGGATTGGGACGTTTCTATTCTGGATGCTCCGTCAAACTATAACTGTCATATGGCTTGACGGGCTTGGTCCACTTCTAGTGTTTCATCTTCCGGAAGCTCCGTGATTAGGGGGGAATCTTCATGCACAAGGTGTGTCGTAAAGAAATCTGCTATCGCCTAGCCTTTATTAGCCTTTTGCGGCACATACATAATGTGAAATTCCATCAAAATGACGGCCCATTTACCCAGTCATCCTTCCAGTATTGGCTGGGAAAGCATATATTTAACCAGGTCAGTCCTTGATATCAGTTGTATTTCATGCGAAAGCATGTAAAGCCTCATCTTATTGACTGCAAAGACCAAGGCAAGGCAAACTTTCTTCCACCCCGACCAATCTTCGACTGAGGTAATAAAGGGCTTGCTCCTTCCCCTCGTCATTATTCTGGGCCAACATTGCCCCTAGTGAATATTCGGTGGCGGCTATGTAGAGAATCAATGGTCGCCCCTTAACGGGTGCCCCCAACACTGGTGGGGTCTTCAAATATTCTTTCAACTAATCAAAAGCCTTTTTGCATTCTTGATTCCAGTAGAATGGTGTATCTTTCGTCATTAGTTTATGGAATGACTGACATCGCCCAGACAGGTTGGAGATGAACCTGCGGATGTAGGCTAATCGGCCTTGCAATGACCGTAATTCTGTTATGTTCTTCGGAGGAGGTAGCTTCTGGATGGCTTTTATCTTCGAGGGGTCTATTTCGATTCCCCGATATCGGACAATGAAGCCTAAGAACTTCCCACTGAAAACGTCGAAGGTGCACTTCAGCGGGTTCATCTTCAGCTCGTGTTGACGGAGCCTTTCGAATATAATCCTGAGGTCACTCAGATGATCTTCTTTCTTCCTGGTCTTGACGACCAAATCATCGATGTAGCATTCGACTTTGTCATAGAGCAGTTTATCAAATATCTTTGTCATTGCCCTTTGATAAGTGGCACCAGCATTTTTGAGGTTGAAAGGCATCCTTTTATAATGGAATATCCGCTTGGGTGATTGAAAAGCCGTATTAATTCTGTCATGCTCAACTATCCATATATGGTTGTATCCGGACGACCCGTCCATGAAAGATAGTGCTTCATGGCCAGTAGTGGCGTCTATCATGACTTCGGTTATGGGCATTGGGAAATCATCATTCGGGCATGCCTTGTTCAGGTCCCGAAAGTCCACACATATCCGGATCTGGCCATTCTTCTTCTTGACGGGCACAATGTTGGCCAGCCATGTGGTGTATTGGTTCTCTGCCACGCAGTCGGCATCTATGAGCTTGTCGACCTCTTTGCAGACCTGGCTTATCAGTTCCGGCCTCATCCGCGGAGGTGGTTGTTTCACTGGTTCGGCTTTAGGATCAATGGCCAGTATATGTTGAGAAATTACTGGGTTGAGGCCTGGCATTTCTTTATAGTTCCAAATAAAGTAATCTCGGAACTCCTAGAGCAGCTATATGTATTGCTCTCTTTCTTCTGGGAGAAGGAGGGCACTGAGGAAGGTCGGCCTAGGCTCATCCTCTATGCCGAGATTTACTTCGACCAACTCATCAACGGTAGCTTGGCCACTATCTTCCATTTTCGAGGGAGCCGATTGTAGATCGATGAAGCCTTCATTGTCTTCTTCAACTTTGAGGACACCATAAATGTCTTCTCGCCTTGTCTCGCTCATCGGTGGGGCTTCGCCAGCTCCTTTTCCTGGCTCTTGAATCGGTGCTGATGCCAATAGCGTATCTTCCAGGTAGCTTTGGTGCTGACCCGTGGGCGAATCATCCTTGGGGGTTGCAAGGAACTTCTCAGCTTCTTGACCCTGTGTGGCATTATTAGAGGTTGTGGTGACCTCTGCTTCAATAGATTCCCAGCATTTGTAGGGGACATCGGCGTTTAGCCCTTCATGTATCATTGGGTGGGGTTTCGGGGTATCCCCTGGCATAGAGAGCTGCAGGATTTCTTCACGATCTTCTTGATAATCATCGTAGACAGCTTCTACGGGGCCCTCACCCATGGGGGTGTAAAGGGAGACCACATTTACTTCATAATATCTTTGATTGGTCCAGTAGGCAACCCCCATGGTTAGGGGAGCGGTGCTATACACTTCCCCTTTTTAGATTGTTATTTGCTGCCCAGACAGCTGCTTCTTGCTTTGAGGCTTGTTTTGCTCAGCCTCTGATTCATCTTTAGGGCTCTGGTGGTGGACCGAGACCATGTGGACTCCCCTTTTATAAATGCCTGCTTCATGTGGGCGCGGTGGGTTCACTTCATATTCGCTCAATTTCAGATCACCCTTCCTGATTAGGCCTTGAGCGATGTCTTTGAGTACGTAACAATGTTCGATAGGATGGCCCAGTACCCGATGAATCGAGGGTCATCACCTCTTCTGGCATCCTCTGGCCTCTTGGGCTCTGGCAGAGTAACCTTGCAGTAGTGGCAAGCCCATTCAAAGATCCCTCGAGTTTGATCCCTTGGGAAGGAATAAGGCTTCTTCATCTTCCCCCGCAATGTGGGGATTTGTTCCCCCAGCTGACTGGTTGAAGGACCAGCTGCTTCCTTCGCCTTCCTCCTAGAGTGCTCGAAAGCACTATGATTGATGCTTGGGGATTGCTTCTCCCGTTCCATTGTGGCGATGGCTGGGTGATGCTTTGACAGGTGGGTTTCTATATCGGCTGCCATTATGCTCAAGTGTGTTGTTGGGTGCAAGGCCGGGATCTAGAGGGGGGGTGAATAGATCTCCTTTCAAAATTTATGCTCGAAATAAAAACTTCACCCACTGAATCAAACTGGAAGGAAGTGAATGAGAGATCACTAAACTCTCTCACAGACAGGATGCCTCAAATAGAAATGATATCAAACACAATGCGCTCAACAAAAATAAAAACTCACACTCTATTTAGAACTACTCTCGAACACTTAGAGTGTAAAGGCAAATGCAATGCTCAGTGAATGTGAGAGAGGCGAGCCTAAGCAAACATCTAGCGTAAAACAAATTGCACAAGCAAATCACAAAACACAAAGGATTTTTAGGTGATTCGGCCAGAGACCCAGTCTACCTACATCCACCCCCCACTCAACCCGAGTGAGGATTCTGCTGACTCACAGCTTGAATCACTGATCCATAGCTTTGGGGAACAAATCCCTACAACTGTTGATCCACAGCTTCGGGGAACCAATCCCAAATCGCTGAGCCTCACAACTTGCTACTGCTGAGCAACACAGCTTGCTTACAAGACCGCTGAGCAACACAGCTTGCTGACCAGAGGAACAAATCCTCTGCACCACAGAGCAACACAGCTTGTTGAAAGTAACAAGGAAAGGAACAAACGAAAAATAAAAAGAGTAAAAGGAACACAGAAACCAATATAGCTCTTAATGAGCAGAGTGGCTTGGATCTGATCCAGAGGCCAACACATAAACATGTCTTCAATGAAGCACCAGCTGCATACTGTTCTTCATGGGCACTCTCTCTCTTCTGCTTCTTCTCCTTCTCACGATCCTCTCTCTCAGATCTTCTCTCTGATTTTCTCTCACAGATCTTCTTCCCACTCTTCACTCTTTTCTCTTCAGACTTCGCAGCCCTTCTTTCTTCTTTTCTTTTCTCTTCAGACTTCATAGCCCCTTCTTTCTTCACGTTTTAGCAACATCTCTCTTCGGAAGAAGAAGCCCCAATATATAGAACAGGGCCTCCGTAAAACCCTTTGGATAACATAATCTGATTTCTCTATTTTCCCATTGGACCACATGTCCCGGAGAAAGAATATTCCTCTGACAGAGCACCTCGAATCACGTGCCAAATGATTACCTTTGACCCTGGAGCATGTGGCAGACTCATGTCTTCGGCAATTCAGCTTCTAAGCTATTTGTCACTCTTATAAGACATTTTACACCTTTAGTAGGCTATTTGTCAGTCTTAGCCATGTATTTTTCACCCTTAGAAGCCGTCGCTGAAGTTCTTTTCCTCTTGTGCCATGTCGTCACCTTTAGTTATTTGTCACCCTTAGGTGTATATTATACACCATTGAGGCTTCATTTGTCACCACTAAGGCTCTTGTTACCTGCATGAGCTCCTCTTCATTTCTGCTGACTGTACTTCATTGTTGTTGATTTTTTGTCCACTCTGATGCCCATATATCATCCTCATGAACCATTTTTTCACAGATATTGCTCATTTGTCTTCCTTGATAGTATTTTGCCTAATGTTCGAAGTTTTCGACATTTTTGCACTTGGCTGCATCGACTCCCTTGAGCATTGCGTCGACGTTGGTTCTTTGCTTTCAACAGATTCAGCCATGTCACCTATTTTACACCCATACCGAGCTATTTGTTACCCCAACTAGCTATTTGTCACCCTTAGCCAGTTATTTGTCAGCCTTATTCACAAACAGCCATCGCACTTGCAAAAGCATTTGTCACTGTTATCCTTCAGATGAGATGTGCTTCTGGCAAGCTTCTGGAGTCGACTCCAAATGCTTCTCGAGTCGACTCTCCTTCTTCGCAATTAAAGGCTTTCAGCACTACTGCCTATTTTTCACTCTTAATAGGCTATTTTTCACCGTTATAGCCTATTTTACACCATTAACCATCTATTTGTCACCACTAATCCGTCGCTATTGGTGCTTCTGCTAGCGGGTGACTTCAAGCTTTTTTGCCTTGTGAACATGAACTTGAGTCGGCTCCAAGGCCATCCGAAATCAACTTTTCTTCTTCAAATTCCTTCTTCTTCGTGCTGAACCATTTGTCAACCTTGTGATGTTTTGGCAGTGTTGCTTGACTGTGTTGACTCCTTCATGAAACTATGTTGACTGAGTTGACTCTAGACTTATTTGCGTTGACTCTTCATTATACTACGTTGACTCTTTAAGATACTACGTTGACTCTTCAAGATAACGCGTTGACTCTTCAAGATACTGTGTTGATTGTGTTGACTGTATTGACTTTTCTTCTATTCTTCAGAGTTTAACTGGCTGTCAACCTGTCTTCACATAGATTGTGAAAGTGCATGTATGTAATATCATCAACACAAACATGAAGACTCTTGAATGAGTCATAGTTTGTCATCATCAAAACACATGGACACAATAATCTCCCCCTTTTTGATGATGGCAACTATGAGTCATTATGAACAATGTAATCAAGAATCAAGATATAATGACAGCAATTAAAAATAGCATCTCCCCCTTGATGCAATTAACTCAACTAACTCTCTCCCCTTGTAATGACTCATCAAACTCTTCTCCCCCTTTGATATCATAAAAAAAAAAAAGAGTTTGATGCTCAAACGATAATGTGGAGATGAGCAATTTCAGGCAAGACAAGTTCAGAAATGTAGAAGTTTACATCAAAACATAGAAGTAGATACCAAGTGAGGAGATCAAGGTATTTCAAGAATTTGAAGACCAATGTCAGCAAACAAGGAAACAGAAACTCTTCTCCCCCTTTGAGATAGAAGTGACTCACATAGTAATATATGATCAAACAGTCCAGACAAGGTATAAGAATTCAGTTCAGCCAGAATGTGTAAGATGACATGATAAGTGAGGAACATGGAAAGTTATGCAAGAAGTTCAAGAAGATCATTTAATTAGAAGAATCTTAATCTGAAGCAACATTCATTAGTCAAGCTTTCAATTTTTAGACTCTTCTGTTATAAGAACTCTTATGCTGCAGCCCTTTATTTTCTGCTTGGTTTAAGTATAATAAATGTAGAGTTTATCAATTTAAACTCTTTGAAATATTTTTGCATTAAGACTTAATAAGTATAAACAAAGACTATATGTTTAATTCTTGTTTAATCTCCCTTAACCTTACTTATCCAAAAATCAATGACTTCCTTGGGAGTAACGAAGGACTAGTATTGAGATTAAACAAATTGAGCATTTCTGGTTTTCGTCCTTAGGGTTATAGCACATTTTCTGACCTTTTGGTCATACTTTCAGATTTTTCTTTTGGCTCATAAAATTTTTAATAACAGTTAAGTGTAGTCTACACCTTTTTACATAAGAGTGTACGTTGATTAGACGCCAGCACCCCTAGTTACTCAGTGAGACTAACTATCATGCCTCATTTTAATAGAGATAACAAGGGTACCTCATGACATAGTTCTCTTCTTTTCTTTGATGAAGGATCCAGTTTCTGAGTAAACCCTTACCCATTGCTCTATCTTGACCTTGACTCACAATTTTTATCATGTGCTGCCCTTTGAAATTTTTTAGATTATTTTATGTTTAAGAACAATACTTAATCCAAGTTCCTCAACCAAGGTTGCCATAACCTTAAATTTTCAGATCATAGGAGAGTGCATAGGACACAACATGTGTGAATTGGTTAAGACCTATTAAGTTCTGAATACAGTCTTTTCATGAAATTCAAATTTTAAACTCTTGAATTCATTAAGCTCAAACCAACAGTTTTATTCATTGGACATCATATGGTCTTATAAGAGAAGATTCCTAAATGTGATTTGCTCGAATTAATGAATTGGTGTATCAGATTGAAATGATTCATGACACATTGTAGTTCAATAAAGTTTCAGTAAGGTTCATCAAGGAAGACAATTTTTTAAGAATGGTCATGCAGACAGTGATGTTCAGAATTTTTAGGACGGATTATGAAAGTCGACTTGTGAAGGTCTGGAAGTCGACTTGAATTTAAAACAGAAGGTGGATTTCAATGTGACTAAAACACAGGATGTTCCAAGAGTGAGCTTTTCTAAGAGTTTAGGATGAAGCAATTTGAAACAGTTTTTCATAGAGATGAGCTTTATGAAATTCAGAGCAGTTCAAAAGTTTTCAAATGGGACTCCCTCTCAACAAATGTAGGGAATTACTCTCCCTAAGTGTATGTATGTAATTCAAATCCTTTTTGAGAGTTTTTAACTCAAATTGTATGCATGAGCAATCAGATGTATGCAGTGACTCCCCTTAACTAAATGTATTGACCCATTAGACTTAACATGAAGACTATGTAGGGGATTTTTGAACTATGCTCATGAATGTCTAGACTGCTCTACATGCAATTATGTCCCATGGTACTCGGTGGAGAACTTAGGTCATAAGACCACCTCCCGCATAGAGTGGGTTTCCAGATAGACATAATCTGCCCTTCTCCCAGCACCATTTGAAATACCATTGGACATACAAGACGATGCAAAGCAAATGCAGTCCTATATGCATTCCAAAAATTTTCAAATTTAAACAAGACATTGCAGATTATGCATGCAGATAAAAAAATATGTATGCAGCAGATTTTTCATAAAAATGTAAAATGACATATGCAGAGATGAGAACTCATGCAACCCATTTATTTCAACTCCTCCTTAATTATTCAACTAATTGAAACAATGAATCTAATCTAATTAGATATGCAACTATCAAGAGGGAAATAACAATCAACAACTATAACAATGAAAATAGAAACTGGGGTTTTTACCAAACTACATGTGTCTTGAATTTATTGAACCCCCTTTTATTTTCTTACTCCAAGGCACACTTGCAAAACAGAATTCTCATTTTCTGCTTAAAGGTACCCAAGATTCATTTTTTTTAAACTCCAAAAAACCCTACCTAGGAGCAGATGAGGACCATCGGCCACTAGGGGGTGAATTTATTACTGAATATGATGAATGAAAATTACATCAGACGGATGCTGGGCATACCCAGCTTATCCATTCGAGCCTCTCCCTTTATAACAGAGGGTAACTAATTATAGAAAAAAAGGCATTACATTTAGAGGAGCAGGCTAAAGAGGCCAGATGATCCGCTACTTTATTTCCTTCTCTATAAGTATGGACAATCTTTTCAATCTGAGTAAGAGACCTCCAGATCTCTCTTACATAAGACAGAATTGACCATGGACAATTATACTCCTTTTTAACAACCCGAACTAGAACCTGTGAATCACATTCAATATAGGCTGGACGGTCTGAGATTGTATGCAAATAGTGTATTCCATCCATGAGAGCTCTAGCCTCTGCAACAATGCTATTGGCCTGACCATAGAAATGGGAAAATGCTAGGAGAAAATTTCCATAATGATCTCTGATGACACCACCTCCTCCAGAATATCCATCGGATTTGCAAGCCCCATCAGTGTTTAATTTTAAGAATGGCCAAGGTGGGGAAGCCCATTTAATGATTTTCAGCTGAACACCAATTGAAGTTGAGACAGAAATCCCTAAAGAGTCTAGAATCCTTCTTTTGCTAATATCATATTCTTTGTAAGAAGCATTTTTGCAGGCCTGCTGTACTTTGGCTTTGATTTGGTGTAGGATCCGGCTTTTGGACAATGCGCAGCCATCATATCTCACAGAGTTCCTAGCTCTCCAAACATCCCAGCAGCCAAATCCAATCACTGCTAACATTAGAAAGCCAAAAGCAGAGTTCAGCCTTATGTGTCGAGCAGCATTTGATATAAAGGATGCAACAGAATTCCCTTCCAAAGGCAGCCCCACAGATTGGAAATAAGACCATATGTGTGAGGCTAGTTCACTGTGTATGAATAAATGATTCAGACTTTCCCTCTGATGGGTCTGACAGCATGAGCAGATGGAGCACAATTGAATACCCAGTCGTTGAATATTTGTGTCTACAGGGAGGCTATTGTGAAGAAGCTTCCATAGATGAACAGATATTTTGGTTGGCAGCCATGGGGCCCAAAGCTTTGACCATTGAGTGAATGGCTGGTTGAGGGCAGTTTCAGAAATAACTTTGTAAGTGGAAGCCACCGAGCACTGACCTGTGGATGACAGGGTCCAAACAGGCAGATCAGGATCTGAAGTGAGAGTTGTATGCAAAATGGTTGTTTTGAGATGAGCAGGAATGAAACTGTCCATTAAGGCTGTATCCTCACTTGGGGAGTGCAATAGGAAATCCTTTACAGTGATGTTTGAATTTGGAATACTGTTGGGGGGAACAAAATCAGACAAACAATGCATTCCAATCCATTTATCAAACCAAAAATTGGTGAGGTTTCCATCTCCAATAATGAACTTGTGATACTACAGAAGAATCTGTTTTGCCTTGATCCAACTACTTCTAGCATGACCAGCCATGTTCTTAAAATGCACATCTCTCAAATGTCTCTGCCCAATATACTTAGCTCTGAAGAAAGTTGCCCACAAGGAGGTTGAATACATAGCTTGCCATAACATCTTAACTCTGAGAGCAATGTCCATTTGCCTAATAGACATGATACCCAGTCCACCCTTTGATATAGGTCTACAGATGATATCCCAGGATCTCCAATGTCTTTTGTTCCCATTTGGTGAAGAGCCCCAGAAAAAATTAGCAAAAGCAGTCTCCAGCAGGTGGTGAGTACCAGAGTGAAGGGGTGCCGTGGACAAAGAATAAATAGGAATAGAGGTGAGAACATGCTTGATCAAAATTAGCTTAGCACCTTGTTACAGAAGACTGGATTTCCATCCAGAAATCCTTTTTTGAATGGTGTGAATAATACCTGCAAAGTGGACTTTTTTCCTTCGGCCTATAACCAGAGGAAAGCCAAGATATTTAATCGGAAAGCTGTGTCTGGTGAAACCAGTAAGCCTGGAAATCCGATTTGCAATGGATTCATTTGTCTTAGGGTGCAAAAGAAAGCCACTCTTATTGATATTGATAAGCTGTCCTGACCCCTGTTCATAGGTTTTGAGCAGCTTCAGGAGATTCCTAATGGAGGCCAGACTAGCCTTGCTAAAAATCAGAGTGTCATCTGCAAATAAAAGGTGAGAAACAGTGGGACACCTCCGAGGCCCTTGAAAACTGTCAATTAGTTTATTTAACTGAGCTTCTTTTAACGATCTGCTCAGGCTTTCCTCAGCAATGATGAATAAGGAAGGGGCAATTGGATCCCCCTGTCGAACACCCCTGGAAGATTTAAAGAAGCCAGCAATATCACCATTCAATAAGACTGAGAACCAACAGTTCTGGATTAGCTTTCCAACCAGCTCAATGAAAGTAAGACTGAATCCAAATTTTTGCAAAACAGCAAACAAGAAATCCCATTCTAATCTATCATAGGCCTTAGCCATGTCTAATTTTAAAATGATGTTCTTCCCTCTGGTTTTTCTGCCTAGTTCATGAGTCAGCTCTTGGGCTAAAGCAATATTTTCTGTTATATGCCTCCCTTTGACAAAGGCAGATTGTTCCTGCGAAATAATGTTTGGTAGTATTGTGGCCAGCCGTTTATTGATAATGGATGATATGATCTTATAAAAGAAATTGCAAAGACTGATCGGCCTGTAATCAGAAATCTCCACTGCATTCGGTTTTTTTGGAATAAGGGCAATTAGGGTGGATGACACAAATCTTGGGAGAGGCTGAGAGCTTGTAAAAACCTCTTGAATAGCACTGACAACCACATCCAAAATGATTGACCATGCCTTTTGGAAGAAGGCACCTGTAAATCCATCCGGACCTGGAGCACTGTCAGCAGATAATGCAAAGACAATGTCTTTTATTTCCAATTCAGAAGGGACAGCACAAAGCATAAGGTTATCTTGCAGAGTAACCATATTCGGAATACAGCTTAAGGAGGATTCCTCTATGAGATGCTGCTGAGAAGAGAAAGCAGATTGAAAGTGGGAAATAGCAATGTCCTTCATTTCTTCATGATCTGAGGTTAGCAAACCAACTGAATTTCTAAGCTGTGTGATAAGCTATTTGTTTCTTTTGACCTTAGTCGAAGCATGGAAGAATTTAGTGTTTCTGTCCCCCTCCTTTAACCATCTAATCCCAGACTTCTGTCTCCAAAAGCATTCCTCCTGTAAAATTCTTTCAGATAAAAGGGATTTGGCTGTTTCTAAGCTGTTAAGATTTTCCAAGGAAGGATGAAGATCATAAGTGTGTTCAGCTTTAAGAACAGTATCCTCTGTCGTTTTCAGATTTAAATGGACATGACCAAAGGTTTGCTTGTTCCAATTGCGTAGCATACTCCTCAAATATTTGAGCTTCAAGTATAGAGTGGATATAGGTGAAGAAGCCAAAGGGCTGGTATTCCAACAAGTGTTAACATCCATTAGAAACTTGTCATGCAAAGTCCACATTTGCTGAAAACAGAAACGGCTCTTGTAAGTAGTCCGGTGTAACAATCTAACTAATAGGGGTGCATGATCAGAAGCTTCCCTGGATAGATGCTCAACAGAGATTGGGAATAGATTTTGCCAATCTGAATTTATAAGAACCCTGTCCAGCCGAGCCCAAATACCATGACCACTAGATTGGTTGTTATGCCAAGTATACTGAGATCCCATGAAACCAGCATCAACTAAAGCACAATCTGAAGCACACTCAATAAAGTCTGAAATTGCAGTTAAATTAGGTGGATTGCCACCAATTTTTTCACCCACTGCCATAATGCAGTTGAAATCTCTAGCAACTAGCCAAGGTCCTGAAATTTGAGAGTGCACTGCTTGTAGTGACCTCCACAATGCCTGCCTCTCCAGAATAGAGCATTTAGCATAGACAAAAGTAAGATGGAATACAGGCCTAACAGAACCAGATTGTGTAATGGTTATTTGCTGCTCATCAGTAATGACAATGGAGAAGTCCAGGGGGTCTCTCCAAAAAATCCAAATATGCGCCAGATCATCACAATTAGCAAAACAATTGCTCATTCCTAATTTCCTGCATATATGGTTCATTTTACTGACATGAATTTTGGGTTCCAGCACAACAATGCAATCAATTTTGTGGGTCTGAATGAAATATTTAGCCCTCCCTATAGAAACATCATTTCCAATTCCTCTTATATTCCATATGATGAAATTCATGAGGATTTTGATAAAGGAAGAGTACCGGAGGATCCAGACCTGGTCATGGATCTAGTTATGACACCCATATGATCATTAATAGCAGTCCTTGCATTTTCAATTTCTGCTGCAGTTGCAATATTTTGTCTTGTACCTGCCAAATCCAAACTATTCTGCTGTTGCTGAAACGAGGTCCTAGAATCCGAATGACTGCTTAAGGCAAGCAAAGGAAGCTGCAAAATGTTCACAGATTGTTGATCAACAATGGCCAATTCCGGAACAGGGGCAATTAGGCCATTACCATCAATCCTTTGTCCTGAAGGGTGCTCACTAACAGGAGCAATGGGAGCTTCTGAAGGGATCACTGTGACTCGAGGAGGAGCATGTAAGGCCGTCAATGTAGCTGACGTGTTAAGAGTAGAGTCAGCAATTTTAGAAGAATTAGGTAGCGACCTTATTGCACTACCATCCATAAGTGAATGCATTGAATTATCCTGATTTACATGGGAAATTTCTTTTGAGTCAGTGGCATTGTCCCCCACGGACTTAGAAGGAGATACCACTACAACTTCACTGTTTGGTCGAACAGCCAGACAAGGCTCAGCAACATCACCACTCGAAGACAGTGTAGCAAGAGGAGGTTCAACACTTCCAACATGCCTTTGATCACCTGTATTCATCTGAGCCACTGGTTTCCAAGTCTGCTTGGCCTTTGGGACAGGTCGAGAAATACCCTGTGATCCTTCAGAATTTACCACCGGATTAATTGATTTACCTTTACAATCATGGAAAGAGTGGCCTAGTCTGGAACAGCTCGAACAGAATAGAGGCAGCTCAGGGTAAAGAATATCTTGCCAGATCCCTCCCCCAGACATACCAATCCATATTCTAGGGGGGAGAGGCTTCAGAATATCCAGCTCAACACAAACTCGGGCAGCCACAGTATTGGATAAATTAAGAGTTGAAGAGTCTATTTTTAATACCTTCCCAATATTTTCGGCTATAGAACGCAACAAAGGTTCCACAAAAAATTCACAGGCAACCCCGGGAAAGAAATCCATACCGGCAGAATTGGGGAGTCTTCATTGGGTGAAAAATGCATCGTCCACTTAAAGAACCGGAAAAATCTGCCATGAACATAGAGATGCTCTCTCAGCAACAACTGCAGATAATCATCATGATTATGGAAACGCAGAAGAAGATGCTTAGCATCCAAAGCACTAATCATAAAATCTTCTTTGAATCGGCACCGATTTGTGAGATGAGCCCTGATCTCAGGGAAAGCAGGTCTTCCTTGGGGCGTCCGGGCCACCAGCGAAAATGCAAAAGGTTGCAGCGATGCTTCTAGTTCCTCGGCGGAGAATAAAACGGCTGGTTCACCACCGTCCGTAAGCGCAGGCTCATGGACATTGCCTGGAATCACGGGCGGTAGCAGCGAAGTGGCAAGAGCTTCAGCAAAGGTGCGACTACTCCCCGGGATAACAAAAGCAGGGGAAACAGCAGGAGAAGAAGAAGCCAAGGCGGGTGGGGCCGAAGAAGAAGAAGCGGCTACCACGGCGGAGGGGGCCACGACGGGCCCCCCCAAGGTCGCCATAGCCAAGGGGTCAAAGCGCCTCCATGGGGCCTACGCTAGGTCAAAGGTCTCTCTTTTTTAACCCATGGTTCCTGAAAAGTTAGGAGCACCTTTGGTGGGTGCTGTCCATGACTTCAGGGCATTGAATTCATCAAACTGCAGCAAGTAACAATCATGCAATGTATGCCCGAGTTTACCACATAATAACAAGAACTTAAATTTTTCACAGTTTTCTGATAAGCATAACTTTTAAGTTTCAGTGAATGATTAGGTATGTTATCATTTTTATTAGGAACACTTTTCTTTCCTTTTACATGCCAACAGTTCTTGACTGCATGGCCATGCTTTCCATAATTAAAATATGAAGAAGAGTTTTTTCTATCAGTAGCCAGCCAACATTCACTAGCCCTATTGCCTGGCTTTTCATAGTTAAAACAAGCAAAGTTATTTTTATCAAACATATTTTTGTTTACAGGGAAATGAACATATTTTGACTGAAAATTTTCCTTTCCCTCGGGAGACCAACATTGTGCAGCAAATTGTCCAAATCTACCACATTGAAAACATTTGGTACTCTTTTTCTGAACTATGTGATTTTTAACATGAAAGCTCCTAGCATGCATTCTACCAGCATTCATGTCATCCCTCCTCATGACAAAACGGTTATTCATGCAATGTCCATGCTTACCACAGTAATGACATGATATGTTTGTTTGCATTGAAGCATGGTGTTTTCTATGAGTGTTCTTAGAATGCATGTTTGACTTGCTAAAATTCTTTTTCTGTGTTTTATTCTGTTCATTAGTTTTCTGAGCAGCTGGCTGACTTGGGAAAGTAGCTGAAGTGCTAGCTACATTTGAGCTATGCACAAAAGTTATGTATAGCTTCTGAATAATTTCAGAATTGTGCTCTGTCCCCTCACTTGGATTAATGACCTCATCTTCCAAAGGAGTTTTCAGTTTCTCTTTGCCTTTAACAGAATATGATATGGAATAACTCAAATCTTGGATATTATTTTCCAAGGTGGCAATGAGATTTTTTGAATTAGCCTTCTCCTTTTCATAGTCAACCAGTTTTTCTTTCAATGTTTCATTTTCATTTATCAACTCTTCATTCTGAACAACTCCATTTACTGAGATTTGATCATCATTCATTAAACTCAGTTTTTCTTCAAGTTCGAACACTTTATTTAATAACTCTTGATTTTCATTTTTCAACAAACCAATTTGTTCTTTATGCAATTGAACATCAACCCTCCATGTTTTATTCAATTCTTCCAGCTATGAACATTTTTCACATGAAGATTTTTCACAAGATGTATTCTCAATTTTCTTTTTCAATTTTCTATTTTCAAACTTGACCTTCTTGTAACTATCTAGCAATCTATCATAAAGCGACATCAGATCATCAAACATGAGTTCCTCATATTCAGAGCTTACCTGGGAGGATGATTCATTCAGTTGATCATTGTTGTGATCACTTCGATTAACCATCAAGCATCTCTCCTCCTTTTGATCATGAATAGCCATCAACTTATAAAGTATCTCCTTAGCATTCCTGCACGTAGAAACATAAGGAAATACATCAACATTAATGACAACTTTCATTAACTTTAGGGCTCTTAGATTATCAGCATTTTTCAATTTATGAACAACATTCCACTTGGACTTGTCCTTAGGTAATTCATACGGTCCATGTGAAATTTAAACCCATAAATCACAATCAACAGAAATAACGAAGTTACGCAAGCTCCCTAGCCAGTTATAAAAATTTGAACCATCAAACATAGGTGAGTGAGCCATCGAAATCAAATCAAAATGATAATCCAAAGAATGCACCAAATAAGCAGGATCCTCTCTACGGATCATTGGATCTGATGAATCAGAGACCCGCTCTGATACTAATTGTTGTTGGGTGCAAGGCCGGGATCTAGAGGGGAGGTGAATAGATCCCCTTTCAAAATTTATGCTCGAAATAAAAACTTCACCCACTGAATCAAATTGGAAGGAAGTGAATGAGAGATCGCTAAACTCTCTCACAGATAGGATGCCTCAAACAGAAATGATATCAAACACAATGCGCTCAACCAAAATAAAAACTCACACTCTATTTAGAACTACTCTCAAACACTTAGACTGTAAAGGCAAATGCAATGTTGAGTGAATGCGAGAGAGGCGAGCCTAAGCAAACATCTAGCGTAAAACAAATTGCACAAGCAAATCAAAAAACACAAAGGATTTTTAGATGATTCGGCCAGAGACCCAGTCTACCTACATCCACCCCCCACTCAACCCGAGTGAGGATTCTGCTGACTCACAGCTTGAATCACTGATCCATAGCTTTGGGGAACAAATCCCTACAACTGTTGATCCACAGCTTCGGGGAACCAATCCCAAATCGCTGAGCCTCACAACTTGCTACTGCTGAGCAACACAGCTTGCTTATAAGACCGCTGAGCAACACAGCTTGCTGACCAGAGGAACAAATCCTCTGCACCACAGAGCAACACAGCTTGTTGAAAGTAACAAGGAAAGGAACAAACGAAAAAGAAAAAGAGAAAAAGGAACACAGAAACCAATATAGCTCTCAATGAGCAGAGTGGCTTGGATATGATCCAAAGGCCAACACATAAACAAGTCTTCAATGAAGCACCAACTGCATACTATTCTTCATGGGCACTCTCTCTCTTCTGCTTCTTCTCCTTCTCACGATCCTCTCTCTCAGATCTTCTCTCTGATTTTCTCTCACAGATCTTCTTCCCACTCTTCTCTCTTTTCTCTTCAGACTTCGCAGCCCTTCTTTCTTCTTTTCTTTTATCTTCAGACTTCTCAGGCCCTTCTTTCTCCTGTTTTTAGCAGCGTCTCTCTTCGGAGGAAGAAGCCCCAATATATAGAACAGGGCCTTTGTAATACCATTTGGATAAGATAATCTGATTTCTTTATTTTCCCATTGGTCCACATGTCCCCGAGAAAGAATATTCCTCTGACAAAGCACCTCGGATCATGTGCCAAATGATTGCCTTCGACCCTAGAGCATGTGGCAAACTCATGTCTTCTACAATTCAGCTTCTAAGCTATTTGTCACCCTTATAAGACATTTTACACCCTTAGTAGGCTATTTGTCAGCCTTAGCCATGTATTTTTCACCCTTAGAAGTCGTCGCTGAAGTTCTTTTCCTCTTTTCCCTAGCCGTCGCCTTTAGTTATTTGTCACCCTTAGGTGTATATTATACATCGTTGAGGCTTCATTTGTCACCACTAAGGCTCCTGTTACCTGCACGAGCTCCTCTTCATTTCTGCTGACTATACTTCATTGTTGTTGACTTTTTGTCAACTCTGCTGCCCCTATATCATCCTCAAAAACCATTTTTTCACAGATATTGCTCATCTGTCTTCCTTGATAGTCTTTTGCCTGATGTTCGAAGTTTTTGAAATTTTTGCACTTGGCTGCATCGACTCCCTTGAGCACTGCGTCGACGCTGCTTCTTTGCTTTCAACAGATTCTGCCCTGTCACCTACTTGACACCCATACCGAGTTATTTGTTACCCCAACTAGCTATTTGTCACCCTTATCTAGTTATTTGTCAGTCTTATTCACAAACAGCCATAGCACTTGCAAAAGCATTTGTCATTGTTATCCTTCAGACGAGATGTGCTTCTGGCAAGCTTCTGGAGTCGACTCCAAATGCTTCTCGAGTCGACTCTGCTTCTTCGCAATTGAAGGCTTTTAGCGCTACTGCCTATTTTACACCGTTAACAATCTATTTGTCACCACTAATCTATCGCTATTGGTGCTTCTGCTAGCGGGTGACTTCAGGCTTTTCTGTTTTGCGAACTTGAACTTGAGTCGGCTCCAAGGCCATCGGAAGTCGATTTTTCTTCTTCGTGTTGAACCATTTGTCAACCTTGTGATGTTTTGGTAGCGTTGCTTGACTGTGTTGACTCCTTCATTAAACTGCATTGATTGAGTTGACTCTGGACTTATTTGTGTTGACTCTTCATTATATTGCGTTGACTCTTCAAGATACTAGGTTGGCTCTTCAAGATATTGCGTTGACTCTTCAAGATATTATGTTGACTATGTTGACTTTTCTTCTGTTCTTCAGACTTTAACTGGCTGTCAACCTGTCTTCACATAGATTGTGAAAGTGCATGTATATAATATCATCAGCACAAACATGAAGACTCATGAATGAGTCATAGTTTGTCATCATCAAAACACAGGGACACAACAAAGTGATCAAAGGATTGGAATTGACTCCAACTATCCCCTGGAAATTTTCTTCTTTCAAGCTTCATTTGCAAACCTCGATAGCGGCTTCGTAGCCTAGAGGAGGCTCGCATCTTTCGTGGAGGTCCCTCCACTCCTTAATATAACCCATGGAAGATTCAGTATCTTCCTGCTTGCGGCCATACGGTTCTACCTTAATGGCAGGCAAGTGCTTCGGATTCGTGGATCTGCCCTACCGGAAGAGGATGCCCCAGTTAGATCAGATAGATGTTTGGTCATTTTGGCCAACTGTGCCTTCAATCTTTTGATCTCCTGATGCTGCTCATAAAATAACGCGAGCACAGCAGGGTGGAATTGGGGAAAATCTAAAGCGCGGCTTGAACCACTACTTTCCGTTCTAACATCGGGCGGGGGTGGAGGCACCCCGTCACCATGATTATCTGGGACCGGCCCCTCAAAAGTAGATGGGAGCATCCCAATGTCCCTACATAGAGGTGGGTTCTAGAGGAACACTTCTTCATCTTGGGTTTCACCGGTCGGAGGCATGTGTTGCTCCTGGCTCCTGGCTTCTTGTATATCTTGATCTTCTGGAGGTTCTCTACTGGTGGATGTAGAGATTGATATCATGTCTGCTTCATAGAATTCTTCTATTGAGAAACCCAAGCCAGGGTGTTGGGTAATCTTCATAAGTTCTCTATCCAAGTTGGGCGGGTACCACAACTTTTTGAACATTTGATTTTGGCTGCTGGCTTGGAAGAAGGGAACTTGTTGTCTCCTAGCCATTTTCACCACTTTGCCAGATACATCCGGAAGCCCCATAATCAGGCAGACTGGGTCGTAAACTTCTTCGGGGAATTTGTAATCATCATCCCCTTTCACCGGCTGTTCATTAGCTGTATAAAATATTGTGGGTTGGCCCTCAGGATTGGGCACCTCCAGAATCTTAGTAATTTGACTATTTGACAGTCTATATCTATGAGGGGCTTTGTAATTCTCGGTGGGATTTTCACTTACTCCAGCAAATCCTCGAGCTTCGACATCTTTGGCTCGGGGTGAATATCAGATGGGATTGCTCAAACCACCCCTTCAACTTCAGAAATGTGAGACACCTCCTACGGAGCCACATAGTCGGGCGGAGGTGGAGGGAACCAGTCATCATCCTCTGCTATTATCTTCCCTTTGCTTTGAGCTGATTGGGAGTTCTACTTCGGCTTCTCCATGTAGAGTGATGCGTCAAGTAGATGGCATTCAAACACTACAAAGGGATGTAGGTCTACAAATATCCATTCTTCTTTTCCATCCCAGGAGTACTTGATGCACTGGTGCAGGGTTGAAGACACCACCCGATTTTGATACAGCCATGGTCAGCCGAGCAGTGCTTTGTATGAAGTATCGGAGTTGATGACGTGGAACTGCACCTTGGTGGTGAAGTCTCCCAGTGAGAGCTCAAACTCCGCTATGCCCATTGGGACTTCAAACTTTTGGTTGAACCCAACTATCTTAATGTCCCTGACCTCGATCAGGTGCACATTGAAATAATACTTCTGGTAGACCTGATAGGGGAGTATGTTCACAGCTGCCCCTAGGTCAATCAGGATCCTGTTTATAGACTGGCCATTCAATTGCCCTCTCATATACAAGGGTCTACTGTGGCTGGCCGAAGGCAGGAGCATATCTTCTTCGGTGAAGGTGATAGCTGTCCTCGACTGCATCTCGGCGAAACATCTCTCGTAGTATGCTGGGGTTTGCAAAGCTGCAATGACGTCCTGCTGAGTTTCTTCATCTAGGGAGAGTATCTCCCAGACGCTAAATCTTGCCGGGATCCTTTTCAGTTGCCTCATTATTCATTTGTTGGCTCTGACATTGGCCAACCTGGCTTCTTCGACTTTGCTATGCTTGCCATGCTTCCGTGTCGGAGGAGTCGTTGGAGAGGATAGTTTATCTCCTCTTCGGTGGTTGCCTGATCCTGACATACTTGGTCGTCTAGCTCCTTTATCTGCGCGGGCTTAGCCGCAAGGGCAGCACTGTCACACCCCGAGCGCGGAAGGAACCAGGGAGTGCGCGACTAGTTTATATCAATCATGTCAATCAGAGCACGAAGTAATTCGACACATAAGACAGAGTGCGCTAGGAAAGAAAATATGAAAATCCTTTATTCATTAATAACTCCAAATAACTTTATTACATAATCCAAAAGGGAAAGTACTTTAATCATGATCTAGACTCAATAAAGAGGAAAAAAAGACTCGATGTAGACATCTCGGACGGCTCTACGCTCATCACTCTTGGTCATCCCCGTCCAATTGAGTCTCGTTATCGGAGTTACCTGAAAAATTGGGAAAAACACTAGGGTGAGCGAACGCTCAGTAGGGATTACATCTCCAGAACAAGCTTGCTTTAAATAGATTACATGTTACATGCAATGCAAGTATAGCTAGGCATGAATGAACGCTAGATAATGTCAAGCATAGAGTAACAAGAAGTAATAAAGATGAACTAGCAAGTTTCAAGATAAATCATGTAAAGTTATCAAGGATTTTCAAGCATGTACCATCAAGTCATGTCATGAGAATTGACTATTTAATGTGGCAAGTAAATACCCATTCCGGGCCACAGAAGTCACGTCATGTCATGTCAAGTCAAGTCAAGTACGAGATTATGGAATGCCATCGATTAATCTAGAAAGTCATGCACTTCGGTGCAATGTCACACCGTGGTCAATATAGCTCCCATTGGCACAAGTACTTTCGGGTGCTCCTCCCAAGACCAGATCGGGCCCCAATAACGCCAGCCATTGAGTCATGTAAATATCTAGACATCCACTATAGTTTACAGCCAATAGAGTTCCAAAGGAATAAGCCATTGTAGGAACACAAAGGTAGATTCACGGAATGTGGAATTCAAGGACAAAACTTTGAGTAAGGATGATACGGTAATAAATCACATAAAAACCAAGACAATCATGAAATCTAGGTAATTGGCGTCCACTCAGGCCTCCGCCAAATACAGAATTTGTGTCCACTGTAGTGGTCGCTAATTCTGTGAATAGTACAGGCACGAAGAAATAGCGTCACCTGTGATGGTCGCTATTCAGGTTCTGGCGTCAACTGCACTGGTCGCCAATTCCAGTCAGTGACAAACTCTCACAGAATGTCAGAAACAACGCTTCGTGATAGCTAGGGTGTCATGTTTTCTTTAGAGTGACATGACAATCAGGGGTTCCAGGGTTTTGAAGGTACAACCTGCTTGGTTGCCTTGGGGGAATCCAAGGCTAGCGAAGTCTTACGGAGGCCTTAGAGAAAAAAATTCTAATCCGACAGAAGGAATATCTAGCGGAGGGACTTTCAATCTCCAAGAAATAGGGTGTCAACGTGAAACAGCATGAAACATGGACTCTATCTCAGACATGAGATAGTAGTGCCATAAGACCCGCGGTATGGGTCAAAACCCGATGAAGCTGTGAGAGCAGGAAATAGCGTCCAAACAGAAAGGTGCTATATTACAAATTAGCGTCTCTTTAGCGAGGCGCCAAATCAATATTTTACTAGGTTTTAATAATATTTCAATAAATTGGCATCCTTTCAAGAAGGCGCCATATCTTAAAATAGCATCCATGAGATGGATGTCAATTCATGATTTTCCAGGTTATTTCAATTTTTCATAATTTTAACCGGAATGAACGTCTCTGTAAAAAGGCGCCAATTCTGTAAGCCACATCTGCTTAAACAGACGCCATATCCTTTGTGTACAAATCATAAGGCATCAGGCGGATACGTTTCCGGGCACATGTAACTATTCATTTCTTTTAAGATGGCATGAACATTAGCATATTGATGTGTATGGGGATTTTTAGGAAACTAAAGTCATGGAAGTGTAGAGAAAAATATGGAGATTCCAGAAACATGCTCATGCAGAAATTTTATTGTCTGGTTCCATACTTATTGAATTTGAAACATGCGTTATTTATTAATTACACTACAGGAATTAGTGTCATGGTGATGGTCGCTAATCAAATAGCATCCGACAAACTGACGCTAATTCAAGAATCAGCGCCCTTCTACACGGACGTTAATTAAATAGCGGCTACTGCCCTGGTCGCTATTTTGATATGAAATAGAAATCTTATTCTCTACATAAAAACTCAAGAACAGGGATCATGGAGTCATGATTTAGAGACGGTAACAAAGATGTTTATGCATGCAGTACCCCTTTTACTATCATCTTAGGCTTAGAGTCTTGAGATAACCTACCTTTACTTGGGTGACGGAGACGAACAGAGAAGCATAGAGATAGGGAAGAAGATGATGACTTCTTCTGCACAGCAACGATTACAACCGCAGTAGCACGATGCAGAGGAGGACGATGAAGAAGAAGCAACTATAGTAGCAATCGGCAGCAGTCCACGAACGGAAGCAACATCCCATACTCAATCAGCAAAGGAAGAAGAAGACAAGGTCTTCCTTACGACAGTAGGATGCAGGAGGAAGAAGAGGACGTCAACACAGGGTCACAAACAGCAGCATCAAAGGATGCTTCTGCAACGATCAGGGGTCTGATTTATAAGAGTTTTGGCTCTAAGAGTCCTACTTGATCTTAGAATCCTATTAGGTTTTAAAGTTCCCATATTAATCTCCTCCTTGCCATATCCACAGCTGCTTCCCTGTTAGACTTAAACCCTAATCTCCCATGCATCTCTTTGAACATAATAAGGGTTTAGTGTAACCTAAGGCCCCTCTTATACTAATAATTATATATATACCCTTTAAGGGCCCTTTTGCTACCCGTAAGGCCCATTAGGATGGATTTTTTATTTTTGTCCATTGTTGGGCTTTTAGTATAGTTTGTAGTTTTGGGTTTCATTATTTTAAGTCTATTTCCATTCTTTTGTCTATTAAATATTATACATATGTATATTTATTTGGGGTGCTACAAGCGCCCTCATCATCTTTGTTCGCCGGGGATGGCGCATCTGTGGCCGAGGTGTAAGTGTTCTTGACCTTTGGCCCGGCTTGCTGGCATGGTTGTTTGTTCTTATTTGCAAGTAGGAATTTGGTGAATGAGGGGACCACTTCGCCGGTTGTGTCTTCGGGGTAGAGGCCCGGTGGAGGCAGGACTCTCGCGCCTTTCACTTCAGGTTTGGGGATTTGATACGGCTGTTCAACCCTGAATATGATATTGTGATTGGCCGGGGGCAAGCGTCCCCATCTCCTCCCAGACCTAGTGGCATGCTGGGAAGTGGAAGCTTTGGCCTGGTTCGCTTCGATCGGTGTAAAGCATATTTCTTCGTCCTCTTCTTCAGAGTTTTGGGGCATGTTGAACAAAGCCGACAAGGTATTGCAGGATACAATGCTGCATTTTCTTTTATCCTTCGACTTTGACTTCTTCTTCTTTTTCTTTTCCTTCACAGCTGGTGGCTGCTCTTGGGGAGGTTCTTCCCATATTCCTGGTTCTTCTGCTTCGACTTCGGCTTCTTCGGCCAACTTCAGGGATTCAAAATGCTCCCAGGGGACATATTCTTTCAGCTGCATCGGCTGGATCTCGGGTTGTTCATATTCCTCCAACCCATCGATGATCGCCTACAGTCCTCTGACTGCCGGGCTGGGTTGCTTATGCATCCGCAATGGGATATGCTTCTTCTTGTTATCAATATGCCTTTGGAAGACCATTTGAGGGGTGGTCTTGTACCAAACCGGTGTTACCACTAGCGGTGCTGGCTGAGGTGAGACACCGAGAATTCAGATTCTCGGGGCAGGGCAGGATGCTGGCTTTCATCTTGCCTTCTTTGGAACCATCTGCCAATTTTCATGGTCCTTTACTAGGGTCAGGACAAATGCCTCGTAGGTGTGCTTTGTACAAGCATCTGACACCTCCTCAGGCAATTGTTGATATAAGGATATCATATTGGCCGTGGCCCCCATCACAGGCATCTCGTGAGGGCATGGTGGATCCACCTTGTGTTCGCCCATTTGGAGCTCCCCCTTCTTGATCATGCTTTCAATGATGTCTTTAAACACATAGCGATCTTTGATGGTGTGCCCGAGCATCTGATGATATGGGCAGTATCGAGGATCATCTTTCCTCTTGGCATCGTCGGGTCTCTTCGGCTCCGGGAGAGTAATCTTGTTGTATTTAGTGGCCCATTCAAAAAGGACCCAGGTCTTCTCCTTTGGGAAAGAATAAAGTCTCTTCATTCTAGATCACAATAAGGCACCTTCTTGTTGTTCAGCCGGCTTGGCAGTAGGAGTGCTCGCGACCCCTTTATCCTTGTTCTTCTACTGCTCGAAATCCTTAAAGTCGACTGCGTTGACTTCTTTAGGTGCAGGCCACTTATTAGCCGACTTTGCCTTCTGGCTTGAGGCAGTCGGGGTGGAAGAATATTTGGAGAGGAAGGCCTCGATTTCTATCACCACATTATTCAATCGGTGATGGACCCTGCCGATAGGTTCGAGTACCATCCGAAGGTGAGCCCCGTAAGCGAGGACCCGAAGAACTTCAGTAGGTAGGATTCATTAGTTTCCAAATCACCCATCACATTGATGTAATAGGCTATATGTTCCTTTGATGAACCTTGGCCATTGAACTTGTGAAACTTCGGTAGCTTATTGACGCCGGGAGGCAATCTTTTGGCCGCATGATGGACAGGGTAGGGAACCTTGTACACATCAAAAGAGGTATATTCTTTGGTGCTTCGATCGGCTAGCTTCATCTCGATCATTTGTTCAATCATCAGCTTGTTCGCCATCACCAGGTCCACCGTCTCTGGGTAGAAATGAGTCGACTGGCTTTGTGGCATTGCCAACACCATTGCCTGAGGTACCGTGGTAGTGCCTTGGTGTTGAGGAGCCGGGTGTGGTATTGGGGCCGTGCCCCTAGTGTAGTTACGTACCAGCTATGAAGCCATTATTTGGGGTGAGCCTTCGAATTCATCAGCACCGCGGCGAGATGTTTCTGGAGGGACTTCGACCTGCTTCGAGGCAAAAGCATGCATGGTCAATTCGCTCACTTGCCTTTTCAAAGCTTCGATCTCTTGCCGATATGCTTGAAGCAGCATCATCATTGTTGGATCGGGGGTAGACAGGCTAGGAATTTGGCCTCCCCCTTCCAACGGCATATCTGGAGAATGGGCTGGCCTTTCCCCTTCATCTTCAGTGGTAATTACATTCGCCGCCATGGCGACCGCATCTGAGCTTGTTTCGTCGACGAGTGCTTGTATCACTTCAGCTGTGGCTCTCCCTCTCCTGGTGACCGGACCTAGCCTTTCGGCGAGCCTGGCCACTTCTTCATGGTCTTAGGGGAGATCCCCGTACTAGTTGACCACTCCGGCCATGTTACAGGTGAAAGTCTGTAGCTTCTTGTTTCTTCTAATTACTTTCCTAGACTGTTGTCCAGGTTGCATTGGGTAGGTGCAATGCCAACTCCCCATTTGATCAATACTCTCACGGTTAATGAGTAATTCGGGTGCTCCTCCCAGAACCTGACTGGGCTCTATCGCACTGGCATTATGGTTGATTGGACCATTAGTCACACTCCATTAGTTTCTAGACAATTTCATTCATTCATTAGTGGCCAATGAATCCAAAGAAGTTATGTTCCAGTAACATGAAAGGAATAAATAACTATAGGCCATTACAATCTCATTGAAATATGAACTAAATTAGAACTTAGATCAATTCATGGAGAATTTCAATAAGGTCAAGCAATAAGGTACAAAACTCTTAATAATACCCTCAATGGGTTAAGGGGAATGAGAAAATATGCCAAGCATAATGATCCTCGAACTTAGGAATCATGTAAAACATTCAATCCTTGCAAAAAACTCAGTCATTAGGAACACTGGGTTGAACGCGGTCGTTAGAAGAGCCGCCTTCCAATGAACGTAGTCATAGTGGACACCACCTTCATAGAAGAACATGGTTGGACCGACATTCGCAATCCACTCAGGGGTTGAAAGAACACGGTCTCTGATCATGAACGTTCTCAACAGAACCTGAACGCGGTTTGGATGGAGGCCAAGTTCAGTACAGATTCACTAGATCATTGATAGAACCTCGTTCTATCCTTCCAATGGCCGGTTGAACCCTATCCTACACAGTAGGGCGTGGATTCTAGTGGTTTGTAGGGTTTTTAAGGTACAACCTGCTCGGCGTCCTAGTGGGAATCCCAGGCTCGCGGACACTTACGGAGGCCTCGATAAATAAAGTTTCAGTCCAACGGAAGGAGTATCCGGCGGAAGGCCCCAACTTCACCAAGAATTGTGTTCCTATCACACTATAGAAATCAATAGCAAGCGGTAGGTTAATATCACTGGGGTGATAAAACCTTCAAACAAAACCATATGCAATCCATCATGAACGCCGATCAATAACATATCCAAAGATAGAAAATCATGCTATAGATGCATCAATTTCAGGTTTCAGATTACATCTACTCTCTTAAGACAACATGGAGATAAGGAATTTAGTGAGAACATGAGGGACATAGAACATGACCTTTATCTTTAAGAATTTACTTCCTTGCATGATAGCCTAGATATTTAGTGCGTTTAGATGCCATGAACATGATATTAACCTATACGTGACATGAAATCAACTCGGAAAACTAGGATTTCAAAGTAAACTTGTTGATAGGTCATGGTTGGTATAGGGCACGCGATAAGGATTGCAGTCTGCCTTTAAGCCGTGTTCCATAAAAAATAACTATTTTTATAGAAATTTCCATCGAGAAAGAAATCATGTTAATAATATAATATTTAGGGTCGCAGTCGATGATGAAACCGCATTCATTAAAAATAGATAATTTTTATAGTAAAATTAATATAAACATAAAAGCCATGTTAAATTTAAAAACTTGTGATCGCGGTCTATCGTAGGGCCGCGTTAAGAACGCAGTGTCTGGTTGTGCCACGTTTAGGAACAAAATTCCGTTCCAGCATGGGATGAAATAACAAGCCCTAAATCATTAAATACAGGCAATATACTTGATAGAAATTGGGCAAATAACATTAGAGATATTCTACACATGCGTATGAACATGATTTAGGCTATTAATTGATTTTTGCATGAGAGGAAACCTACCTTAAACTCGATCTAATGAAAGGGACAATGAACTTCGGCCATTCCTCGAACGCCTCTAATCCTCACCTCCTTCTCCCAAATCCGATCATCTCCTTCGCCTCCACACCTTGGCACGAACTAAGGGGTCATCTACGGTTCGATTAGGTCTGATTTATCGGGGTTTCACCTCCCAAAATCGATCCAATCAAGGGATAGAATCCCTCTTCGAAATACACTGAAAATCTCAATTTCTTACTCTGTCTAGCACCGCCCTAGTCATTCCAAAACCCTAATTAGGTCAGGATTTTGAAGGATAAGGTTCATCTCTAAGTAGGCTAGGGTTTCCCTAAGGTTTTAGGCCCAATTATCTAGGTTTCACCTATCAATTTAGGGTTTCCCCCAATTAGTCCATTTTTAGGGTTTTTGGCCCATTAATACCAATTAGGCCTTAATAAATTCTCAATTAAGCCCAATTAGCTTATTCTTGATTTATCTAAATTTTACAGTTATTTTGTTTAATTTATTTATACACTTATATAATTATCTCTATTTTATTGTGAAAATAATTAAAGAATAATATCATACATATATTTTATGCTTATATTTTATCAGGCTACCACACCCTCCCCCTCTTAAAAAGAATTCGGTCCCCAAATTCATATGACATGAAATGATCGGGGTGGCAGAACTTACTTGCAAATAATTCCGAGTACTTCTTCTTGATAGCTTCTTCTAATTCCCATGTCGCTTCTTCCTGACCACATCTGCTCCACGGGATCTTGACCATAGGTATCGATCTATTCCTCAATCGCTGAAGCTTCCAATCCAGCACCTTTATATGCTTCTCTTCATAAGATAGATCCTTTTGTAGTACCAAGTCATCATGATGAATCACATGAGAGGGGTCATACACATATTTTCTGAGCACAGATACATGAAACACATCGTGCACTCTAGCCAGCTGCTGGGGGCAAAGCTAGCCTATAAGCCACTTCTCCAACTCTCTCTCAAATTTCAAATGGACCAATAAATCTTGGACTCAATTTACTCTTTATTCCAAACCTTCGAATACCTCTAGTCAGCGAGACCTTTAAGAAAACATGATCTCCTACTAGAGACTCCAAGTCTCTCCTTCTATTATCCGCGTCACTCTTTTGTCTAGATTGTGCAATCTTTCACCGATCTCGGATAATCTGGATGTTCCTGGTGATATCTTGAACAATATCTAGACAAATCAACTGCCTCTCACCAATCTCCTCCCAACAAATAGGTGATCTACAATTCCGACCATACAAGGCTTCAAACGGAGCCATCTGAATACTTGACTGATAACTATTATTATAAGCAAATTCTATCAATGATAAGTGCTCGGGCCAATAGCCACCAAAGTCTATTATATAAGCTCTGAGCATGTCTTCAATAATCTAGTTGGTTCTTTTTAATGTCCCGGGATTTTTGGATCATGTTTTCACAGGTTGCGGATCATGTCTAAATTAGTTTCAGACTTTAATATTGGATCTTCGTACCCTTAGATGGTATTTGTGTGAATTATTTTGGGTCCATAGAGGCACGTGGAGTGACCTAGCTTCTTCCTAAAATTTTTCAGAGTCAAAATATATTTTTCAAGAATTTTCAAGGCTCATGTGAATTTTCTAAGTGAAAAAAAGAGAAAAAGAAATAAAAAATTTCTTTTAAACCCCCTCCCCTCTCATTTTCCCCTCTCACTCTCGTCACTCTCCCCCTCTCTCACTCACGCTCTCTCTCCCTCTCACTCTTACGTCTCTCCCTCTCTCCCTCTTCTTCTCCGACGGTCGATGGGGAGGACCGACAGGCAAGGTGGAGGATGGCGTGGGTGACGAGCAGCGAGGACCGGAGCGTGGAATGAGAGGCGGCGTCGGGGTGGAGGATGTTCGAGGTTTCGGGAAGAACCGGCCTTGGAACGAGGTATTTTCAGCACAAATCGACGTCGGATTCGCGTGGTTTCTTCGAAAGAGGTAGGGGGACAGATCCCTAACCCTTGTACTTCATTTTCCCACGATTATGTGCCAAATGGGGCGAGTTTGAGCGGGTTTTCCTTTTATTTGGCCTAAATTGCATGTTTTGGGGTGTAAGACGAATCCGTCGATTTGGGCGGCAATTTTTGATTTAAATGCTTGATTTCGAGCTAATGGCATGTCGAGGAGCATTTCCCCTCGCTTTGGTCGAGTCTTCCTCGTGATTTAAGGCCGGGATGAGGCCGAATGTGTGATGTGAGTGACATGGGCATGTGTTTAAGGCAATCGAAGGAATTGCCCTTTTTCTTTGATCTTTTTTGGGTTTCTTTTAAGCCCTGTTAGTGTGTGGAAGGCTTATGAATCATTTTTTTGTGTTCTCCTCTTCGCACGAGGTGAATGGGGTGTGGATTGGGCGATTTCGCACTGGTTCGCGGAAGCCCAAATCGGAAGCGTGAACGCGATCGGTCGCCCAACCGCATTCAGCTTCTGGATAATGGTCGCGACATGACTAGAGATCGCGTTTGCGTTGAATGGGGGGCTAAGTCAGCAAACCTGAATGCAATGGTCAGAACGATAGCGTTCAAGTTGACACGATCAGACAACAGATCGTGTCTGTGTTAGACGCGACCAGTTCCTCAACTCCATTCTCGGTCTGTCAACCAAAATAGTAGGTCGACCGATCTGAGGCCCAGGGCGACCGGGATGAGGGCTTTTTAGCCCGTTTGAGTCTCGTGAGTTGGTTTTCACCCCGGAACATAGAAATTAGTATTTTATTCACATAAACCCATGAAATTTAGGCCATTTCGGCCTTGTGAGGGTAGTGGTCACCCGAGAAAGGATTTATGTAATACGAGGTTTATAGATTTCTTGCGACGGGTTTGGCTATATTCACTTAGCCTAGTTTCCACATGGCTCGCGTGCCCATGGTGGGTTACATACTGCGTGACTCCTATGACCTTGGAGGGTCATATCCGTGTGAGTTCCGTGCTCGCAGTAAGTAGTTCTTGTGTGAGTTTAGTGGGTCGGTACCCACTAGTTTCTGTCTTCCGGTCGTGGGTAGTTTTCTTAGCACTTGTAGTGTTATACCGTGGTTTACGGTGATTTACATGCGTGTGTACGCCTTTCTCGAGATTTTTGCGAGACCGCGGATGGTAGAGTTTCGACAAGATTCTACGAGACCGTGGAATATCCTAGTGGTCGATCGTGGTTGGACTGGGCGAGACCGCCTAGTGTGTACGATGCTCCTTGTTCAGAGGTGAGACCGCCTGAGCATATGTACCTTAGTTGGGACATGAGTACGTTGCTGACGGACGTAGTGGCACGTACCCCGTTGTTGGCCCAACATAGATGGCAGACAAGAAGGGGGGTTGAATTGTCCCCCAGTCGAGATGGTCGATTTTTAAGAAACAACTACATTAATTGCAATAGAAATCAAATTAACTACGTTAATTAATCGAAACTGAAGTGAGATATAATTGTTCTCTCAATCTTTCTGATCTCACACGGACTACCAATCCATCAAACGATGAACGATTACTAATAACAGATAACAGAGCTAGCGAAGTGCGATGATGTAGTGAATAAAAATCTATAAAATAGCCTGTGAACGGGGATAGGAGAATTGGACAATCGCACAGGTACACCACATGCAACACAGAGATTTTTAGGTGGTTCGGGACCACGACGTGCTCCCTACGTCCACCCCTCACCGAAACCCGGTGAGGCTTCACTAACACGCTACGAACTGTAGCAATCATAGGGACGAGCCCCAACACCACACACGCTGCTTCCGTAGCAAGCCGCACACATGGGGTCTGGCCCCAAACAGCTGCCACTGCAGCACACACACATACACTCGGGGAACTCACCCCACACTAAAGCCTCACAGGGAGACGCAGCTCCGTCCACACACACAATATTCCGATTACAGAAAAATACAAAGATAATCAATATATGCTCACAACAGGATGTAGATCAAGAAAACAAACACAGGCAAAAGGGTAAAAGATATGGAATGTTTCCCCCTTGTTGATAAATGGCCATTTGAATGTTTTCCTTGCAACACCGGTCGGAGGGAGTTGAATCCACAGCTGGATGGAGCAGTCGGTCGTCATCCTTGAGGATCCAAGATTTGTTCCTTCAGATTCAAGCTTCAATCGCACCTCCAGATATCAAGAGCTGATAGATCTTGCAAAGCCCTCTCCTCTCCACCTTGTGTCCGCGGTCTTTCTTCCTTTCCCTGCAAAAGATAGAACACTTTAGCTCATTCGATACTTTTCCTTGTAAAATTTGCAAGGATATATAGGGCAACAAATAGATGAATATATGACAAGAATGCCCATGATAAAAACCTCTCAAAACACCACCTAGACATGTAGGAATGCCCTAAGGGTAAAGGTGTTAAAGAGAAAGGCAATTGGATCTAGAAAGGTGGAGTTCGAAACAAAAATGGCAGACCCGATTCGGATCGCCCAGGACAAGTGTCGACTCTCAAAGTTGGCACTTGTTCGTGGGTGTTCTGCCAACAAACAAAAAAATAGGATTCATGCGAAAGTGTCGACTCTTAGAGTCGACACTTTTTGCCAAGCACACCGTTCACAACAAAAATAGCCCTCAGGCCTGTAAGTGTCGACTCTCAGAGTCGACACTTACAACTTGATGTGCCCAGACAGCAGGCAGACTCATAAGTGTCGACTCTGAGAGTCGACACTTGCAGTGGCCAATCTGAAATATGCATTATGCAATAAAATCGACACAAGAACATGAAAAATACATCAAACCCATTCAAGGTAATATGAGTGAACTTTAAAATTAAATTCTTACCATATCTTTAAGGATTTGAGATCATAAATGAACCTGCACTTAATAGATACTTAATTTCATCAATGCAATTGATAAGAACAATTATCTTGCATTATGTCATTCACATAGGTCTTCCAACCTGCACTAAGAACCTTTGAAATACAACCATATGTAAATTTGATACTCACCCTTTCAACTTGCTATAAGAACCCATGTGATACTTCACCTATGAGAATAAAACAAGGTCTTTCAATTCATTCACACCACAAGCTCACATGTCAAATATAGATACATTAACACTAGATTTGAGTTTCAACAGATCATATCAAATTTGATTCAGTCCAAAGCATGGAAAACCCATTTCCAAATTAATTCAATCAAATCACACATGAAATGCAAATTCAGTCCAACTCAATATGAGTGTGCCATATGTCGTATGCATAAATCTCTCAACCTGCACAATAACCCATAGCCAAATAAGTCCTTGTAGAAAGGAACCATTTAACAAGGGAATGCCATACAACCAGGCTTCATTAAGATCAACACGAAATCCACAGAGTCAAAGTGCGTGAAACACCATCAATTAGGAGCCAGAACAGCAGAAGTATCGACTCCATTACATGGCTGGTCTGTCTGTAGAGCAGATAGGCCAAGGCCCCCAGTTCCAGGAGATTGACTGGGTGGACTGTCTGATGTGCAGATAGCCCATGGCCCCGGGAGGGTTGACCCCTTCCTGTAGGATCTAAAAATAATGAAAGGTAAGCCCCTTAATCACCAAAAACCTTATAGAGAATTAAAACCAAATAGCCACACAATGGAACAAGGTATTGGCATGTTTTTCATCGGAATCCAAGAAATGATAAAAGAATGGGCTAAGCATTTGCAAGCCCAAAGCAGCACTCATATATACAATGCATGTCTAACCCAATAAGGTATACGCATGGAATGCAGTTAAGATATTTGACAACCATAGACTATAAGCATGAAAGCTCATTGATGATTTGCAAAACTTAGAGAAATGTAACCATGAAAAACCATGTTTGACTTGGCTTGGTGGAAGCCAGATGAGGTCGACACCAAGCCATGGTGAGGTCGACACCACAAAACAGTATTGCAACTGTAAATGATATCCACCAAGCATTTCAACCCTGCAAAGCGAGATATTAACATATGAGCTCATTTAGCATGAAGACGTTTTCCACAAAACATGTACACACGATTTTCACTTCTATACACACGCAAAGCATACAGTATTTTGTTATCATCAAAACCATTATCAAAGACAAGGAGGGAGTGCAACGAACCCAACAATCCCCCCCTTTTTGATGATGACAAAATATTGTGGCCACCTCAAAACTCTCCCGCCCTTTGGCATTATCAAAAAGTGAGGGACGAGGGGAAAATATATGAAGCTTCCTCAGAACTAAGATAGAATTTAAAAGCAATGGCTCAAGAACCCAGCAATAAACCTACCATGAAAGGAAGGTGTGTGAACCATGAACACCTAGTAAGAAGATAAAATTTAAGGTGCAATGTGCAAGATGACTATAATATGTGAAAATTCTTTATTTCTGAACTATATGCAAAATGTATGATCGAACTATGCACAAGGTATGACTAACATGAACTATATGCAAATGATTTACTGAAAGCACATTATTCTCCCCCTTTTGTCATGAACAAAATTGATTGACAACGGGGTTATTTAAGCTTGTTATTTACATGTATGATCTGTAAATGCACCAGTGTGAAGTTAAGTATGTTATTAAGTATGCATGCAAGCAAACAACCAAGCAAGCATAAAAGCCAATCAAACAAGTATCTCTAGTACTCCCCCTCAGTGGGGTAAGAGGATAACAACTGAACAGTGCATTCAAAACCAAAGAGTGAGACATTAGGCATAATCAAAAAAAGGTAGTGCATGCATATGCTAGAGGCACTGCATAACCCACGATTAGAACAAATTCAAGATATACATGCATCACAATATACCCAAAAGTGAAAGTGCAGCATGTGAAATGAGCTTCAAATTGTATGGATGTCATTAGAATTTCTTAAGAACACTAGAGGGTTATTTCCTCCCAACACTTCCATTATAGATCCTCGAGAGTCGGTAGCTTCGCACAACCCCATTTATGGTTCTTTTTATCAGACTTCACCGTTCGACACGAGTCACCTCATATGTCTCAATGGGGATTCCCAGCTACTAGGATTCGTCACTCATGGATTAAGCTTCACCGTTCGTCGTGAGTCACTTCATATGTCTCAATAGGGTTTCTCGGCTACTAAGTTCCACTTTCCACTTAATTAAATTTTTATGTGGATTTTTGTTTCACTTTTCAACGCGAGTTTCCTCATTTATTTCAGTGGGGATTCCCAGCTACTCAGTTCCACTCTCCACTTATTGATTTTTGTGGGGTAGATAGCTCTTTCCTCACGATTACTCTTAACTTCCATGTAGAGATTTAAGTTCCCTTTAAAGTGTTGAAAAGAATTTCTAGAATCCTTATCAATCAAAGTCATTTTTGTTAAGTGGTGATAGGCAGATCTAGAGGGGAGGGGTGAATAGATCAGCCCCTTTTTACCCTTCTTTGCGAAAATAAAAATTAAGCCAACCACAACAGATAATAAGACAGATATTAGTTAATAGCTAAGAAGCTAGATACACACATGATATCTGAAGACTGTCCTATCAAGCTTCTACCGTTGGAACAAGAGAGAAAGCAAACCACAAGACATGATATTTAAGGTGGTTCGGTCTCAATCTAGAGACCTACGTCCACCCCTCACACAACAAGGTGAGGCTTCAATGGTACCAACGCACAACCACTGATTCACAGCTTCTAACTGAGAGATACACTCTCACACTCCACTGCCACACAGCTTGTGGGATCACAACCCAAAAGACACAGATCGGTGTCCACACCGTCTATCTTCCTACACGCAGGTAGGGAACGAATGATATGGAGTTTGTTTTTAAGAAAAGCAAATTGAACAAGAAACAACAAGACATAGTATAGTAATGAAGCACTATGAGGAAGAAGTCTCCTGTCTGGGAAAGAGCTTGAGGGCTCCTTGGCTCTCTTCTTGTTCTTCCGTTCTTCACCACAACCCTTGTGATAGGATGATGATCTAGCTTTCAGCTTTCAAGGGTTCTGGACGGAGCTTCACAAGACCTTCCTGCTTGCAAGGAGTCCTCTCATCGTGAGGAAGAGGATCATCTTCTTTTTGTTGCACTCACGCAGGCAACATCAGGAAGGAGTGTAGCTTCATCAGCAAGTCTTCCAGCTTTTTCTTTTTTCTCTTGCTTGCTTGGATGATCCTTTCGAACTGGAGCCATGCTCTTCATATATTGGTGTCCTGGGGCAACACCAACATTGTCCACTTATCAAGAAACACCCAAAATGTCATATCCACATTATTTGATTTGATTCCATTTGCATAGTTGACTCATTTTCTGTCAAGTCTGTAGATATGTGGGTAGGTAGGAGACCATAGCAGCAAAGGTATGATCTTCTTCAGTGGATATGTCTGCCAAGACACAGTCCTCTAACGAGGTAGTACTTTGATGGCTCTTTCCAGAGCAAATGGATCCTCTGAGTTAATTTCTGGATCTTGAAGACAGCTTCCGTCAAATTCAGATCCATTCTGGTCGAACCAAATGTGTCGACACTTTCCTCTCAGTGTGTTGAGACATCCCTTTGAAAGCCTTGAAGAATCATTCTAGTTGAATGTGGATGTGTCGACACTTTCCTGTGAGTGTGTCGAGACATCCCTTTGAAAGACTTGAAGATCCATTGCTGATGTGTCGAGACATCCACTGAGTTGTGCCGGGACAATTATGCTAGGCTCCGTGATGACATCATGAGTGTGTCGAGACACCAAACGGTGTCGGACATGTGAGCCGTATGCAGAGTTGTTGCATGAGGGTGTCGAGACAGAAGCGCCAAGTGCAGAGATTTTCACACGAGTGTGTCAACACTTTTCAGTTAGTGAGTCGAGACATTAGTGAGTCCAGAGTCTTAGACAGAACAGCTTCAGCTTGATTTATTCTGGATGTGTCGAGACATGGGTTAGATGTGTCGACACATTCTTTTATGCCGGAGCTCAAACATTGAAATCTAACACATTCTCTTCTAGATGTGTCGGGACATCATTAGGCCGTGTCGAGACATCACTTAGAGAGATTCTTCTGCACTTGTTTAGTCAATTCATCAAACCAAAATAAGTTAGATATTTCTTAAATATTTACTAATGATTTATGATCTGTTATCATCAAAACTAGGGGACACAACATTCTCCCCCTTTTTGATGATGACAACCATGAATCATTATATCCAAGCATTTATATAGCAATACAATCAAATTGGTTTAAGGGACCGTCAACCAAGGGAGATTCATCCATTCACACAATAACTGAATGTTAGCATTTTTCAACATATAGCATTTTCAACAACAACAACAAAAAGCTTGATTCATTGATTAACCAGGGTTTTGTCCAAATCAAGCAAGGATGTGTGTTCAAGCAGTTACATTGAAAATCTAAATGCAAAAGCTAGATGAAAAAGCTAACTACATGCTAGATCTTTGATGATGCTTGTCTTCTCAGAATGCCTTCAGTACTTCTCCCCCTTTGTCATCAACAAGGAGGGGGTGAAGGAGGAGGCTGCTGTGGTGGAGGCATGCTGCGAGAGCTGGCAGAGTGAAGGGTCTGTGCCTCTTGGAAGTCATGTTGCAGGTGAGAGATTGCCGTGGTTAGAGACTCAACCCTCTGAGTGAGCTGCTCATCCCTCTGTCTGACAAATTGTTGCAAAGACTCGATATTTTCCTTGATGTCCTTGAGACAGCCATGAATCATTTCACAGATGTATTCTGTCTCAGCCCGTTGTTGGGAGCCTTGTGGTGGAAAACGAGAAGAGGTGGCTTCTGTTTCAGGGGGAGGGAACCATTCATCACTTGCATCCTGCAGGGCTGGTTGGAGTTGAGCTTTATGCAAATGAATGAGTTTCAGGATTTTAGTGCCGACCATATCCAGTTTGTTGTACACGGCATCCATCTTAGCCTCAGCTTTGGTGGTGCTGTTGACTGCTCGAGCTGTGTCAGTGTGCACTGTTTCAGCAATCTTGGCTGAGGCATCAAGGAGCATGTGGCTGTCAGAAAATATCTTCCCCTTCAGCTGTTGGGAGGCATCTAGTAGTCGAGAAGTATTAGCATTAACAGTGCACTCCAGATTGGAGTAGGCATCAAGAGATCGATTGGTCTCTGCGGTCACATATGCTCTGATGGATGTATGTGCGCCAGCCACTTGTGCTCTGATGGGTGTAGTTGCGCCAGCCACTTGTTCAGCTAGCTGATTGGAGGAATCCATCAGTTGGGCACACTTGAGGTTGATATGACCTTGCTCTTCTCGTATGTCATATGCATGCCTTACCATGTCTGCTGTTTTCTCCTGGGTTTCAATGTGAATTTGCCTAAGCCATTTCATTATAGTCCCAGCTCTTTCACACACATTGATGATGGAGTGCATAAAGCTTCTCACTCTTTCATCTGACATTTTTTTGTCAATCATAAATTTTTCCCATCTGCTGTTCTGGACTTGCTCATAATGGAGTTGTCTGGCGTCTAATCTATCCACTTGCAGACTGATTTGACGAAAAGAGGAGTTCATACTCCCAAATTGTGTAGTGTGAAATTGAATGAGGGCAGGATGAATATCCATTAGACTACTAGTGGCACCAAAAGCAAGACCTTGTGAGGTGGAGGCCTCGGTATGAAATTTAGGAGGGGCATCCCTGGCACTAAACACTCTAGGCTCATTGTCGAGAGACAGAGGAGGTTGGATGCCAAAAGCCATCATCATCCCAGGCTGGTCCATGGGATCTGCAGACTGCTGCTGCTGAGGGTCCTACTCAAAGTGGATATCTGCATGGAACATTTCCATCTGAAACTGGTTGGTCCTATGCAGGCTGATCCTGCGGAGCCTGTTCCTGTGGAGCTGGCTGTGCAGGAGGGTCAGGTAGATGTCTAGGTACATTCCTTACAAGTTTGTCACCTTCCTTTTTGAAGTGCATGTAATTTTCTATGAACCTCATGCTGTAGGCATTGCTCCTGGGGATAGATATGGACTTCTCATTATCAAGGGATGCCAACCTTTTGAAAAATAGCAGTTAGTTGTGCGGCATAGGGCAGGCTACGCCGGTTGTAAGTGCAACTGTCCATAATCTGGAGCATGATCTCAGGTAAATAAACATGGTAATTGTTGAACAAGTAGTAAAATAGGAACCTCTGGGTCTCTGTAAGTCTACTTTTGCCACCCCCTTGTGGGGTAATCATGGTAGTAAAAATGTGATGCAGAAGTCGCTGTAAAGGGGGAAACCGGTTTGTGTCAAAGGATTTGACAAGTAGCTGGGTAGCATCCTGAGGGTCTCGAGGCTTTCCTGTCAGAATGGTGTAGGCGATTGACAAGTCAATCTGAACCTCAGATTCTATTTCCCCATCCTGAGGTATGTGTAAAGCCCTATGAAGAAGCTTGGTTGTAAGCTTGATGGAGACCCCCTTGACCTCAGTCCAAAGGACTTTCTTGTTTTCATCAAAAAATAAGTTCTTGTAGAACTGCTGAACAAAAAATGGGTAGTATACCCTGTGATCGACAGAAACCGTCGCCATCCTTGGAACTCAAATAACGGCAGTAGTTCAGGAAAAGACTCAAGCATCTTGTGGTCATCAAAATCCACATACCTAGGGAAGAGAATCCTGGTGGGATCACTGTCTTCTTCCCTGACAGAGGCAGCAGTATTGGGCTTCGGAGGGACTGACTGAGCTTTCGCCTTCCCTTTTTCTTTGGTGGACAGCCGTGGCCGCTTGGGCTTTGGTTGTGGCGGTGAAACCCTTTCACTGTTTGAGCCCTGGGCCTCGGCAGCTTGTCTCTTAGCTGGTTCTGCAGCTGGGCGGTCCTCAATGCTCTTGGATCACCCCTCTGTGTGTGCTTTCGAGGCTGCGGCCTTCTTAGATGAAGCCGCGTCTTTCTTCTTGCCACGGGTGACCGGAGGAGCCATGGAGAGGTTAGAAGAAAGGGAGGTGAGGAAACAGAGGGTAGCTGGAGCTAGCTGGGGAGAGGGTTTCACAGGCGAAAGAGAGGGAACGAGGGCGTCGACCTCTAGGTGAGGATGTGCCGGGTCACCGGAGAGCGATGGTGACAGTGAAATAGGGTTGAAATGAGAAAAGGTAAGAATTCGATTTTCACCGTGAGTTAAATAAGGAAAGTTGAGATTTTTGCCTTTTGAAATAACACCCCTGAGATAAGAAATGGCGTATATACCCCTAAGTTAAGTTCAGAACGGTTTAATGCTTATAAGCTCATTTTTGAGTAATGAAGGGTTGAGAGAAATCGTTTGTGCAACAAATAATATGACTAAAACATTTGAGAAAGTTAAAGAAAATGGAACCAAGCCCAGTTGGCTTACTCATCACTTTCATTAGGCATGATTGGAAAACGAGGATAAGTAGGTATTGAAATTAAACAAAACCCTTTTTGTTTTAAAGCAAGGTGTAGAGTCAACCCCAAACCAACTTTTTTTAATTTTAATAAACAGTCTAATAAAGCATTCACTTTTTGACTCAAAGAAACACGTTGATTAGACGCCAGAGTCCCTGGTTACTCAGTGTAGCTCATCTTTCTGATTTTTCTCTGAACAGAGTTGACAGCCTTCATCATGACTAGATTAACCTTCATTTCATTGATGGATGATCTAATTTCTCTGAAGGTGAAGTCATTACTCTAAATTTATTGCAGTATAGTTTTTAAGAGGCATATTCTCCAATTGACTTCAAGTTGGGTAATTTGTTTAAGGACAATACATGCCAGTCAATTCACAAACCAAGAAGCCTATATGCAGAGAATTTTCAGACGCTTAGGCAGTGAACATTTTTAATGACTTGATTGATGTTTTAATCCTATTATGAGTGCAAGATTGGTTGAACCCAACGCAATGATTAGCGAAAATGAGGATTATAAACAAGAAACCATTTCTTTAACAGGAGTAATACACATGAACTCACCCAGGGTTGTATAGATGAATGAAAACATTCTCAACTCCCCCTCACTTAATGCTCGGTGAAAAGTGAAGGTTCAGAGGTAGAAAATTTAAGGTGGAAATGAAGGAAGTAGTGTGTAGAAAGAATCAGAAGGCTCTCCATTTGATCTTCAATTCCAAGTGCAGCCGAGAGACAGTCTCGACACATTACTAGAGGGTGTCGACTTGATCAACAGACTTGACCCATGTCTCGACACATAGCTGTAGGGTGTCAACCTGTGCAGTATACTTTATCCTGCAGGTCTCGACACAAGACTTGAGGGAGTCGACCTGTTCAATAGACATTATTCTGCATGTCCTGACACATGACTGTTCAATTGAACTATGCTCAGCCAATTTTTGTGAGACTTCATTTCTGACATACACCTTCCAGCTTCTACTGCCAGTGCCTCTGACTTTCCTTTTTCAGACAATCATTCAACCATGGTTCTATCTCTTTGCTGCCACAGAGATGTGATTTATGGGATGCTAAAGCTTTAAATATGCTTATGCACTAGAAATCATTTGTGCAGTTGTCAACATGCATTTCTGACTCATGGTACTTGGCGGAGGACTGTCCTCACGCTTGAAGAGAGTTTCCTGACAGGCGTGACCTGTCTTTCCACTTCTCGTCATTTAATATACCATTCAGTCATACGATAATGTTCAACTAAAAACAATCAGAAATGCAAACAAGCTCCCCCTGAATGTGACCATCATTCAAAGTAAGGTTCATATAGCTAATGGACCAGTTCTAAATCAAATCAGATATGCTTGTTTCAATCACAGCAAAGACAAGTAAGTAGAGCATCGAAGGAGGAATATATATCTCAAACCTGAGTGGATTGAGGTCTGCATAGACCAAGCTCTCTCCTTAATGTTGTGAACCTGTCATTACTTAAGGGTTTTGTGAAGATATCTGTAATTTGATTTTCTGAGTCTACAAAATGGAGCTCAAAGTGATTTTTTAGGACTTCATCCCTTATAAAATGATACCTAATTTCAATGTGTTTAGTCCTAGAGTGCATGACTGGATTTTTTGCAAGATTTATAGCACTTGTGTTATCACACAGAATGGGAACACAACCAAGATCTATTAGATGGTCTTCGAGTTGGTGTTTGATCCACAGAACTTGGGTGCCACAACTCCCTACAGTTACATATTCTGCTTCTGCAGTTAAGAGGGCAACCGAGTGCTGTTTCTTGGTAGCCCAAGAAACCAAACACCCACTGAGAAATTGGCAATAGCCACTAGTGCTCTTGCGGTCCAGTTTGCATCCTGCATAATATGCATCTGAATATGAAATAAGTGAAAGTTCACAAGATGCAGGATACCATAGTCCCAATTCTTGAGTGCCAGCAAAGTATCTAAAAATACGCTTGACAGCAGTCAACTGGAACTCTCTAGGACTAGACTGAAATCCAGCACAAAGGCAAACACAAAACTGAATGTCTGGTCTAGATGCAGTTAGATAGAGTAATGATCCTATCATACCTCTGTACCTCTTTGCATCTACAAGAGTACCTTGTTCATCTACATCCAGTGAAGTGGCAGTCCCCATTGGAGTTTCTAATGGTTTGTAGTTGGTCAGATCAAACTTTTTCAGCAACTCTTTCACATACTTGGCTTGATTGATAAAACAGCCTTCATTGCTTTGATTAATCTGCAAGCCAAGAAAGAATTGAATCTCACCCATTAGACTCATTTCAAATTCATTGGTCATGAGTATAGCAAACTCCTCACACAATTAAGGTTTAGTGGATCCAAACACCATGTCATCCATATAAATCTGAACTACCAAGATATCCTTACCTTGTTTCTTGGTGAATAGTGTTTGATCTACATTACCTCTTGAATACCCTTGTTCGGTGAGGTATGAGCTTAGTCTGTCATACCAAGCTCTAGGTGCCTGCTTCAAGCCATATAAAGCCCTGTCCAACTTATAAACATGATCTTTGAAATATGTGCATTCAAAACCGGGGGGGGTGCTCTACATAGACTTCTTCATTAATAAGACTATTTAGAAAAGCACTCTTGACATCCATTTGCTGCAGTATGATTTTATGAGAACATGCAAATGCTAGCAAAATTCTAAGGGCCTCAAGTCTAACAACAAGATCAAAAGATTCTTCATAATATATGCCAAATTCTTGATTATACCCCTGAGCCACCAATCTGGATTTGTTTCTTACTATCTTTCCATCTTCACTTAGTTTATTTCTGAAAACCCATTTGGTTCCTATGACTGATTTCTCTTGAGGTCTAGAACAAGATGCCATACCTTATTTCTTTCAAACTGGTTTAGTTCATCATGCATGGAATTGATCTAGTTTTCATCTTTTAAGGCCTCTATAATATTTTTGGGTTCAGTTTAAGACACAAGAGCAAGTTGTTCAATTTCATCCATAATTTTAAAATGAGACCTAGTTTTGGTTCGGTCATGTAGATTTCCTAAGATGTTTTCTAAGGGATGGTCTTTTAACACCCTTAAATCAGGCTGAGTGTTACCTTCATCTGCTTCGATGACCGGATCATTGCTTGGCCCTTCTTGGTTTTCATTTGTTTGTGTCTCCTCATGTGGAAGTTCTTATTTTCCTTTTATGTTCAGAAATTCCCCATCATCATCTTCCCTGCAAGTGTTGTCATGATCAATCTCATCAAAAGTGATGTCAGGGGATTCTTCCACACAAAGGGTCTTAAGATTGTAGACTCTATAAGCCCTAGACTTGTCGGAATACCCAAGGAATATCCCTTCTTCACTCTTGGGCTCAAACTTGTCCAGAACTCTTTTATCATTATTATGAACAAAGCACTTTGACCCAAAAACTTTCATGTGAAAGAGAGATGGCTTCTTACCTTTCAACAGCTTATATGGAGTCATTTTGGTGAGTGGCCTTACCATTGAGCGGTTGATGATATAACATGCAGTGTTTACCGCTTCTGCCCAAAATCTTCTTGGTAGATGCCTTTCAGCAAGCATTGTGCGTGCCATTTCTATGAGAGTTCTATTCTTCCTCTCAACAACCCCAATTTGTTTAGGAGTCCGTGGTGATGAAAACTTATGAATGATTCCTTCAGTGCTACACAAATTTTTAAAGTCAGCATTGTCGAATTCACCACCATGATCTGAAATAATGTTGGAGATCTTAAACTTACCATCTTGCTTTACTTGCATATACTGTCACGCCCCGTACTCTATACTGTCGAGGTATTATCCGTTTTGGCCTACTGGCCTCACAGTTTTATCCCTTTTTAACAGTGATCGGCTCCAGAATGGAGGACTTCTCGGGAGGTCACCCATCCCAATACTACTCCCCATTAAGCACGCTTAACTTCGGAGTTCTTTACAAGAACTGAGCCGATACTTTAAAAGGCGCCTCGATGATATAGAGTAGAACATAGCTATATTTGAGGGTGTTACAATCTACCCCTCTTATATAGGCGACGTCCTCGACGCTGGGCACATATAGCACGCAATCAAACCCCCAGACAGGTAGGACTCTAGAGGTGGCCCCTATAGGCTCAAGTGACTCCCACTATGTAGCACTTTGTCCCATTGTGGGTTCAAGAGGTGGCTCCCATAGCGTAGCACTTTGCCCTGCATGGCACTTAGTTCCCACACTTCCGGCTAGGGTATAGCTCTGATACCATTCTGTCACGCCCCGTACTCTATACTGTCGAGGTATTATCCGCTTTAGCCTACTGGCCTCACAGTTTTGTCCCTTTTTAACAGTGATCGGCTCCAGAATGGAGGACTTCCCGAGAGGTCACCCATCCCAGTACTACTCCCCATTAAGCACGCTTAACTTCAGAGTTCTTTACAAGAACTGAGCCGATACTTTAAAAGGCGCCTCGATGATATAGAGTACAACATAGCTATATTTGAGGGTGTTACATATACAGTGCCTGAAACTCATCAAAGGTATTATTTTTATGTGCAAGATAAAATACCCAAGTGAATCTAGTAAAGTCATCTACTAAGACATAACCATATCTTTTGCCACTTAAGCTAACTGTTTTGGTTGGACTAAACAAGTCCATATGGATTAGTTCAAGTGGTTTAGATGATGAGTTTTCAGTTCTGCTTTTAAATGACTTTCTAGTCTGTTTTCCTTGAGCACATGCATCACAAATCTTAGTGTTCAGTTTGAATTTAATTTCAAGCAGACCTTTGACAATGGAATGCTTCACCAATTTATGAAGAGTATTGTAACTAACATGACCTAGTCTACGATGCCACAAACAAGCTAATTCAGATTTGGGTGCTGCAAGATAAAGATTTATGTGAGTAGGGTCATTTAAGTCAATCATGTACACGTTGTTGACCGTTTTACCAGAAAACTTGGTTTATTTTGAATTAGGTTGCAAGATCCTACATTCATTAGAGTCAAAAACTACAGTATGACCTTTATCACATAGTTGACTAATGCTTAGCAAATTGTACTCCAGACCATCAACAAGTAATACATTATCAATTGAGTTGGAGGGGTTCTTACCAACTTTATCTGAACCAATGATTTTTCCTTTGTTGTTTCCTCCAAAGGTGACATGTCCAGCTTCCTTTTCAGCCAGGAGACAGAATTTGGTTTTATCTCCAGTCATGTGTCTTGAGCAGCCACTGTCAAGATACCAACGATTGTTCACAGCTACAATACACTCCTGCACAAGGAATTAAGTGACAATGTTTGGAACCCAAGGACAGTTGGGTCCCAATAATTTCTTCATTTCTGTAAAGCAGGATAACACTGATTTTGAAATCCAAACTTTCTTAGCATCTTTGCTTTGTTGGGAGTTCTAGGTTTTCTTCTCTTTAGCCTTTTAGACTTTGTGAGTTTTGGAAGTGGTGGAGAAGGATTGTTGATTAGACCATCTGTTCCAGTTGGTTGGTCTAGATGAATAGGAGGTGTCATATTGCCTAGGTCGTTGAGGTTGAGTGAACCTATGACCATAGGGAACATTATTGTTCCTTACCCATGGAGGTGTCGGTCTGTAGAAGGCAAAGTCTCGACTTGTCCACTGTTTAGTCCGTCTATAACGGTCTCTGGATAAGGGATGTGTCGACCTCCTGTATGGAAACTGTCGACCTGTTGGTGCAAACCTGGGGTATTGCTGGGTGTTTGACCAGGTCAGTGTTGACCTATTCCATGGAGTGTCCCGACCTGTTCTAGCATTGTAACTGTCTCTTCCTTTGTGATGTACAGGCTGAGGCTTGGACGGGTGTCGGCCTATTTGGGATTGTTTGTGAACCTTTTTGGGTTGTTGGGAAGTTTTGTTGATTGGTTCTCCTATCTTTTCTTTTCCTTTAGTTTCAACGTTTTCTTGGTGTGTTGATTTGGAGGTTGATGTTTCGGAAGATGAGACAAAGGTGGTGGTCTTTAGCTCAAACGCTTTCTTTTTGGTAGGCTCATATCCTAGCCCTTCTCTGTTGAAGTTTATTTTAGTTCCTAGCAGGGCATTCAAGTTTTCACGTCCATCAACAAATTTTTCAAGAGAGGTTTGTTTATCTGCTAGGTCCTTTTGAAGTTTCTCATTTTCTTTCAATAGTTGAGAATTGACCTTTTTAAAGGCTTCAGACTTTTCGTTGCACAGATTGTTGTCCTTTACATAGCTTTACATTTTTAATTTCAATTCATCAATTTCGTCTCTTAGCCTTTCATTTTCATCTTCCAAGTCTCTCATTTCTTTTCTTCCTTCTTCAAGATTCTCATTCATTTTTCTTAGATCTTCAATTCCAGTTTCTAGAGAGATTATTTTTTCATTGAGAGGTTTATCATGCCCACAGGATTCAACCTTCTTCTTTAAGGTTTTGTTTTGTTTTCTATATACTTCATATTTATTCATTAATTCAAAGTAGGCTTCTTCCCAATCATCGGTGGAGAACTGCTCAAAGGGAGAGCTCACCTCGCTGTCATTTCCTCCTTCGTCCATTAGGCATAGATCATCTTTCTCCTCTTCAGAGGAGTTGTCTTCAGTCTCTTCCTCTTCTTCATCACTCCAAGTACACACCATGGCCTGCTTCTTCATGCTCTTCCACCTGGGCACAGTTTTCTTAGCTCCTTCAGGACATTCAGACTTGATGTGTCCTGGTTTCCTGCAAGAGTAGCATACAAGCTTTTCAGACTTTTTGGCATTTTCAGGTCTTGGCTTGAAACCTCGTTTTACCTGGGGCTTCTTCTTAGTGAAGCATGTACCTTCCTTTCTTAGAAATCTTCTAAACTTTCTTGTCAATAGGGCAACTTCATCTTCTTCAGTGTTGCTACTTGAAGGCTCTTCATCTTCAGATAACTCCTTGGAGCTTTGTCCAGCTTTAAGAGCTAGAGGATTCTTTTTACTTATCTCCGCCTCTTTGTTCTTTAGATTCATCTCATAGGTCATCAGGGACCCTATGAGTTCTTCTACTTTGATGGTAGTTAAGTCTTTTGATTCTTCAACCACTGTGCCCTTTGTATGCAAAATAGGAGTTAGTGATCTCAGAATCTTCCATACTATTTCCTGCTCAGAGTAGGTCTTACCTAGCTCAGTCATGCCATTAGTGAGCACGGTTAGCCTAGCGTACATGTCCGAAATGGACTCATCAGATTTCATTCTAAACTTCTCATATTCAGATACCAACATGTTAGCTTTGGTTGCACGTACCTGTTGTGTCCCTTCATATATTACCTCAAGACGGTCCCACATTTCTTTTGCAGTGGCGCAAGTTGACACCCTTGAGTATTCAGTTGGATGAAGGGAGCACTGCATGATGTGCTTGGCACCCCAGTTCAGAGTTGATTGACTGATCTATTCTTTAGTCCATGTATCTTTGTCCGGAAGTAGCTCAAATGGTCCCTTGCTGATCACTCGCCAGACTTCATGATCCTGGGCTCTAATGAAGACCTGCATGCGATTTTTCCAGTAAGGATAATTTGTCCCAGTGAAAAAGGGAGGCCTATTTACGGAATGTCCTTCGGCCATAGGACCTTTAGTTGCCATATCACCAGTTCTCTCAAGGTCGTTAGACCACATACAGAGAGACTAGATTTGATATCACGTGTTGAGTGGTGATAGGCAGATCTAGAGGGGAGGGGTGAATAGATCAGCCCCCTTTTACCCTTCTTTGCGGAAATAAAAATTAAGCCAACCACAACAGATAATAAGACAGATATTAGTTAATAGCTAAGAAGCTAGATACACACATGATATCTGAAGACGGTCCTATCAAGCTTCTGCCGTTGGAACAAGAGAGAAAGCAAACCACAAGACATGATTTTTAAGGTGGTTCGGTCTCAATCTAAAGACCTACGTCCACCCCTCACACAACAAGGTGAGGCTTCAATGGTACCAACGCGCAACCGCTGATTCACTGCTTCTAACTGAGAGATACACTCTCACACTCTGCTGCCACATAGCTTGTGGGATCACAACCCAAAACACATAGACCGGTGTCCACACCATCTGTCTTCCTACACGTAGGTAGGGAACGAATGATATGGAGTTTATTTTTAAGAAAAGCAAACTGAACAAGAAACAACCAGATAGAGTATAGTGATGAAGCACTATGAGAAAGAAGTCTCCTGTCTGGGAAAGGGCTTGAGGGCTCCTTGGCTCTCTTCTTGTTCTTCAGTTCTTCACCATAACCCTTGTGATAGGATGATGATCAAGCTTTCAGCTTTCAAGGGTTCTAGACGGAGCTTCACAAGACCTTCCTACTTGCAAGGAGTCCTCTCATTGTGAGGAAGAGGATCATCTTCTTTTTGTTGCACTCATGCAGGCAACATCAGGAAGGAGTGTAGCTTCATCAGTAAGTCTTCCAGCTTTTTCATTTTTCTCTTGCTTGCTTGGATGATCCTTTCGAACTGGAGCCATGCTCTTCATATATTGGTGTCTTGGGGCGACACCAACATTGTCCACTTATCAAGCAACACCCAAAATGTCATATACACATTATTTGATTTGCTTCCATTTGCATAGTTGACTCCTTTTCTGTCAAGTCTGCAGATATGTGGGTAGGTAGGAGACCATAGCAGCAAAGGTATGATCTTCTTCAGAGGATATCTCTGCCAAGACACAGTCCTCTAACGAGGTAGTACTTTGACGGCTCTTTCCAGAGCAAACGGATCCTCTAGGTTAAGTTCCGGATCTTGAAGACAGCTTCCGTCGGATTCAGATCCATTCTGGTTGAACCAAATGTGTCGACACTTTCCTCTCAGTGTGTCGAGACATCCCTTTGAAAGCCTTGAAGAATCATTCTTGTTGAACGTGGATGTGTCGACACGTTCCTGTCAGTGTGTCGATACATCCCTTTGAAAGACTTGAAGATCCATGGCTGATGTGTCGAGACATCCATTGAGTTGTGCCGGGACAATTGTGCTTGGCTCCGTGATGACATCATGAGTTTGTCGAGACAACACCAAATGGTGTCGGGACATGTGAGCCGTGTGCAGAGTTGTCGCATGAGGGTGTCGAGACAGAAGCGCCAAGTGCAGAGATTTTCACACGAGTGTGTCGACACTTTTGACTCAGTGTGTCGAGACATTAGTGAGTCCAGAGTCTTAGACAGAACGGCTTCAGCTTGATTTATTCTGGATGTGTCGAGACATGGGTTAGATGTGTCGACACATTCTTTTATGCCGGAGCTCAAACATTGGAAATCTAACACATTCTCTTCTAGATGTGTCGGGACATCATTAGGCCGTGTCGAGACATCACATAGAGAGATTCTTCTGTACTTGTTTAGTCAATTCATCAAATCAAAATAAGTTAGATATTTCTCAAATATTTACTAATGATTTATGATCTGTTATCATCAAAACCAGGGGACACAACAATTTGCATCATTATGTGTATGGTGTGTAGATAATTGCTTTGTAAGTAGAAGATGAATTCGTCATCACATGAATATGACCCCCCCTCAATGTATGCACAATTGGAAACAAATCCTCCTCTTTTGTATATGTCATGATTCACAAATGATCTAAATCACTACATTTTATATAACAAAGAGGTGAGGTCTTAGAAGATTTTCAAGAAATGATTTTCTAGAAATATATACATGCATTCAAGCAAGGATTTGAAACTAGAGTTATGTAAGATGATTTCCGGTACGTGGCGGAGGTGTAGGTCCAAAGACCCGACTCATGCATGGTGAGTGTTTCCTGGTGGACGAAATCCACCATTCCACAACACACCATTTTAAATACCGAAGAATCATGGCATTTAAGCACATAAGTATGAGATATATGCAAATATATGCATGTAAATGGAAATGATTGAAGATTATTCCTATTTACAAATATGCAACGATGTGTATGATATGTGCCAGAGGTTAAGTATGTAAACTGTATATGCAAAACTGAATTATTATTCACAAAATGTGAAACGGAGACTATGAAAGGCTAACTTAATCACTTAATCATTTAACCTACAAATCTCAACACTTTAGAAGTTGCCAAAATCAACAAAACATGAATGTAATTGTTTAAATGCAATCATTTTTCTCCAAAACTAAATTTTACCTTTTAAGACTTTTCAAGGAGAACCTAAGCAGAATAAATTTCAAAACCAAACCATTTTTCCTTCTCGCCTTGAGAGTCATTTATTTATTGACTTTCCTTGACCTCAAGGCGCCCCTGCAAAACAAATTCTCATTTTGAGGATTTGGGTACCCAAGCCATCTTGGGTCCCGAGGGGTTAGTTCTAGCATGAGCAAATGTATTCTTATATCTCATGGAACACCAATCATCATCATATCTCATTGTGACACAGTCATCCATTGAATGACCATCTTGGTCACAATAAACGCAGTGAGAAGATTTTCTTTTCATAAACCATTTATCATCATTTTTCATTGAAGAACAATTATTCATCACATATCCAAAACTACCACAGTAATGATAGGAGAAGTTCCTTTTTACAGACCACTCATCATCTCTTTTCTTTGTAAAGCAGTTTTCAAAAATATGACCATGTAATCCACAGTAGAAGCAATGAATGTTAAGGTTCTTCTCTATGATTTTCTCATGATTTCTAGAACCATCAACCATTTTCACTCTTGACTCTAATGCCTCATTATCATCAAATTTCATCAAGAAACAATCATACATTTCATTGCCATATTTCCCACAGTAAAAATATGAAACATTCATCATTTTTCTTGATGCGTGAACAAATTCAACAGTTGGGAGTTTTGCATGCACACAAGAGTAATCAATGATATTTTTCTATTTTTAAATTTCTTTATCACACATTAACAAAAACTCATTCAAACTCTTGATTTCATTCTCCAATGACGAAATGTGTAATTCACAATCAGCAATCTCTTCTTCACACAGTGCAAGTTTCTCATTCAACAAAAAATTAACACTTTTCTGACTTTCAATTTCTTGTTCAAGAACATGCAATTTATCACAATCATCAACAATCACACATTTTCCTTTTTCAAACATATGGAGTTTATCAATTAGCAAATTATTTTGATCTTTTAGTTTCTCAATTTCTTGAGTAAGCTTTTCATTTTGAACAAGTTCATTAAGCAAAATCTGATCACTATCCAAACAGCTCAATTTACCTCTTAGTTCATTTTCAATGTCTTCAAGTTCTGAAATTTTAGCCATTAAGGTTTCATTTTCATTTCTCAAACATGAAATTATTTCTTTGTGCACATCAACCTTAAACACGTGTGACTCAACCAATTTTTCAAGCTCAGAGCATCTTTCACACGGAGAAATATCAACACAAGTATTTTCTTTTTCGGAACACTTAGCACATGGAGAGTTAACATGAGAAGAATCATCAGGTTTCTTTTTCAATTTTCTATTTTCAGATTTTATTATTTTATATCTATCAAACAACTTATCATAAGCATTCATCAACTCATCATAACTCAGTTCATCTTCCTCATCGGAATCAGAGTTTACCTTTGAACTTTCCTCGCTTTGACGTTCATTCTCATTATTTGCCACGAGGCACTCATCATTCCAGCTTTCTTTTTGAGCTTCAATTAGCCCATCCCAGATCTCTTTGGCAGATCTGCAGTCAGAAACAAATGAAAATTTATCAATGTAAACTGTAGCTTTAAGAACATTCAAAACAAAAAGATTATCAGAGTTCTTTGTCTTATGCTCATCGGTCCACCTTGACTTATCTTTTGATAGAACATGAGGACAGTGAGTAATTAAATTCATAAGCTTCAGATAAATACTAGAAATCCAGATATAGAATTTTTCAAGCTATGATATATAATCAAAACCATCAAAGACAGGAACCAAATTCACACTAGCCATCATGAGCAGATCTTTTCTCCAAGACTGTGAGGTGTGTGAATGAAAATCAGAGACTGTGCTCTGATACCAATTGTTGGCCCAGTATAGATGGCGGACAAGAAGGGGGGTTGAATTATCCTCCAGTCAAGATGGTCACTTTTTAAAAAATAACTAAATTAATTACAGTGGAAATCAAATTAACTACGTTAATTAATCTAAACTCAAGTGAGATATAATTGTTCTCTCAATCTTTCTGATCTCACACAGACTACCAATCCATCAAACGATGAACGATTACTAATAACAGATTGCAGAGCTAGTGAAGTGCGATGATGCAGTGAATAAAAATCTATAAAATAGCCTGTGAACGGTTATAGGAGAAATGGACAATCGCACGGGCACACCACATGCAACACAGAGATTTTTAGGTGGTTCGAGACAACGACAGGCTCCCTACGTCCACCCCTCACCGAAACTCGATGAGGCTTCACTAACACGCTACGAGCTGTAGCAATCACGAGGACGAGCCCCAACACCACACACGCTGCTTCCGCAGCAAGCCGCACACACGGGGCCTGCCCCCAAACTGCTACCACTGCAGCACATAAACATACACTCGGGGAACTCACCCCACACTAAAGCCTCACACGGAGACGCAACTCCGTCCACGCACACAATATTCCAATTACATAAAAATACAAAGATAATCAATATATGCTCACAGCAGGATGTAGATCAAGAAAACAAACACAAGCAAACGGGTAAAAGATATGGAATGTTTCCCCCTTGTTGATAAATGGCAATTTGAATGTTTTCCTTGAAGCACCGGTCGGAGGGAGTTGAATCCGCAGCTGGATGGAGCAATCGGCCGTCCTCCTTGAGGATCCAAGATGTGTTCCTTCATATTCAAGCTCCAATCGCACCTCCAGACATCAAGAGCTGATAGATCTTACAAAGCCCTCTATTCTCCACCTTGTGGCCGCCCTCTTTCTTCCTTTCCCTACAAAAGATAGAACATTTTAGCCCATTCGATACTTTTCCTTGTGAAAATCACAAGGATATATAGGGCAACAAATAGATGAATATATGACAAGAATGCCCATGATAAAAAACCTCTCAAAACACCACCTAGATATGTAGGAATGCCCTAAGGGTAAGGGTGTAAAAGAGCAAGGCAAATTGATCTAGAAAGGTGGAGTTCGAAACAAAAATGGCAGACCTGATTTGGACCACCCAGGACAAGTGTCGACTCTCAGAGTCGACACTTGTCCGTGGGTGTTCTGCCAGCAAACAAAAAAATAGGATTCAGGCGAAAGTGTTGACTCTTAGAGTCGACACTTTTTGCCAAGCACACCGTTTGCGGCAAAAATTGCCCTCAGGCCTATAAGTGTCGACTCTCAGAGTCGACACTTATAGCCTGCTGCGCCCAGACAGCAGGCAGACTCACAAGTTTCGACTCTCAGAGTCGACACTTGCAGTGGCCAATCTGAAATATGCATTATGCAATAAAACCAACCCAAGAACATGAAAAATACATCAAACCCATTCAAGGTAATATGAGTGAACTTTAAAATTAAATTATTACCATATCATGAAGGATTTGAGATCATAAATGAACCTGCACTTAATAGATACTTAATTTCATCAATGCAATTGATAAGAACAATTATCTTGCATTATGACATTCACATAGGTCTTCTAGCCTGCACTAAGAACCTTTGAAATACAACCACATGTAAATTTTGTAAGGATCTAGGCCGGGATCATGAACAACGTAGCGAAAACAAGAAATTAAAATTCTAACCCGGCCGAGTTGATCACTCCAGTGTGATTCCCGATGATATACTACAACTACGAGATTTGATTTTACCTCTGCGATACTCAGATCGCAGCGAAGTGGAAACAATCCCCCGTGACGGTAATAAGCCGCACAAGTGAACGGCCTCTAGTGGTATCCACACGGGCACGAATGGTGGAATCTCCTCGTCGCAACACCCCACGAACGAACTCCTCCGCAACACCTCCATGATCTCTACACTAGAGATGAGAGGAAGAAGAGAGAGGAGAGAGGGGGGGCACCCCTCCCTAGGAGGAGAGAGAAGGAGCGGCTCGAATTGGGAAACCCTAGATACTTAGCCCGGGGTTCTCCCATCGCAACTATTTATAGACTTCTCGGTCTCTCACAAAAACCCGAATAAATCTAATATTGTGAATATACTTCCACCATCCATAACCCTAATGCGTGTGACCCTCTAGGCCCAGTGTCAGTCTAGTTTTAGGCCCAATAAGCTTAAGAACTCCTTCTTAGCCTTTCCACATTATTAATTAACATGGAATTAATTATTTAATCATCTCATGACTTAAATAATTAATTAATCATCTTATGATGAATAATCATCTCAATGTTATTCCACCGATGGGCTTTCAGGCCACAGTAAGCACCAAGCAACACTCCGTGACCCCAGAAGACAAAGGGGGTTTATAAAACCACTCTGGGACCTTTCCGTCAATAGTTACCACACAGCTATAGTCCTCCATTCATACCCAATACCCCTGGTCATAATTAAAGGGTATGGTCATACTGTCAAACCCTTCTTATCTATGACCGGATGAATGTACTACAAGTCCCAACGGAAAACTCCTTTTCCAGTGAACTATCTACCTTGGCCAAGGATTTAACCGAGTACAATTCATAGGGCATTCTCTATCATATTATATCTGAGAGTGAATGATCTACTATTGTCACTCAATTTCCTTCGCATGTATTCTGTTATACCCGAATACCTGAGCATCCAGGACTTATGGATAAAGTCCATTTGCCAGGAATCAAAATATAGAAGTCCTCATGCAAGGTATCTTTGGTGACTCATGTCAAAGGACCAACTGTGCAACTGTGACTGTAGAATCTCTTGATTGACAGTTAGATATAATTACCATCTAGAGATTTCTGATCGGATCAGTTCAGTGAACCCTATTCTTGTAATGGGCACTTGCACATATATCTTAGTGTCTCTACACCAGTGACTATGAGATCATTCACCCTCATCATATGAGAGGATATCATGTGCACTGGTCTATCCGGATTCTTTGATGTCCTATCTCAAAGATCCTATGACTAGGAACATTTAGAACACATGCATCTAGAAGGTTGATCTCAATATCATAATCTCATAATGATTCAACCTTCATAGCCTGCATTTAAGGACTTCATTACATCAAGCGGTAATACGTAAAAATAAATAAGACATAATGAAGAAATTGTCATAAATATGAATGAGAATATATAAAAAGTGATGCCATCATTTCATAAGTGATTGGCTTGCAGGGCATACACTTCCTTCATTCTCCCACTTTCACTAAAGCCAATCACCTCCCACTTGATCTCCATCAGCCTTAGGTGATACTCAACTACATCTTGAGTCAACAGCTTAGTTAGTGGATTTGTAATGTTATTAGCGGAAGAAACTCTTTCTAGGTAGCATCTCACTTTAATTATAATATCTCTAATCAGGTGGAACCATTGCAGAAAGTGCAACGACTTCTGATGAGACCACAATTCCAAAACAAGAGCTATAACCCTCTCGTTATCAGATAACAAGGGTACCTGATCAGTGACACTAGGGACAACTCCCTACACTATGATGAACTATTTCATCTACACAACATCGAATCAACATTTGTTATCAATTTGGAACTCTTCTAACTAACCGTCAAGTCGCCTTCTCCACCCACCAGGAACATATCCTTAATTCTTTCTCAAGAATGTAAGAATATATTTCACATCACTCCAATGCTGATCACCTGGATCCATCTGATATATGCTCATAACACTTAGAGCATTTGATATATTAGATCTCGTACATAGTATATTACACATGATAAACCTTTATGCCTAAAGCATAATGAATATTACTCATGTGTTACCTCTACACAGAAGAGTAAAAAAACATCTTCTTAGAGAGGTAAAATTCACGTCTCATCAGCATGAGACTTATCTAGGTGTCGTTCCTTGTCAAACCCTTTGACAATACCATCTATGTACGATAACAGAGTTAAGTTAAGCATCCTTCCTTGATCTATCTACATAGACCCAAGTTACCAGTGTAAAGGATGCTTCTCCCAAGTATTTCATGGAGAAGTACTTAGACAACATAACTTTACTTAGGATAACTTAACTACATCATTCCTAATGAGTAGTATGTCATCTACACACAGAATCAAAATTATGACTGCACTCCCACTTGTCCTTTTTGTACACACAAGACTCTTCTTCATTCCTAATGAAGCCATAAGATTTGATCACCTTATCAAACCTTATGTTTTTGCTGTGGGAAGCTTTTCTTTAGTCCATAAATGGACCTTTGAACCTAGTATACCATATTTGGACATCCCATGGAGTTGATATCTCTCTGGTTGTTACACGTACACTTCCTCATCTAAATTACTTATGAGGAACACCGTTTCATGTCCATATGCCAAATCTTATAACAATGGTATGCATCAAAGGCAAGTAAAATCTCAATGGATTCAAACATGGCAACTGGAGAGAATATTTCATCATAGTCAACATTTTTACTTTGACGATACTTCTTTAACCACCAAGCTTACCATGCAGGTATCAACCTATCCATCTTCTCCAATTTTCTTCTCGAAAATCCACTTGCATCCGATGGGTACAATACCTTCAGGTGGACCTACCAAGTTCAAAATTTGGCTGGAGTACATGGAATCCATATTCGATTTTATGGCCTCTTGCCATTTTCCTAGAGTCAATAACACTTATTGTCTCCTCATAGGTCAATGGATCACTATCCTCATTTATATAGTACTTTATTATTCAAACCAGAGATATGTCCAACATATCTTTTTAATTCTATAGCTAGGTACTCGGCCAGACCTATGAACAACTTGTGTGTCCACTGGAATAGGTTCCTAAGTTGACGTTATACTTTGTAGTTCTAGAACTCCTTCTAGATCTACTATGCTCCCACTGTTCCCACCAACTCTAGATACTTGCAATGTTTGCAATATTCGAACCAATTTATCTTCTAAATCACCATGACCTTGTGGTAGCACAACAAATCAAAGCGACTTAGTCAAGTTGGTCCAACAAAAGGTAGAAAGTATAGATTAGTGTTATAGCCCTTGTGGCAGTACAACAAAGCTACAACATTTGTCTGCCTTTATTAAAGATATCACTATGCCATAGACTTAGACTAACCCTCAAGTCAAATGAGCCTTGTGGTAGCACAACAAACTCGTTTGAAATAAGGATCAACCTTAGGTCTATAATAACGATGGTGGGCTACATGGTGTGTTCTTAATAACACACATTTAGTGGGATAGCCCAAAACCTTAACACGCTTAAGGTCAGTCTCCCTTGAAATATCTCATATGGTATGGAAGACATTGGACTTAAATAGAACCTTATTCAACATATAAGTAGTGGCCTTTAACGGATGACTCTCCAGAGAGACAAGGGTAATCTGACAAAGCTTATTATGGACCATACCATGTCCTACAAGGTACGATTCCTCCTTTCTTCTACTCCCCACAATTGAGATGAGGGGAAGGAAGCGTCCACCAGGATAATACACCATTATCCCTAAGGTATTGTGTGATCCATGTACTTGAGTATTTTCCTCCTCGATCCGATCGAAGAGTTTTAATACCATTTCCAATCTATTTCTCCACTTTGCTCTTAAACTCTTAAATTTCTCAAAAGCTTAATATTGGTACTTCATCAAGTACCCTTATCAAAGCATAGAGAAATTGTTAGTGAAAGTAGTGAAGTGAGAAAATCCTCTTCTGGCCTAGGTGGAAATAAATCCACATTCATCAGAATGAATGATTTCAAATAACTCCATGGCTCTATCTCCATTTCTCCTAAATGGAGAATTGGTCATCTTACCCATGAGGTATAATTCACACGTTGTAAGCGATTCATAATCAAATAGATTAAAACATCCATTTCATACAACATGTGAACCTTCCTTCACTAAGATGACCCAGCCCTCAGTGCCAGAGATAGGCTTGATTTATATCAATCCTCTTCCTATTTGGAAGCATAACCACACAAAACTCAGGAGTACCTGTGATTAGAATGAATAGATATTACATAAACTCTCACTGGCAAACTCTTTACCATTCAAGAACATTACACAACTATTGTTCTAAAACTAATCATCAAAACCACGAGGGTTTAAAGTAGAATTGGAATTAATGTTCCTGATGAAGGGAGAAACATAATGCAATCTATCAACTCTAAATAGCTGATGAAGGCATCTCAAGATCAATAGTCTCTACTGAAATGGCAACAACTCTTGCTCCACTTTCAATCCGTAGAACACCCTTGATCTTGATTAAGTGCCTTCTACTTATCAGTATCTGAAGCTTCACCAAGCTTCTACTTTGCCTTCCCTACAAGATTCAACTTGCAATTCTTCTTCCATAAGCCATCCCCATGGTAATGGAAGCTCCAACTCTAGTCTCTCATAGTCCCATCTCTCTTGATAGCTTTAGCTAGCGGTAACTGCCACTTAGCATTATCTTTCTAAAATACCTGCTAAGTCCTCTTATTTTAGTCTTACTAACAAATATAAGGAGGTTCAGGTAAGAACTCATCAAGAGCATAGACTATTTTCCTTTCGAGTCATGAGAACTATTCTATATTTCATGAGCTAGTCACAAAATTTTGATTCAGTGAATACTAGTTGGCATCTAATATGCCACAACAATACGCGATTGGACATTATTAATCCAAAAGGAGATGCACAATGTAACATTACAGACATTCAATTAAAATATGGTCTTTTATTTTAATTTAGAACTCCCACTAATTTTCGGCGACTTTACATAACCCCCATTATGTAAAGACGGGAAACTCCGCTAGTTTCCTAGTGGGGACAAGAATCCCATTAACATTACAGTAGTGGTCTTGTGGTAGCACAACAAACCACCCATACTTAATGAGTAGGCAACTCTTGCCAATTGCAATGCCTTACAATTTCTAGTCTTATTCGGCCTCCAGAACACTTGTGATCTTGTGGTAACACAACAAACCACAAAGTCTGGTTAGGTTACACCCATTATTACGCGGTGAGCATGGATTTATGATGTGGCCCTTGTGGTAGCACAACAAACCTTCCCAGGCTTAAGGCCAGCTCACCCAAACTATAATAATGGAAGGCCACATGGGTCATTCTTAATGCCTCACGTTTGTAACCTAATATTGATCGAAGGGAGGATTTATTGATTTTATTTGGTCTCATCAAATAGTGGTATATATATATCATACCATATAGAATTATATTTAAAATCTAATCTAAAATAGGTAAATAATAAACACATGCTATGGGTGAGTATGGATAGCTTATCGTGACCTGACTAGAGCCAGATAGTCAGTCACTAACCCTAAATATCATCACATGACAAACTATACACATCACATGCATATCGAGGCTTAGATGGATCCTGGCGGCATACAACTTGCAGCTCGATCAAATGGCACCTCATGTTGATGGATCATCCTCGACCTCACGTATTCGCCTCTGCTAAATCTTCTAATATATTAACATGTACAAAACTAATGCCAACTGGCCAAATATTACATTTAATATAAAAGAAGATGCCTTATGGCGAGTACATAACCAAGAGGGAGGTAGAATTTACAACATGAAATTTTAGAGAGAGGAAGGAGGCACGCAGGCCCCATAAAATAATCCATCAACATAAATAAACCATTCATCATTCATCACATGAATGCATCAATCACATCTAAGCACTGTCCATATTCACCCAATCATCGCACCCATGACATGCTCAAACAAAATTTTATTTTCTCAAAATAAAATAATTTTGGTCTTAAAATATGGGTTTCAATCAAAATCAGAATTTTGATTATTTTGAAAAATAGATTTAATCAAATTAAATCTAGCATCCAAGGTGGAATTTCAATTCAATAATTTTTGCATAATTTCTTGGGATTTTATAATTACTTAAATAGAATATATCTATTTAAATTTATAATAATAGAACAATTCTATTATCAAATAAATTTCCTAAATTAATCATCATATGAAAATACTTCCATTTTGAGCCGAGAATGCCATGACTTAAAATTAAAATTTCTAAAATTTCAATTTTAAGTCATGGCATTCTCGGCTCAAAATGGAAGTAACTGGATTTAAATCTTATTTAAATCCAAAATAGAACAATTCTATTTAAAACAAATTTCTTACATTAATCATCACATGAAAATATAAAAAATTATTATTATTGAAAATTTCAGAAATTTCTAACTACTTAATGAGGCAACTCGGGCTAAAAACGGAGGCAAACAGATTTAAATCGCATTTAAACCTCTTAAAGGAGCTCGGTCGGCGCATTGAACCAGGGTTCATGCGGTTTAACCGCATGGACCATCGCCCGGCGCACGCACAGCCACGCTGGACCTTGGCACGTTGTGCCATCGTCATCTCCCCCACGCTCTCTTCCATTTCGCAGAAACCCTAACGCCCCCCCCTTCGTGCGAAGACGTTGGCGCCGCCGACACTTGGGGAGGCCCCCCAGGCCACGGTCGGCCACCGGATGCCGTCGGCGCCGTCGTGGGACCGCCGGCGACCAACCGGTTGGGTCGCTGGTGGCGGGCACCGCCCCACACCGCTGCAAAGAGGGGTTTCTCAACCCCGGAACCACCGCGATCAAGGGCCTTCTTCCAGCGCTCTGCAGGGGTTCCCGCCAACCATCAGGGCCACCCACGACTATCATGGAGGTCCCAAAACGGCGCCCATGAATCGCCACGGCCTGCCTCAACGCTGTGAACGATCCACTATCACGGCCAAAGGGGGTTCGCGGGGGGGGGGGGGGGGGCGGTTCAACGGTGGTGTGGCCACCGCTTGAACGGCAGCTCCACCCTGCCAGGAGCGGCCGATGCCCTAAACACCTCCAACAATCATCCCATAGCCCTTCCACGGCGATCCAATCTCCATCTCCATGGAGATCGACCCATCCCATGGGTTCGACATAGCCACAGAATAATCCCAGAAAAATACCTACGAAATTACAAAAAAATTCCAAAAACACAAGGGAATCACGAGCGATAAACTTGGCTCTGATACCATTCTAAGGATCTAGGCCGGGATAATGAAGAACGCAGCAGAAACAAGAAATTAAAATTCTAACCCGGCCGAGTTGATCGCTCCAGTGTGATTCCCGATCATAAACTACAATTACGGGATTTTATTTTACCTCTGAGGAAACAATTCCTCGTGGCGGTAATAAGCCGCGCAAGTGAACGGCCTCTAGCGGTATCCACACGGGCACGAACGGTGGAATCTCCTCATCGCAACGCCCCACGAACGAACTCCTCTGCAACACCTCCATGATCTCTACACTAGAGATGAGAGGAAGAAGAGAGAGGAGAGTGGGGGGCGCCCCTCCCTACGAGGACAGAGAAGGAACGGCTCGAACTGGGAAACCCTAGATGCTTGGCCAAGGGTTCTCCTATCGCAACTATTTATAGACTTCTCGATCTTTCACAAAAACCCTAATAAGTATAATATTGCGAATATACTTCCACCATCATAACCCTAATGTGTGTGACCCTCTAGGTCCAGTGTCAGTCTAGTTTTAGGCCCAATAAGCTTAAGAACTCCTTCTTAGTCTTTCCACATTATTAATTAACATGGAATTAATTATTTAATCATCTCATGACTTAAATAATTAATTAATCATCTTATGATGAATAATCATCTCATGATTATTCCACTGATGGGATTTTAGGCCACGGTAAGCACCAAGCAACACTCCGTGACCAAAGAACATAAAGGGGGATTATAAAACCACTCTAGGACCTTTCCATCAATAGTTACCACACAGCTATAGTCCTCCATTCATACCCAATGCCCCTGGTCATAATTAAAGGGTATGGTCATACTGTCAAACCCTTCTTATCTATGACCGGATGAACGTACTCCAAGTCCCAATAGAAAACTCCTTTTCCATTGAACTATCTACCTTGGCCAAGGATTTAACCAAGTACCATTCATAGGGCATTCTCTCTCATATTATATCTGAGAGTGAATGATCCATTGTTGTCACTCAATTTCCTTCTCATGTATTCTACTGTACCCGAATACCTGAGCATCCAGGACTTATGGATAAAGTCCCTTTACTAGGAATCAAAATACAGAAGTCCTCATGCAGGGTATCTTTGGTGACTCATGTCAAAGGACCAACTGTGCAACTGTGACTGTAGAATCTCTTGGTTGATAGTTAGATATAATTACCATCCAGAGATTCCTGATCGGATCAGTTCAGTGAACCCTATTCTTGTAATGGGCACTTGCACATATATCTTACTGTCTCCACACAAGTGACTGTGAGATCAGTCACCCTCATCATATGAGAAGATATCATGTGCACTGGTCTATCTGGATTCTTTGATGTCCTATCTTAAAGATCCTATGACCAGGAACATTTAGAACACATGCATCTAGAAGGTTGATCTCACTATTATAATCTCATTATGATTCAACCTTCATAACCTGCGTTCAAGGACTTCATTACATCAAGCGGTAATACGTATAAATAAATAAGACATAATGAAGAAATTGCCATGAATACGAATGAGAATATATAAGAAGTGATGCCATCACTTCATAAGCGATTGGCTTGCAGGGCATACACTTCTTTCAAATTTGATACTCACCCTTTCAACCTGCTATAAGAACCCATGTGATACTTCACCTATGAGAATAGAACATGGTCTTTCAATTCATTCACACCACAAGCTCACATGTCAAATATAGATACATTAACACTAGATTTGAGTTTCAGCAGATCATATCAAATTTGATTCAGTCCTAAGCATGGAAAACCCATTTCCAAATTAATTCAATCAAATCACACATAAAATGCAAATTTAGTCCAACTCAATATGAGTGCGCCATATGTCATATGCATAAATCCTTCAACCTGCACAATAACCCATAGCCAAATAAGTCTTTGTAGAAAGGAACCATTTAATAAGGGAATGCCATACAACCATGCCTCATTAAGATCAACACGAAATCCATAGAGTCAAAGTGCTTGAAACGCCGTCAATTAGGAGCCAAAACAGTAGAAGTGTCGACTCCACTACATGGCTGGTCTGTCTGCTCTGCAGACAGACCAAGGCCCCTAGTTCAAGGAGTGTCGACACTGGGTGTCGACACCCTTTGACTGGGTGGACTGTCTGCTGTGCAGACAGCCCATGGCCCCGGGAGGGTTGACCCCTTCCTGTAAGATCTAAAAATAATGAAAGATAAGCCCCTTAATCACCAAAAACCTTATAGAGAATTAAAACCAAATAGCCACACACTGGAACAAGGTATTGGCATGTTTTTCATCAGAATCCAAGAAATGATAAAAGAATGGGCTAAGCATTTGCAAGCCCAAAGCATCACTCATATATACAATGCATGTCTAAGCCAATAAGGTATACACATGGAATGCCGTTAAGACATTTGACAACCATAGACTATAAGCGTGAAAGCTCATTCATGATTTGTAGAACTAAGAGAAATGCAACCATGAAAAACTATGTTTGGCTTGGCTTGGTGGAAGCTAGATGAGGTCGACACCAAGCCATGGTGAGGTCGACACCACAGAACAGTATTGCAACTATAAATGATATCCACCAAGCATTTCAACCTTGCAAAGCGAGATATTAACATATGAGCTCATTTAGCATGAAGACGTTTTCCACAAAACATGTACACACGATTTTCACTTCTATACACACGTAAAGCACACATTATTTTGTTATCATCAAAACCATTATCAAAGACAAGGAGGGAGTTGACGGGATCGTCATGCGACATCGGCAAAACTATCAAATATAAATTTATGTCTAAGTTGTCTTTTATTTATTGGGCCATATATAGAGTGGGCCTCATATGTAGTGTTTTCTTTTGTCATTAGTAATATATATATATAACCCACGTAGGAACCCAAGCCTCTTGAGTTTCCTAGGTGGTCTTTAGTTATTTTGTCATCGATACATATATATAATGGTTGCACTTATGTGCATTTATTAGGTACTCCTCGTAGGAACCATGGCTCTTGGTATTCCAAGGTGCCCATTCCCCTCCCAATGTTTTCTATTTAAACAAATGTAAACCCACGATGGATATAATATAGAATGCAATGAAACAGTTTGAATTTTAGCCATGGCTTGTGTGTTCTCCAATTTTTGGAACCCCGGGTGAGAGGCCTAACCCCACTTCGCCCTGCCATGGAGGTCGTCTGTGAAGCTCCGGTGCATCGTCTTCGAGAAGAGGACGGGTGTGAAGCACCATCGAAGCTCCACGATCTTCCTCCTTCACCGTTCAACCGCCATCGTCGTCCATCACCACCGAGAGAGAGAGAGAGATGTTGGTGTAGGCGCGGGGGGGGGGGGGGGGTCGTTGTCGGGGAGATGGATGTGTTCTCCCCCTTCCTCTGTCATTGTTCCTCTCCCTTTGGGAGTGCTGGTTGCTGCCGCTGAGCCTACAATGCATGCATTAGATAAAATAAACAAGGTGATCGCCAGAGGCTTATACCTGAGCCTCACAGGGATAGATGATCGCGTTGGGGTGCCTTAGTTAGGGAGTTTGTGGGGACCCGACTTCTCCATGCTCGGCCAGCCAAGAACAGAGAGCCATGTACAGTCAGGGCATGCTAAAAGTCCTGCAAAACAATAACAAGAGCCCACGAACACGAAAGAAAATTCCAATAAGATCTAAGAAGTGCGGTAAATGTCCTAAGCAATGCAGAGAAAATAGAAATAATGGCAGTGTGATTACCTGGGGGGTGTTTGGGAAGGGGGGATGGCCGAGACTTTCGACCACCCGCCTTCCCGTTTGTTTAAAAGTAAACCTCTATAGGTATGGATTAAAGATTGGATAAGATGCTATGAATGCAAATGCACGGGGTATGCAACGTGAAACAGAGAACAAAACACAGAAACACAGAGAGCAAACCAGGCGGTGGCCGAGCTCTTTGCCGCCCAGAAACGGAAGATGGGCGAAGTCCGTAGCTGTGGTCGATCCCTTTCAGTCTCCCCTTGTCACGCCCCGAACCTTTATTACAGCGAAAGACTCGCTCGAGAAACGTGAACAGCCGGCATGGTATGTCTCTTGCAAGCGAGAATGATCAGAGCGCAAGACAATCACACATAAATGCAATTGCACAATAATTTAGTCAAACTCCAACTTTATTTCATAAATGATCAAAATATTCCTTACAATAACCTTTTCATCATTTTCCATTCCACTAGACTCAAGAAATAGGAAAATTACAGAGACTCGATCTAACATTGTAGACTTCCTAAGTCTTCACTCTCCATTTGATATGACTTTCATTCGCCCTCGAACCCGCTACTAGTATAACCCGAATCCAAATTCGTATCACTTCCATCTCCTGAAAAGATTGGAAATAGGTAATGGGCACACTTGCCTAGTAGGTATCTTCGCATCAACATGAAGGCATCATTAAAGTAATTAACGTTTTTGCTCTAAAGAAATAAGGTAAAATCATGCGAATGCGATCAATCACACGATTAAACCAAAGTATGTAAGATAGAATGAGAGCAAGTATGAACTAGCAAGAATGTTATAAGAACATGATATGGCCTTTCATGAACAAGAATGTAACGATAATGTACTAGCAAGCCACATAATCATCACTCCAGTACCTTTTGCTTATGAGCAAGTACTTCGTGAATTTCTGTGGAATATCAAGAAAGTCATGTATAAGTATCAATCATGCTGTATCGTGTTGTGGATTTTCACTTATTTATAAAGAAAGTACTCCCAGCGTAATGCGACGCCAGTAGTATCATACCCCATGGTTTATAATAGTATGTTTCCGACAATCAGCCGAGGGGACTAGCATAGAGCCCTTGAACACAATCAGTGCTCGATCGCATCTTCAAGTATAAATCAAGCTTTTTTCACGCATGTAACAATAAAGTATGGCCAAGAATGTACAATTCCAACAAGCTCTTGATAACAATAATTCAATGAATGAATGCTTTAATAAGAATCATGAGAAATCAAGAATGACTTATACTATGTTATGCTTATGGAAATAAATCGACAGCATAACGGTACATTCTTTATTTTTCATTCATTATATTAGATTTCTTGATCAATATGATAAGCTCTAGATCATCAAGAGTCCATCTAGAAACCTTGGAATATCAACCTTTGGTCAAACCTCGGGTTAAAATACTCAAGCAGTGTGACGGTCGTGTACTGGGCCGTAACATGATGTGACGCTCCAGTATTGGGCCGTTACATTAGTCTGAATCTAGAACCAAGAAATCAGACTCAGTTGAATGTGACGGTCGTATATTGGGCCGTTACAAGTGCCTGACGATCCAATATAGATCGTTACACTACGATAACCAGAAACCTCAATAGTGTAATCTAATCAATTGGGTTTTAATGGTACAACTAACTCGGCGTCCTAGTGGGAATCTCAGGCTCGCGGAGAATTACGGAGGCCTTGCAACAAGATTTCCTAGTCCATTGGAAGGAATATCCAATAGAGAGGTCCTCGTGTCCAAGAATAATGTTCCTATAGTGCAAAGTGAACTAATGGACATATACTTGAATATATGACATGTACTTAGAGAAATGACTCTATTGATAGAGAGGATGTGTAACAATAGGAAATCATGATAAAACTCCGTCAATACATCTTTGGAAAATCATGATTTAGATACAAAATTATAGAATTTTGTCACATTAAATTAACATAACTTAAAATAACTTAAGATACCTAAATTATGCAATTTCTATCATGAAACGGTAGATAATCTTAAAGACATGAAATCAGGTCAAAACTTAGATAACTAGGCTTATTTATAAGTTAAATTAACTAGTTTCCCATTCTGTCTACAGTTACCCTGACGGTCTAGAATGGGTGCGTCACAGTGACTGTGACGGTTTATCGTGAGGCCGTTACGGTAATGTAACGCTCCATCGATGGTGCGTCAGAGATAACAGATAACTTCAAACACCAAAGAAGGTGTGACGGCTTATCGTAAGGCCGTTATATCATTGTGACGGTCTTACCTTGATGCGTCAGATCGTCTACTGGCAGTAAAATTAAGAAAAAGTTTACGAAAACATAACATGCCTGGAAATCAAAATACTACAATTATTCTAGGCATGATAAACGAAGTATGGGCCAACTACATGCATGGGTTTTCGTGAATAGACCAGATAATATCTTTGATCTTTGATTAGGGCTAAGGATATGTATGTATGCATGAACCAACTAAAACATGGAATTCATGATTCATGATGCATGAAATCAAGCACAATCAGAGGGCTTTTATCCCTAACAAGATGTTTTTACCAATCATGAGATAACCTACCTCTTAACTAGGCTTTAAGCTTTTAATTTGAATCTGAAAATCGAGCCCTAGTTCTCCCTTTCCAGTGAGTTTTCAGCAACTTCACGCTGCTCTAGCTCCTCAGCCTCTTGACCTAAGGATGTGAAATTTTGAGGGTAAGAAGATAAAACTAAGGTGAACAAAAAGTTCTAAATAACCGAACTCTAATTACCTTGTTTAGACGTCCTAATCTCTTGATCTTCATGGGACTTGCGTTCAGATTCCTGGGTTACTATGGTCGAACCAGCAACTTTGGAAGCTTCAATCTCCTTGGTTGGTTGATCTCCTAACATGAAATTTGGAGAACTATTAGTCTAAGGTATACTAAACAAAATTTTCTAAAGAACTTACCCGAAATTATATCTCCTTACCTTGATTCTTCACGAGCCAAAAGTAAGGGTCACTCAGTTCAGAACTAGGTCCTATTTATAGGGTCTTGAAGATTAGATCGATTCTAGAGTCTTTAATTTGTCATAACCTAATCCCTAAGAGTCCTTAGTAATGTTATAAACTCTCCCAAGTCGATCTCTTATAGATAAGATCCCAAAGTTCTAATCTTTTTGCTCGTTCTTTCTTTCACGGAACTGTTAGGGTGTAACGCATCAGTCTAGGTGCGTTACATACATGTGGCGGTCATTCGATAGACCGTTACATCCCACGTGTGCAGAATTTCAAATTAATAAAACTCTTTTATTCATTTATCTGATATAATTATCTATAAAATAGTATTTATCCTTAAAATACGTGAATATGCTAAATAACCTTCTAGAATATGGGCCAAACTTAATGGGCTTGGTCCTTAAACCTTCTGGATCTTATTTAAATAGGCTAGGTTAATTATTTGACACAATTGGGCCTTATATTGACTCATTAATCCAATAATCCATTTATAAATCTATTTAGTCTTTATAAATTCCTAATAAATTTCAGAAAATTCTATAAATGATCCAGAAATTATTACATAAATTCTGGGGCACTACACCCTCCCCCACTTAGAAGAATTTGGTCCCCAAATTTAATACATGGATTATGGAGAGTGTACTTACAGTTGAATAATTCTAGAAATCTTTTCCGTATGGCTGCTTCGGTTTCCCATGTTGCTTCATATGGCCATGTTTTCTTCCATTGAATCTTGACCATAGGAATAACTTTATTTCTTAGTTGACGCACTTCCCGTTCCAGAATCTTTATTGGCGTTTGCACATACGTCTTATGCTTCTGAATCTCCAGATTGTCATAAGTGATAATATGGTCAGGATCATATACATATTTCTTTAGCATAGAGACGTGAAATACGTTAGGAACTCCTGCTAATTGTGGAGGTAAAGCCAGTCTATAAGTCACTTCACCGACCCTTTCGAGAATTTCAAACGGACCAATGAACCTTGGAGTTAGTTTGATCTTAATGCCAAATCTCTGAATACCACGACCTTGAGAAACCCTGAGATACACATGGTCTCCTACTTGAAATTCTAAGTCGCATCTACGATTATCAGCATAAGACTTTTGCCTATCTTGTGCCATCTTTATTCTCTCTTGAATAAGCTTGATCTTCTCTGTAGAATCCTTGATCAGGTCGGGGCCTAGGAATTGCTTTCCCCTATTTCGTTCCAACATATTGGTGATCGACAACTTTTTTCATATAGAGCTTCAAAAGGTGCCATTTGTATGCTGGCCTGGTAACTGTTGTTATAAGCAAATTCTACCAGAGGCAAGTGATCATGCCAACTACCTCCAAAATCAATAACATAAGCCCTGAGCATGTATTCTACCACCTGATTCGTTCTTTCTGTCTGACCATCAGTTTGTGGGTGAAAGGTTGTGCTGAAATTCAATCTAGTCCCTAGTGACTGTTGTAGACCCTTCCAAAACTGTGATGTGAATCGAGGATCTCTACCCGATATAATAGTGACTGGGACACCATGTAATTTAACAATTTCTCTTATGTATAATGCTGCCAGGATATCCACAGACCATTGACTTTTGATTAGTATGAAATGTGCATATTTAGTTAATCGGTCTATCATTACCCATATACCATCGTGTCCACCTTTGGTCTTAGTAACCCCATAATGAAATCCATCCCTATACTCTCCCATTTCCATTCGGGAATATTCAAGGGATGCAGTTTACCTGCGGGTCTAAAATGCTCTGCCTTTACTTGTTGACAAGTGAGACAACGAGACACGAAATCAGCTATTTCTCTCTTCATGTTGGGCCACTAGAAATTTCTTTTGAGATCCTGATACATTTTTGTACTACCTGGGTGAATGGTATATCTGGATTTATGAGCTTCTTCTAGAATCAATTTCTTCGTATCCTCATGATCTGGTACACACATTCGGCCCTTGAATAGCAATCTTCCATCCTCCGTAATAGAGAAATTCGGCCGTTGTTCAATATTAGCCTTAATTTCTAGTAACACGAGATCATCATGTTGCAACTTGACTAGATCCTCTATTAAGGTAGGTTGAGCTCGGATATTAGTCATGAAGAAATCTTCTTCCTTACTGTCAATATCTAAGTTCAACTAAGCAAATTGAGGAATAAGATTAGTCATACTAATCATAAGACTTGATAGCATACCCATTGGTTTTCTACTGAGTGCATCTGCAACAGCATTAGCCTTGCCAGGATGATATTGAATACAAAAATCAAAATCCTTGAGATATTCCAACCATCTTCTCTAACTCATATTTAGCTCTTTTTGAGAAAATAAATATTTCAAGCTCTTGTGGTCCGAGTAGACCGTAAACTTTTCTCCATAGAGATAATGACGCCAAATTTTCAAGGCGAAAATGACAGCTACTAACTCCAAATCATGCACAGGATAACTTTCCTCGTGACGTTTCAGTTGTCTTGAAGAATAACAGATTTCTTTTCCATTTTGCATGAGGACACACCCTAAGCCAATACCTGATGCATCCGTATATACTTCGAATCCACCACCTTCCATCGGTAGTGATAGAATAGGAGCTGTGGTAAGATGATTTTAAGAGTTTGGAAACTCTTCTCACATTCCTTGGACCAGACAAAAAGATTTTCTTTTCTCGTGAGTCTAGTTAAAGAAAATACAATCTTTGAAAAATCTTTAATGAATCTTCTATAATAACCAGCTAGACCTAGAAAACTTCGTACTTCTGATACGGTCGTTGGCCGGCTCCAATTCTTGATAGCTTCTACCTTAGAAGGATCCACCGCAATACCTTCTTTTGAAATAATGTGGCCTAGGAATGAAACTTCCTTGAGCCAGAATTCTTCGTATTTATTTAGCTTGGCATAGAGTTTATGTTCTTTAAGTATTTGCAAAGCTATTTTCAAATGTTCTTCATGTTCCTCCTTTGTCTTGGAATATATCAAGATATCATCAATGAAGACGATGATAAACTGGTCCAGATATGGCTGGAGGACACTGTTCATAAGTTGCATGAATGATGTCGGGGCATTAGTTAATCTGAATGGCATTACCACGAATTCATAGTGGCCATAATGACTTCGAAAAGCCGATTTATAAATGTCTTCTTCTTTAATTCTAAGCTGATGATAACCTAATCTGAGGTCAATCTTAGAGAAATATTCTGCTCCTGAAAGCTGATCGAAGAGCTCATCAATACGCGGCAACGGATACTTATTTTTAATTGTGAGTTGATTCAGTCGTCAGTAATCGATGCATGGCCTGAGAGAACCATCCTTTTTCTTGACAAATAGAACCGGCACACCCCAAGGGGATGTGCTAGGTCTGATGAAGCCTTTGTCTAGTAATTCTTGCAACTGCCTTTTTAATTCCTTGACTTCTGTGGGGGACATCCTGTAAGGGGCTATAGAAACAGGTGCTGCTCCTGGGATGAGTTCAATAGTGAAGTTCACTTCCCTCTCGGGCGGTAAACTAGGTAATTCGGATGGAAACACGTCTGGGAACTCATTTACAATAGGAATGTCCGCTAAGATAATCTCTTTGGATTCGGTAACAATGACAGAAGCAAGAAAAGCTTCACATCCTTGCGAGATAAGTTTACAAGCGTGAAGAGAAAATATGATAGTAGGATGCTTCTTGTACTTGATGCCAAGAAAAGAGAATCTTGGAAGACCGGGCTTTCGAAAGGATATAATCCTATTTCGGCAATTAATATAAGCATCATGATCTACAAGCCAATCTACCCCTAAAATGGCATCATAACCTTTCATGTCAAGGCATACTAAGTTTGCGGGGAGATTGTGACCTTCTACTATCACTTCGCTATCAGGATAATAGTCGGTAAGCTTTGTTCCAGAACCTAAGGGTGTGGAAATAGCAAGATCTGAAGATAGGGGAACTGATGCAATTGATAATATTTTTACAAAAGTAGTGGAGATAAAAGAATGAGAGACATCAGTGTCAAATAGCACAAATGCAGGGCGAGAACAAATTTGAAGAGTACCTTCCATAAGCCCACCATCCCTGGGCGCTTCATCTTCTTCTAGAACGGCATTGAGGCGAGCCTGCCTCCTACGTCCTCCACCAGACGATTGGTCTTTCATAAGGGGGCAATCTGGCATGCGATGCTCCCTGCTTCCACGACGTAAACAAGCGCCAAGGCGCTTCCAACACTCCTCAGCCGAATGGCCGAATTTTTTGCAAAACGTGCAAGCTGTAGCAACTTACTCCTTCTCCTTGATTTTCTTTTGCTTATGGGAACTTCCACCATTCCCATTCCTGGACCTCTTCTTACTATCACGGCTCTTGTAGGGCTCCGTGATGCTGAACTTTTCTTTCTTATAACGTCGATCTGAGCGTCGGCTGGATTCTTCTCCTTTCCCTTTTAATTTCTTGACTTTCTCTAAGGTCCTTTCATACAAATACGCTCGTTGAACCATTTCCACATAAGTACGGATGTTTTGGATCCTGAGTTGCTGAATGAAACCGGGCCGTAACCCGTCCATGAATCGATTTGCCATCAATAAATCGATGCTGATAAGATGTGGTGCGTAAGGTGCAAGCCTTGAGAATTGCAGTTCATATTCGGCAACCGTCATCATTCCTTGCCGAAGAGCGGTGCACTCCATAGCCTTTCGTTCCTTTACGTGCTCAAAAAAATACTTGGCACGGAATAGGGTATGAAAACCATCCCATGTATGAGGTGCATCGGCTGGAGGTGCCGGAACCGACTTCCACCATGTACGGGCATCTTTGTTGAGTTGAAAGGTTGCGAGACGCACCTTCTCTTGATCGGTGCATTGAATAACATCAAAGATATGATTCATTTCGTCTATCCAGTTCTCCGCTTCGTCGGATTAGAAGAACCATAGAAACGCGGAGGGTTTAAGCTCTGAAAGTTGCGATGTAAATCACCAGCCCTTGCTCCTGCGCCAGCTTGCGCCATGGTTTGTAATGCCTGAGTGAGGTCAGCAACTGTTTGTTGCATGCCATCCCAATTTACGCGATGAGCCATGGTAATGATAGGGTACCTGAGAGAAAAATAACAACTTGTTATTTCTCGTGGAATTGGAAGGAAAATCAATCTTAAAGCTAATTATATATCTTATCCCGGGCTCTACCCAATTCTCACATGGATGTGGAAATTTCTACCTTAGTTCATAGGTATGGGTCCTTAAACCTTGGACTTATCCTATGACATGACTCTTCTTCCTAAGTCCTGAGACTTAGGCTCTGATACTAACTTAACTGTCACACCCCGAGCCTTTATTACAGCGGAAGACTCGCTCGAGAAACGTGAACAGTCGGCATGGTAAGCCTCTTGTAAGCGAGAATGATCAGAGCGCAAGACAATCACACATAAATGCAATTGCACAATAATTTAGTCAAACTCTAACTTTATTTCATAAATGAGCAAAATATTCCTTACAATAACCTTTTCATCTTTTTCCATTCCACTAGACTCAAGAAATAGGAAAATTATAGAGACTCGATCTAACATTGTAGACTTCTTAAGTCTTCACTCTCCATTTGATATGACTTTCATTCACTCTCGGACCCGCTACTGGTATAACCCGAATCCGAATTTGTATCATTTCCATCTCCTGAAAAGATTAGAAATAGGTAATGAGCACACTTGCCCAGTAGGTATCTTTGTATCAACATGAAGGCATCATTAAAGTAATTAACGTTTTTGCTCTAAAGAAATAAGGTAAAATCATGTGAATGTGATCAATCACGCGATTAAACCAAAGTATGCAAGATAGAATGAGAGCAAGTATGAATTAGCAAAAATGTTATAAGAACATGATATGGCCTTTCATGAATAAGAATGTAACGAGAATGTACTAGTAAGTCACATAATCATCACTCCTGTATCTTTTGCTTATGAGCAAGTACTTCGTGAATTTTTGTGGAATATCAAGAAAGTCATGTATAAGTATCAATCATACTGTATCATGTTGTCAATTTTCACTTATTTATAAAGAAAGTACTCCCAGCGCAATGCGACGCCAGTAGCATCATACCCCATGGTTTATAATAGTATGTTTCCGACAATCAGCCGAGGAGACTAGCATAGAGCCCTTGAACACAATCAGTGCTCGATCGCATCTTCAAGTATAAATCAAACTTTTTCCACGCATATAACAATAAAGTATGGCCAAGAATGTACAATTCCAATAAGCTCTTGCTAACAATAATTCAATGAATGAATGCTTTAATAAGAATCATGAGAAATCAAGAATGACTTATACTATGTTATGCTTATAGAAATAAATCGGTAGCATAATGGTACATTCTTTATTTTTCATTCATTATATTAGGTTTCTTGATCAATATGATAAGCTCTAGATCATCAAGAGTCCATCTAGAAATCTTGGAATATCAACCTTTGGTCAAACCTCAGGTTAAAATACTCAAGTAGTGTGACGGTCGTGTACTGGGCCGTAACATGATGTGACGCTCCAGTATTGGGCCGTTACATTAGTCTGAATCCAGAACCAAGAAATCAGACTCAGTTGAATGTGACGGTTGTATATTGGGCCATTACATGTGCCTAACAGTCCAATATAGATCCGTTACACTACTGATAACCAGAAACCTCAATTGTGTAATCTAATCAATTGGGTTTTAATGGTACAACCAACTCGGCGTCCTAGTGGGAATCCCAGGCTCACGGAGAATTACGGAGACCTTGCAACAAGATTTCCTAGTCCATTGGAAGGAATATCCAATAGAGAGGTCCTCGTGTCCAAGAATAATATTCCTATAGTACAAAGTGAACAAATGGACATATACCTGAATATATGTCATGTACTTAGAGAAATGACTCTATTGATAGAGAATATGTGTAACAATAGGAAATCATGATAAAACTCTGTCAATACATCTTTGAAAAATCATGATTTAGATACAAAACTATAGAATTTTGTCACATGAAATTAACATAACTTAAAATAACTTAAGATATCTAAATTATGCAATTTCCATCATGAATCAGTAGATAATCTTAAAGACATGAAATCAGGTCAAAACTTAGATAAATAGGCTTATTTATAAGTTAAATTAACTAGTTTCCCATTCTGTCTACAGTTACCCTGACGGTCTAGAATGGGTGCGTCACAGTGACTGTGACAGTTTATCGTGAGGCCGTTACAGTAATGTAACGTTCCATCGATGGTGCGTCAGAGACAACAGATAACTTCAAACACCAAAGAAGATGTGACGGCTTATCGTAAGGTCGTTATATCATTGTGACGGTCTTACCTTGATGCGTCAGATCGTCTACTGGCAGTAAAATAAAGAAAAAGCTTACGAAAACATCACATGCCTGGAAATCAAAATACTACCATTATTCTAGGCATGATAAACGAAGTATGGGCCAACTACATGCATGGGTTTTCGTGAATAGACCAGATAATATCTTTGATATTTGATTAGGGCTAAGGATATGTATGTATGCATGAACCCACTAAAACATGGAATTCATGATTCATGATGCATGAAATCAAGGACAATCAGAGGGCTTTTATCCCTAACAAGATGTTTCAATCATGAGATAACCTACCTCTTAACTAAGCTTTAAGCTTTTAATTTGAATCTGAAAATCGAGCCCTAGTTCTATCTTTCCAGTGAGTTTTCATCAACTTCACGCTACTCTAGCTCCTCAGCCTCTTGACCTAAGGATGTGAAATTTTGAGGGTAAGAAGATAAAACTAAGGTGAACAAAAAGTTCTAAATAACCGAACTCTAATTACCTTGTTTAGACGTCCTAATCTCTTGATCTTCAGGGGACTTACATTCAGATTCCTAGGTTACTATGGTCGAACCAGTAACTTTGGAAGCTTCAATCTCCTTGGTTGGTTGATTTCATAACATGAAATTTGGAGAACTATTAGTCTAATGTATACTAAACAAAATCTTCTAAAGAACTTACCCGAAATTATATCTCCTTACCTTGATTCTTCACGAGCTAAAAGTAAGGGTCGCTCAGTTCAGAACTAGATTGTAAGACCCCGAGTTTCTGTACAAATATTAAATTTCGTAAATAGTAAATGTTGAATAGTGACTGTGGTAAATAGTAAATAGTAAAAATTTTGACTATCATATAAAAATTCCAAAAAATGGTAGTTAATTAGTAAAGACCATGGTAAACACTTTGGTCTTCTGTACTTAACCCTAATAAAATCATTTACATGGCTTAATCAGTGATTTAAGCCTGACTTAAAAACGCGGAAAACACTATTCATACGAAAATACAACTACCTTAGAAAAATCTGTAAAAATCACATCTGATAGAGGGTATTTTTCTTAGCAACTTTGTCTTCTGAAGTTTCATCGGTAAAAATCAGAAACTCTCTCTATCGACTAAACCGTTGAACATTGGGTTAAATTATTATTTTAATCTTAAGATTGGGAGATTAACAATAAACCTTGTGATAAAATTCCATAAAAATCATATTATGAAAGAGCATGTCTTGATTAGTAATTTTGTCTTTTGGGTCCAATTCATTAAAAATCATTTAGTAATATTAAATTGAGGTTTTAGTTAACCATTCCTTAATCTTTTGGATTAGGCTTAGATTAGGCTAACCTTACCTTGAGAAACACGTGAAACCGTGTTTTGGTTGGCAGAAACACGTTGTCAACAATGCAAAGGATTTTGCGGCTCTGACCAAACCGTGTGTGAAGATTAAACACTCCTCTTCCAAACCTATAAGTAGAGGAAGCCCCCTTAAACATCTCTTAAACACAAAAGGGTTCTTGCTGCTGTGAAGAAGCTCTGCAAGTCTACTGTTCATCTTCTTCCCCATTCATCTTTCCTTATTTCATCGGTTAAGGTAGGTAACCATGGCACAAACCTTGAATTTGATAAATGGAATGAAAGGGCATCATGTTAGCTTGTAGAAACCATGCTTTTCCATTTATTTACGTACTCAAATGCATGAATTGAAGCCTTAAACGTCGGATTTATGCTTCTGTTTCGCTGTTCCCGTGTTACAGGGATTAACGGTTCCAATCGGACCGCTTTATCTCTTAGACGGCTCAAAACTGCCCGCCCGACTTATACAAACGGCCCAATTAGAACCTCCCGCCTTGTATAAAACGGCCCAATGATAACCGTTTTACAGCCAGTAGGTTTAACGGCCCACTGTCATCCGTTTAACTTCCAGAAAATTGATTTTTTTTGCTATTTTGACCCATTTAACAATGTTAATTAGTAAAAATTGACAATCCACATAAATAACAGATAATGACATGAGTAAATTTCTGTTATTTGCAATATCTATTTTGATAAATTGTTTAAAGTGAAAATCATTGAAATTCACTTGTAACTTTAGATAAATTGAATAAGTATGGTAAATAGCTAAACTTTACCATAGGTAATTTCTGTAAATTACAGTAACCAGAAAATTACTGGCCGACTTATGGCAAGTCTTTGACCAATTAGCCGGACACTCCATCCGGTAAACTTTACATTTTTACCGTAGAACATTTTTACCGTGGTAAATTACGGTTATATCATGACTATTGTTTTAACTTGATTAATTGACCGATTACCCTTGGATAATCTTCGGTCATATTTGAGCCCGGAATTGATCAATGTACATTAAACTGAAATTGGTTGGTTTAATTGTTATTGGCAACCCGGTGACTATTTTGCATAAATTATCTTATAATTAGATATTATCGTTATGCTTAATACGGATTCTCTTGAACCGTATTTCTTAAAATACGACCCGAATGGTTCGTATATTCGTTCTTCGGAACTTACTTCTCTCTCTCGAACGGCTTACTGTCAACCGTTCATTCTTGGCCCCGTGACTCGTTACTCATGTGAGTACGGCCCGGTGTTTGCCGTACGACTACCTTGTTTTGAGTTTTTCATCGTGGTTATACTCTTGAATCAAAGGAGGCAAGTGTCGTCCTTTACATCTTGTACCCGACAAAAATTCATCTGATTATATTGGCCATAATTGACTATGTCTAGACGGGGGATCGGTGATCCAATTGAAATGAAATGCCAACGCATCATAAGGGCCCGGTCTGGTCCTGGGGAGAGCGCCTGAAAAGATATTGAGCCCATTGGGATGTTTATGACAGGGTGAGGCATTGCACCCGAATACTTGACTTGACATGTTACGTCTATGACAAACTCTTGTTACTTGACTCGTGCGTATTTACTTGGCTACATGTGTAACATACTTGCTGGCCAAATTCTCTACTGTTACTTTACTTGTTCATTACTTGGTAAATTGTTATATTTCTTGACTTTGCAAGATATCTTTTACATTGTTTCTTTTATCGTATCGTCATTCTTTATTTACTGCAATTCATATAATTTGGAAATCAATGGTTAATTACGTAAACCTGTTTGTAGTTATCTACTGAGCGCGTTTAGCTCACTCCTACTTTTCCCCTCTTTCCAGGTGATGAACTTGTCGGGAATGGACTGGAGTGATATCGAGAGATAGTTTTAGTTTATTGAGTCAGTTTGTACCCTTAGTATTAGTGAGAGATTGTTCTAGTATTTTGCTTATTATTTGGTTGTAGTTGTTCTACCCAGTGTACTCAACTTTATTATCAATAAAACTCTGATTATTATCTTTTCCAACCTTTTGTGCAATGGTTTGCAATGGTTCGGAATTATTGCTCGCTTGCCCCTAACCGTACGTCCCGAGATTCCGCATCGGGGCGTGACAGTTTAGTTGGTATCAGAGCCTAGGTCAATTTGTCCTAGGTATTTCACTTTAATGTTATAGGTTTATTGGTTATAGGCTTAAGAAAACAACCTTGTGAGAATTGGGTAGAAATTTGGGTTAAGTTATTTAACCATAATCATGTTCTTCTTATCTAGTTCTTCTCTTCTCATCTAAGAAGTTCTTCTCTCATAAATAATCCGAGTAACTATTTTATAGGCACTTAACTAGAAATGGCAGCCAATCGTGCTGAGATGAGGAATTTACAGCGTACAGTTCAAGGACTTACGCAAGCCTTGAATGCACTGGCTCAGGTAGGAGCTGGAGCTGGAGCGGCACCTCATGGCGCAGCTCATGGCACTGGTGATTTATATCGGAATTTCCGAGGAATGAACCCGCCTAGATTCGCTGGTTCAACTGATCCCGATGAAGCCGAGAATTGGCTCGACGAGATGGCAAGAATTTTTGAGGTCATGCAATGCACTGACCAAGAACGTGTTCTTTTATCCGTTTTCCAACTGGAACGTGATGCACGTGCTTGGTGGGAGTCTGTTAAGCCGACTCTCGGAGATCAACAAGTCTCGTGGGAGGAATTCGAGGAATATTTCAATGATAAATATTTTTCTGACCGCGTGCAAGAAAAGAAGGGAGCAGAATTCGCAGCTTTAAAACAATGAAGTTTATCGGTATCAGAATATGAGGCTCAGTTTTCACGACTCTCTCGTTATGCAAGACATCTTATTTCGACTGAGAGAATGAAGGCGAAGCGTTTCCTCAATGGTCTTCGACTTCATTATATCAATCAACTTGCACCACTGGAAATTTCTACATATTCTGAGATGGTAAGAAAGGCACAAATATTAGAAGATACTTTGGAAATGACTGAAAGGATTCGTGGTCAAGGTAACAAGAAAGAGCAACCGAAGGCACTCAAGAATGTTAAACCTGGATTTGGCACTGACCCGAGCAAGAAAAGACCCTTTACTAGTTCTGGTTCAAGTTCTGGTTCTGGTTCGTGGAAAGGCAAAATGCCGCGACAAGAAGACAAGAAACCTGATTCTATGATTCCATTCAAGGGCGTATGCCGATATTGTGATCGTCCTGGTCACAAGATGGAAGATTGTTGGCGCAAGCTAGGTGCATGTCTGCAGTGTGGAAGCAAAGAGCACCGTATACCCAACTGTCCTTTATTATCGGAACAAGCTATCCCGGCAAAACCTCTGAATTTCAAGAAGCCTCAAGGCAGGCTCCAGGCTCTCCATGCAAAGGAAAAAGATATCGCCGAGGAGGGTGGACTCATCGAAGGTACTCTTGTTATATTCGACTTGCCAGCTTTTGTTCTAATTGATACTGGTGCAACACATTCTTTTATTTCACGGAGATTTGCTAAATCTTTAGCTATGGCACCTGCTTTGTTGAGTTCTCCGTTAGAAATATCAACCCCTATTGGTTCTAAATCAGCAATTCATCATTACTATCCTTCTAGTAAGGTTATGGTAAACGATCAGAATTTTCCAGCTGATTTGATTTGTATGGACATGAAGGATTACGATGTAATCCTAGGAGCTGATTGGTTGGCTCGGTATGAGGCCAATGTTCATTGTAGTTCTTGTTCCGTGTCTTTTTCTAGACACCCCGGATTATCCTTCAAGGGAGTGAAACACCCTAGTTCTATCTCTCTTATCTCGACTCTTCGTGCTGATAAGTTATTGAGGCGTGGATGCGAAGCTTTTCTGGCTTTTGTTCTTGCGTCCCCTGAACAGCAGATGGAGATTAAGGACATTTCTATTGTCCAAGAATTTCGGACGTATTTCCAGAGGAGTTACCAGGACTTCCGCCTCTGCGTGAAGTTACATTCTCTATTGATCTTATTCCTGGATCGTCTCCTGTTTCTAAAGCCCCTTATCGCATGTCTCCTGCGGAATTACGGGAATTGAAGCAGCAATTGTTGGAATTACTCGAGAAGGGTTTTATTCGCCCGAGTGTTTCCCCTTGGGGAGCTCTTGTATTGTTTGTTCGGAAGAAAGATGGTTCGATGATATTATGCATCGATTATCGGCAACTTAACCAGTTGACTGTCAAGAACAAGTATCCTTTGCCAAGGATTGATGAGTTATTTGACCAGATTACTGGAGCTTCTTATTTTTCTAAGATCGATCTTCGATCTGGATATCACCAGTTACGGATTAAAGAAGAGGATATTTATAAATCAACTTTCCGTAGCCGGTATGGCCATTATGAGTTTGTCGTTATGCCTTTTGGGTTAACGAATGCACCGGCAGCTTTCATGCAGTTAATGAACAGTGTGTTCCGACCCTACCTTGATCAATGGGTTGTGGTATTCATAGATGATATTTTGATATATTCCAAGAGTGAAAGAGAACATGCCGAGCATCTGAGGATGGCTTTGCAATTATTGAGAGATCACCAATTATATGCTAAGTTGAGCAAGTGTGATTTCTGGTTACAAGAGGTGTCTTTTCTAGGACATATTATTACCAAGGATGGTATTTCTGTAGATCCATCGAAGGGGAAGCAGTAAAGAATTGGGAACAACCTACCAGTGTTACTGAAGTGAGGAGTTTTCTTGGCCTGGCTGGTTACTATCGAAGGTTTATTCAAGATTTCTCTAAGATTGCGGTACCTCTGACGAAGTTAACCCGCAAAGAGATTAAGTTTGAGTGGTCAATTGAATGCCAACGGAGTTTTCAGACTCTGAAGGATTGTCTGACTACTGCCCCTATTTTAACCTTACCTTCTGGTGAGGGTGGTTTCGTGGTTTACACTGATGCTTCTGGTATTGGCTTAGGCTGTGTGCTTATGCAGCACGGCAAGGTGATTGCATATTCTTCTAGGCAGCTAAGAAAGCATGAAGTTAATTATCCAGTTCATGATTTGGAATTGGCAGCCGTGGTATTTGCTTTGAAGATTTGGAGGCACTACTTATATGGTGAATCATTTACGGTATTTTCGGATCACAAAAGTCTGAAATACTTATTTTCTCAAAAGGAATTGAACATGAGACAAAGAAGATGGTTGGAGTATATAAAGGATTTCGACTTTTCTATTAAGTATCACCCGGGCAAAGGCAATGTGGTTGCTGATGCTTTAAGTCGGAAGCCTGTGGCTAAGATATCTAGTCTTATGTTACAAGAATGGAAATTACTGGAGCAAATGGCTAGTCTGGATATCAATATTGATAATGACCGGATATTGATTTCCCAGTTGCAACTGAAGCCCGAATTGTTGGTAGAAATCAAGTTATTGCAAGATATTGATCCCGAGCTAGTCGAGATTAAGGAAAGCTTGAGTAGCAGACCTGATTTCTCGATAGCCGATGATGGAATATTATTATTTCAAGGTAGAACTTGTGTACCGAATGAGGCTAATATAAAGAATCGGATTCTTGAAGAAGCCCATAGATCCAAATATACTATCCATCCGGGAGGCACTAAGATGTTCAAGGATTTGAAAAGGTCATTTTGGTGGCCGAACATGAAAAGGGAAATTACAAATTTCGTGAGTACATGTCTTGTTTGTCAACAAGTAAAGGCCGAGCATTTCAGACCGGCAGGTAAATTGAAACCACTTGATATACCCCAATGGAAGTGGGAGAGTATTGGCATGGATTTCATTATGGGTCTTCCTAAGACTCGAGGTGGTTATGATGCTATATGGGTAATTGTGGATCGACTGACTAAATCCGCACATTTCTTATCTATTAAGTCCAAGTGGACAGTTGATGTGCTGGCAGCATTATATTTAAATGAAGTGGTTAGGCTTCATGGTATCCCAGTCAACATTATATCCGATAGAGATCCGAGATTTACTTCTCATTTTTGGAAAAGATTGCAAGAATCTTTTGGTACCCGTCTGAATTTTAGCACTGCATTTCATCCGCAAACAGATGGACAGACCGAGAGAACTAATCAAATAGTGGAAGATATGTTGAGAGCTTGTATGATCGACTTCGGTGGAAGTTGGAGCGATCATTTAGCATTGATAGAATTCGCCTACAACAATAGTTATCAATCCAGCATACAGATGACACCTTTCGAGGCTTTGTATGGAAGGAGCTGTCGTTCTCCATTATGTTGGGATGAGGTTGGCGAGAAGCAATGACTTGGACCGAATCTTATCTCGGAGTCATCACAAAATATTCGTATTATCCGAGACCGGTTACTTGTGGCTCGATCGAGGCAAAAGAGCTATGCTGATAATAGAAGAAGAGATTTGGAATTTCAAATTGGCGAGCATGTGTTCTTAAAAGTCTCTCCTTCAAGAGGTATTCGTCGATTCAGTATTCATGGCAAGTTAAGCCCAAGGTATATTGGTCCATTTGAGATCCTTGATCGAGTGGGTGAAGTCGCCTATAGATTGGCCTTACCTCCTCAATTATCTGGTGTACATAACGTATTCCATGTATCTATGCTTCAGAAATACGTGTACGACCCTAGTCACATCATTCAACATGTGGACTTTGAATTTAAGAAGGATCTATCTTATGAAGAAAGACAAGTGAAGGTTCTGGATCGGAAAGAGCAACAACTTCGAAATCGTTCCATACCGATGGTTAAAATCCAATGGAGTCGGCGTGGAATAGAGGAAGCTACATGGGAATCCGAGGACGCCATACGGAAGCGTTATCCCGATCTATTCTAGGTGAGCTATTATATTTTGGTCCAGTGAATTTGGAGGACCAAATTCTTTAAGTGGGGGAGGGTGTAAGACCCCGAGTTTCTGTACAAATATTAAATTTCGTAAATAGTAAATGTTGAATAGTGACTGTGGTAAATAGTAAATAGTAAAAATTTTGACTATCATATAAAAATTCCAAAAAATGGTAGTTAATTAGTAAAGACCATGGTAAACACTTTGGTCTTCTGTACTTAACCCTAATAAAATCATTTACATGGCTTAATCAGTGATTTAAGCCTGACTTAAAAACGCGGAAAACACTATTCATACGAAAATACAACTACCTTAGAAAAATCTGTAAAAATCACATCTGATAGAGGGTATTTTTCTTAGCAACTTTGTCTTCTGAAGTTTCATCGGTAAAAATCAGAAACTCTCTCTATCGACTAAACCGTTGAACATTGGGTTAAATTATTATTTTAATCTTAAGATTGGGAGATTAACAATAAACCTCGTGATAAAATTCCATAAAAATCATATTATGAAAGAGCATGTCTTGATTAGTAATTTTGTCTTTTGGGTCCAATTCATTAAAAATCATTTAGTAATATTAAATTGAGGTTTTAGTTAACCATTCCTTAATCTTTTGGATTAGACTTAGATTAGGCTAACCTTACCTTGAGAAACACGTGAAACCGTGTTTTGGTTGGCAGAAACACGTTGTCAACAATGCAAATGATTTTGCGGCTCTGACCAAACCGTGTGTGAAGATTAAACACTCCTCTTCCAAACCTATAAGTAGACGAAGCCCCCTTAAACATATCTTAAACACAAAAGAGTTCTTGCTGCTGTGAAGAAGCTCTGCAAGTCTACTGTTCATCTTCTTCCCCATTCATCTTTCCTTATTTCATCGGTTAAGGTAGGTAACCATGGCACAAACCTTGAATTTGATAAATGGAATGAAAGGGCATCATGTTAGCTTGTAGAAACCATGCTTTTCCATTTATTTACGTACTCAAATGCATGAATTGAAGTCTTAAACGTCAGATTTATGCTTCTGTTTCGCTGTTCCCGTGTTACAGGGATTAACGGTTCCAATCGGACCGCTTTATCTCTTAGACGGCTCAAAATTGCCCGCCCGACTTATACAAACGGCCCAATTAGAACCGCCCGCCTTGTATAAAACGGCCCAATGATAACCGTTTTACAGCCAGTAGGTTTAACGGCCCACTGTCATCCGTTTAACTTCCAGAAAACTGATTTTTTTTGCTATTTTGACCCATTTAACAATGTTAATTAGTAAAAATTGACAATCCACATAAATAACAGATAATGACATGAGTAAATTTCTGTTATTTGTAATATCTATTTTGATGAATTGTTTAAAGTGAAAATCATTGAAATTCACTTGTAACTTTGGATAAATTGAATAAGTATGGTAAATAGCTAAACTTTACCATAGGTAATTTCTGTAAATTACTGTAAACCAGAAAATTACTGGCCGACTTATGGCAAGTCTTTGACCAATTAGCCGGACACTCCATCCGGTAAACTTTACATTTTTACCGTAGAACATTTTTACCGTGGTAAATTACGGTTACATCATGACTATTGTTTTAACTTGATTAATTGACCGATTACCCTTGGATAATCTTCGGTCATATTTGAGCCCGGAATTGATCAATGTACATTAAACTGAAATTGGTTGGTTTAATTGTTATTGGCAACCCGGTGACTATTTTGCATAAATTATCTTATAATTAGATATTATCGTTATGCTTAATACGGATTCTCTTGAACCGTATTTCTTAAAATACGACCCGAATGGTTCGTATATTCGTTCTTCGGAACTTACTTCTCTCTCTCGAACGGCTTACTGTCAACCGTTCATTCTTGGCCCCGTGACTCGTTACTCATGTGAGTACGGCCCGGTGTTTGCCGTACGACTACCTTGTTTTGAGTTTTTCATCATGGTTATACTCTTGAATCAAAGGAGGCAAGTGTCGTCCTTTACATCTTGTACGCGACAGAAATTCATCTGATTATATTGGCCATAATTGACTATGTCTAGACGGGGGATCGGTGATCCAATTGAAATGAAATGCCAACGCATCATAAGGGCCCGGTCTGGTCCTGGGGAGAGCGCCCGAAAAGATATTGAGCCCATTGGGATGTTTATGACAGGGTGAGGCATTGCACCCGAATACTTGACTTGACATGTTACGTCTATGACAAACTCTTGTTACTTGACTCGTGCGTATTTACTTGGCTACATGTGTAACATACTTGCTGGCCAAATTCTCTACTGTTACTTTACTTGTTCATTACTTGGTAAATTGTTATATTTCTTGACTTTGCAAGATATCTTTTACATTGTTTCTTTTATCGTATCGTCATTCTTTATTTACTGCAATTCATATAATTTGGAAATCAATGGTTAATTACGTAAACCTGTTTGTGGTTATCTACTGAGCGCGTTTCGCTCACTCCTACTTTTCCCCTCTTTCCAGGTGATGAACTTGTCGGGAATGGACTGGAGTGATATCGAGAGATAGTTTTAGTTTATTGAGTCAGTTTGTACCCTTAGTATTAGTGAGAGATTGTTCTAGTATTTTGCTTATTATTTGGTTGTAGTTGTTCTACCCAGTGTACTCAACTTTATTATCAATAAAACTCTGATTATTAACTTTTCCAACCTTTTGTGCAATGGTTTGCAATGGTTCGGAATTATTGCTCGCTTGCCCCTAACCGTACGTCCCGAGATTTCGCATTGGGGCGTGACATAGGTCCTATTTATAGGGTCTTGAAGATTAGATCGATTCTAGAGTCCTTAATTTGCCATAACCTAATCCCTAAGAGTCCTTAGTAATGTTATAAACTCTCCCAAGTCGATCTCTTGTAGATAAGATCCCAAAGTTCTAATCTTTTTGCTCGTTCTTTCTTTCACGGAACTGTCAGGGTGTAACGCATCAGTCTAGGTGCGTTACATACATGTGGCGGTCGTTCGATAGACCGTTACATCTCACGTGTGCAGAATTTCAAATTAATCTAACTCTTTTATTCATTTATCCGATATAATTATCTATAATATATTATTTATTCTTAAAATACGTGAATAGGCTAAATAACTTTCTAGAATATGGGCCAAACTTAATGGGCTTGGTCCTTAAACCTTCTGGATCTTATTTAAATAGGCTAGGTTAATTATTTGACACAATTGGGCCTTATAATGATTTATTAATCCAATAATCCATTTATAAATCTATTTAGTCTTTATAAATTCCTAATAAATTCTAGAAAATTTTATAAATGATCCAAAAATTATTACATAAATTCTGGGGCACTACACCCCTCCTCCACGAGAGCTTACAGTCGCTTGAACTCTCTGAACTCCTCGACTACTCCGAGCTCAAACTTTGCTCTCCCTTCCGTGAACTCTCCTTTTTCACCTCGCAGAGCAGATCCCTCTCTCCTCCTTTTTTTTCTTTCTTTCTCCTATTGTCCCACCTTTCTTTCTCCCTCTCTTCCAAACTCCCACTTTCAGAGGTTTTGTCATTGGGGCCTCCCTCTAGAAGCCTCCATCTTCGTGTGGCCGGACGTGGGTGACAAGGCCGGTTCTTATGCGAGGTGTGATGGAAGAACGTGGCACGATCTTTGACCAGCAGTTATAGGAGGGCGGCCAGACTATTGGCCAATCACAGAGTGAGGGCGGCCAGCTATCTGGCCGTCTACTAGACTTGGGCGGCCAAAGCCTTGGCCGCCTAGCCCATGGGCCCTTATCACCCATACATTCGAGTAGGGCCCAATAGAGTGTGTTGGGCTGGACTTAAGAGCATAAAACGTCGATTAATCCGAGCAAAATGACAGCGTCACTAATATGACGCTCTAACTGGGGATCCATGGGATGTCCTAAATTAGATGTCTACAAATGCCCCTTCGGAATGCCCGTTTTGCAAGGGAGCCTGACGGACTGATAAATGGGTGTTTCGGCAAAGAAACAAGCCTAATTGGGGACATCCCGCTCAAGGAGATTCTTGAGCGAAAATTGGGTTTTGTATAAGATCGAATAAGCATAAAGCAATAAGGAGGTCATTCAATAGGGGAAGAGAGAAATCTAATCTAAGAGGGCTTGTATCAGCAGTCCGTGGGACCCCCTGGCATATCACCTGCGGGAGTTGAGCTTACTCCGGGATGCATCGCAATCCGGCCCAAAGAGATAGAAGACATGTTGTATCCCTATGGTTTTGATGATGTCTCACACTATAAATCAATCTACTATCTCTAGATTTATGCTGGTTCATTATGTAAGTATGTACAGTTCATATGATGTTTCATTAGTTCATCTATCTACACTATGCTCAGTAAGAATGAACAGTAGTGGGTCGACGCATCAGCAAGGGTGGGTCGACGCATCAGAACATTGAGTGTCTAGGTACCAAAGTCTATACACCAGCTTGATCGATTAAGTCTGTACATTGGCATATCATCTTCAAGTCTGTACATCGGGCACCTTCTAACTGAAGTCTATACACTGGTCTTAATATTCTAAGTCTGTACACTGCCCGACCAGTTAAGTCTGCACACTGCCAAAGTCAGTACAGCTCAACTCTATACATCCTTCCAAGCTTCAACTCTATACACTGGATAGTCAAGCTTCATGTCTATACACTAGTTTGTCTAAACTTCAACCCTATACATTCAAGTGTTAGGCCTAAGTCTATTCACTCAATCGTCAGACCTTCAACTCTATACACTGCTACAGGAACCAAGTCCATACACTCTCCCATTCAAATCCTTCTAAGTCTGTACATCGTCTTCGCATCTGCAAGTCTATACACTGGACTTCATTTTACCAAGTCCATACACTCATACCTGTTCCTACGCTTTCCTGATCAAGTCTATACAGCGCTAAGTCTCTACATTGCATTCAGCTTACACGTTCAAAGCCTCAAAGTCTGTACAGCGTGAAGTCTACACATTAGCTCAGGGGCTTCAAGTCTATACATTGAACTGTTCTTCAAACTCTGTACAGTGGCTTCGAATCGGCAAGTCTGTACATCGGCTTCATTCACTCAAGTCCATACATCAACAGTGGATTATCAAGTCCATACATCCACAGTGGTACTTCCATGTCTGTACAACGCTGAAGCCTTCACAAGTCTGTACACTGCTTGAGCCTCACCAAGTCTGTACATCGCTTCAAGCGATTCAAGTCTATACAGCCTGCTTTCACATTCAGAGTCTGTACATAGGTCTTACAGCCGATCGTCTCATTCAGAACTTTGCAAGTCTGTACAGCCGAGCGTCTCATGCATCGTCTCACTCTAGCAAAGTCTATACACTGGCTCAAGCTTGTCGAAGTCTATACATCACCGTTAGGCATCAAGTCAATACACTGTTCACCATCTTATTAAGAGTCTTCACTATCAAGTCTGTACATTGCGAACAGTGCATCTCTACCTCAAAGTCTGAACTCTGGCCTCTTGCTTCAAGTCTATACATTTGGTTGTCCGACCACAACTCTATACATTCGGTTGTTATATCTTGAGTCTATACAGTGCTCACAGCACACTCGTTCCAAGTCTGTACACTGGTTAGGCTTCGTGAAGTCTATACAGTGGTTGAAGCTTTGTAAAGTTTACACATTGGTAAGGCACGTTTGCATTGTTCATCACATGTCTATACACAGCCATTCATGAGCTTATTCATTAACTCTATACACTGCCTTCACATGCGCTTATTCATTAAGTCTGTACACTCTCTCACGTTGTACACACTTATTCAGTTGTTGTTCCTGAAGTATATACACTTGTGTTAATAGCCTGAACTAACTAAGTATATACATTCCTTCTGTCTCTGTCTGCAGGTGATTCAGGCTGATGATTGGGCACGTGAACCGAGGTTGGCACCTGGCACGTGATCCAAGAAACCAGGAACATGACACGTGGATGGCAACCAAGTCAGGATGCTGCCATGTGGTCGAAATTCAAATGATCTGGCAAAAAGTTCATGGGCGGGAACCTGGCAGCCACACGCCCAATATCTGCTATAAATATGGAGCTTCGTCCTTCAGCAGAAGAGTGATCGTGAAAAAGAAAAAGCAGAAGCCATTTGTGTGAGACTACACGATCCAGAAAGGAAAAAGAGCAGAGAGTTCCATAGTGTCCAGATCGAGAGGAGTATGTTCGAGAGAGAGAGAGGGCAGTGTCTGTGGTTTGATGAATTGCTTCCTTGAAGCTACATTTGTATTGGTTTTCAGAACCGACTGCTTCTTCGTTGGTCTTTGTTTCTATTTTATTTTCCTTTTATTTTGTTCATTCTTCTGATTCAAATTTGTTCCCCTCCGGTGTGTGGAGGAAGGGAGTGTTACTCCGGTTTCCCTCTGGGTTGCAGAGGAAGAGAGATCGTTGATCTCTGGTGTTGCTAGTGACAGGTTGTCATTAGCAGGTTCCCTCCGGTGTGTGGAGAAAGGGAGAGGTGTCTCCGATTCTGTTCTAGCTGGTAGCTGGAACAGGTTTCAAGTTCTGTGGGTAGCAGAGCTTGGTTGAGGGATTTGTTTCCCTTGGTTGTTCAAGCTGTGTGGCAGCATGTTGTTCGCAGACTGAGTCTGCAGTGTTCTAGCATTGTCTAGTGGAATCCTCATTCTAGTTGGAGTGAGGGGTGGATGTAGATTGCGGACTGCAATCGAACCACCTAAAAATCGAGTGCCTCTTCTATGGTTTGCTGTTATTATCTGCGCTCTCCATCTGCTTGTCTCTTTGCTTCCATGTGATCAGTTCTTCATTCTCATTTACTTATACTGTCTTGTTTGGTGACTGCGTTTGCATCTTTCTGTGTGCGGGTTCAGGAGGGGCGTAAGCAGTAGAATTAATTTTCCGCCTAAGTTTTTACAAATTGGGAGTGATCTATTCATCCCCCCCTTCTATATCACTCTTGCTGCGCTAACATTTGGTATCAGAGCAGGTTTACGCCATATGGACGAACGGTCAAGGAAATGCCAGTGGTCCTAGAACCTTCATGGCCAAAGGTCAATCCATTAGTCCCCCTCCGTATTTTGATGGTAGTAACTATCTGTTTTGGAAGAACAGGATGGAAGTGTTTATCAGGGCTCAGAGTCATAAACTGTGGAGAGAAATTACTGTGGGGCCATATGATCTGCCACCAAACGAGGATGCTTGGACAGATGACCATGTCAAGCTCTCTTCACTCAACTGGACGGCGCTGAACATCATCCAGTGTGCTGTTCATCCAGAGGAGTATGCCCGGATATCTGCCTACAAGACTGCCAAGCGAATGTGGGATGAGCTGCAATTGATCTATGAAGGTACAGCTCAAGTGAAAGCCTCGAAGGTAAACCTCTACACTTCTAAGTATGAAATGTTTAAGATGAATGCAGATGAGAATATAACCGAAATGTATGCCAAGTTGTCCTTGATCACAAACACACTTAAAGGGCTAGGGAAGGATCTTGTTGAGGCAGATATAGTCAGGAAAATTCTTAGATCTTTATCCCCGGCATGGCACACTAAGGCCATTGTGATTGAGGAGTCAAAAGATCTGACTATCTTGACTGTGAATGAACTCATAGGATCCCTTATGACCTATGAGATGAATTTCCAAGGAGGTGGAGAAGGAAGTGAGAGGAAGGGTAAGAATGTGGCTCTAAGGGCATCCCGCAACAAGGGTAGCAACAGCGGGAGCAGCAGTAGTAGCCCCGAGTCCGAGTCCGAGCTTGAAGGTTTTTCAAATCTCGACCAGGAGGAGCAGGCAATGCTCACTAGACAGTTCAGAAAATTTTTGAAGAAAAAGGGAAAAACCTTTAGGAAGAAGAAGCCACACTCCTTCAACAAGAATGCTGAATTTACTAGTTACAGGGATAGAAATCCTAAGAGACTGACTTGTTTTAATTGTAACAAACAGGGACATATGAAAGGCGAATGCCCAGACCTCTAGAAGAAGGGTCCCTATCTTCAGAAGAAGAACACAAAGGTGTAGAAGAAGAAGAAGTCACAGGCGATGGTCTGCACATGGAGCGAGGAAGAAGAAGACCCCGAAGACACTTCCTCAGAAGAATATGAAGATGGAATTTGCCTTATGGCAAACAGTGAAGAGGAGGTAATAAATATTTTTGAAAATTTCTCAATTGATGACTGGGAGGATGCTTATGGTGAATTGTTAGATAAATTTAATTCTCTTAGTAAAGAGCACAGAGTTCTGAAAAGAAAATTTAACACAAATGTTGAAGAACAAACTCTGGTCTGTGAGGAAAATGAGAAGCTAAAAGAATAACTAGAAGAAATGACCTCACTAAGGAAAGAAAATGATAAGCTCAAGGGAGAAATTCAAGAAAGTCAAAATCAGATCAATGAATTCAAAACTAAAATTGAAGAAAGCATCAATGAAATTAGAGTGAACTCAGAGAAATATGAAGCTGTGAAGAAAGTAAATGCTGAACTCCTAAAAAATTCTGAGTCCCTTCAAAAGGAACTGGAAGACAAACAGAAAGTCTTAGAAAAGGTTGTCCAAGAAAAAACTAGTTTAGATGCTATACTAGGGACTAGGGTCAACTTCAATAAGGAGGGTCTAGGCTATGACCCAACCAACAAGAGACCCTTGCAATTCAAGACCATCACCTTCTGCCCAGAGAAGGGAAAAGAGAAGCTGGACACACCATCTAGCTCAAACAGCACTAAGGGAATTCAAAGTCCTAAAGAAAACACAAAAACCAGTGCTGGACAACCATTTAAGATGGGAATGAATTTTATGAAGAATATCACTAAGCCCACTCACCAGAACACAAATGGTAGATGGACCAAGGAAGTGAATCAGAATAAGAGCTGAAAATACAACAATCAGATGGGTCCAAACAGGACCTACTGGAGAAATAATTTTCATGGTCAAAAATATGCTAATCAACAAGCTTACAGGAAATTTCCTAGGAATAGGAAGACTAATGAATGGAATAGAACTCCCTTCTCCAGTCCAGCTGGATTCAACTTTAATAAACCAGAAAGGAAGGAGCCAGAGAAAACCATGCTGAAGCAAATCTGGATACCTAAACACTTGATCAGAGATTTGAACAATGTCCTTGGACCCAACTCATCTTGGGTTCCAAATCACTCTGCTTGATGTATTTGTGTAGGTCGGCCTGACAGCTGAAGACAACAAGTGGTACCTTGACAGTGGCTGCTCCAGGCATATGACAGGAGACCGATCCAAGTTTAGCAAGATAGAGATGAAGCCAGGGGGTCTGGTCAAGTTTGGAGGAAAGAACAAAGGTAAAATAATTGGAGTTGGTACAGTAGGTAAGTCTTCCACAAACTCTATTGAAAAAGTCTTACTTGTGGAAGGGCTTCAACACAACCTGATTAGCATTAGTCAGTTATGTGACAGGGGTCACAGGTTGTATTTGATGATAGTTCATGCAAAATCCTTGAAATAAATTCTGATGTGGTTAAATTTATAGTCAACAGGATTAATAATGTCTACATTGTAGACTTAGATGAGGAATCTGAATCTACTATTTGCTTATCTGCCAACTCAGAAAATGATGCTTTTGAATGGCATAAACGTCTAGGTCATGCTAGCTTTACAACTTTAAATAAATTGGTCAAGCATGATTTAGTTAGAGGCATGCCTAGAATTAAATTCAACTCGATATCAAAAGCATGTGATGCCTGTGCTCTAGGCAAACAGACCAGAAATTCCTTTAAATTAAGATCTGAGGCATTGTCTTCTAGACCAATGGAACTTCTTCATATGGACCTTTTCGGTCCCACTAGAACTCAGAGTCTTAATGGAAACAGGTTTGGCTATGTCATCATAGATGACTTCTCTAGATATTCATGGATATTTTTCTTAGCTAATAAGAGTGATGCATTTCAAAAGTTTAATCTATTTTTCAATAAGGTCAAACAAGAAGGGAAATACAAGGTCTGTTCTATTCAATCTGACCATGGAGGTGAGTTTGAAAACTCCATGTTTACTGATCTTTGTGAAAAAGAGGGACTGACTCACAGGTTCTCTTCTCCCAGGACACCTGAACAGAATGGGATTGTGGAGAGAAGAAATAGAACTGTGGTGGTGATGGCCCGAACCATGTTGATTGAAAGTAAATTACCTAGAAGGTTTTGGGCAGAAGCGGCCAATACAGCAACTTACATAATCAACAGGGCCATGGTAAGACCCATTCACAAGAAAACACCCTATGAGCTTCTAAAAGGTAAGAAACCAAACTTGTTTCATTTCAGAATTTTTGGAGCAAAATGTTTTATTCATAACAATGATAAGAAAGATTTAGACAAGTTTGAAGCCAAAAGCTCCCCAGGAATATTCTTGGGTTACTCTGAAGTGTCAAGGGCATATAGGGTATTTAACATATCAGATCAGAAAGTGGAAGAGTCTCCACACATCCTTTTTAGTGAAAAGAAAGATGTTTCTAATGTTGAAAATCTTGACAGGGATTCCAATCATGATGGGGATTTCCTAGAAGACCAACAAGAAGAAGAGAAGACTCAGCCTAGTGGAGAAACAAATTCCCCCAATCAGGAAGGGCTAAGAGAAACAGGTGAGTCTTCAACAAACGTTAGATTTCTTAAAGACCATCCATTAGATAAAGTCATAGGCAATCCTGAAGATCCTCTTCGGACTAGGTCTCATTTTAGAAATGTGAATAGTGATGACTTAATTGCTTTAGTCTCACAAATTGAACCCAAAACAGTAGAAGAGGCCTTGGCTGATCAAGCTTGGGTCAATGCTATGTGTGAGGAATTAGGTCAGTTTGAAAGGAATAATGTCTGGGAGCTTGTCCCAAGACCAGATGGTATTAATATCATAGGAACCAAGTGGGTGTTCAAAAATAAGATGAATAAAGATGGAATCATCTCGAGGAATAAGGCCAGATTAGTAGCCAAAGGCTACTGTCAGGAATTCGGTGTAGACTTTGATGAATCCTATGCACCTGTTGCTAGGATGGAAGCTATAAGATTGTTGCTTGCCTTTGCTTGTTCAAAGAATATAAAACTCCAACAAATGGATGTTAAAAGTGCCTTTTTAAATGGAGTCATTAAAGAAGAAGTTTTTGTTGAACAACCTCCTGGATTTCAATACTCTCCTCAGCCTAACCAAGTTTTCAGGTTAAACAAAGCCTTGTATGGTCTAAAGCAGGCTCCAAGAGCATGGTATGAAAGATTATCTGAATTTCTGATCAGCAAGGGCTACAAAAGAGGTAAAGTTGATCAAACTTTATTTACCAAGGGCATAAATAGAGATCTCATCATAGTTCAGGTATATGTAGATGACATTGTATTTGGATCAACTAAGCATGAACTATGTGATGAATTTTCTACCATGATGTCTGCTGAATTCGAAATGAGCTTGGTTGGTGAACTAAAATACTTTCTTGGAATGCAGGTACAGTAGCTAGAGGATGGGTGCTTCATCAACCAAACCAAATACACAATGGAACTGTTCAAGAGGTTTGGTATGGAAAACTTAAAGCACATTACAACACCCATGGGCACCAATACCTCATTGGATGCAGATGAGACAGGTAAAGAAGTAAATGCCAAACTTTATCGAGGTATGATTGGATCACTTCTTTACTTGACAGCCTCTAGACCAGATATACAATTCAGTGTAGGAATGTGTGCAAGGTATCAGTCTAGACCTACTGAATTACACTTAGCTGTAGTTAAAAGAATCTTCAGATATTTGTCAGCTACTCATTCTCTTGGTTTATGGTTTCCTGTATCTCACACACTTAACTTAGTAGCATACACAGATGCTGATTATGCAGGCTGTAAACTAGACAGGAAAAGCACTAGTGGCCATTGTGAATTTTTGGGTGGGTGTTTAGTGTCTTGGGGCTCCAAGAAACAACATTTTGTGGCCCTCTCCACTGCAGAAGCTGAATATGTGGCTGCAGGGAGTTGTGGAACACAAGTCATATGGATTAAACACCAACTTCAGGACTACCAAGTAGACCTGGGGTGCACTCCAATTTACTGTGATAATACAAGTGCCATCAATATTGCTAAAAATCCTGTTTTGCATTCACGAACCAAACACATAGAGATAAGACATCATTTTATAAGAGATGAGGTGTCTAAGAATAATTTTGAACTGATTCATGTAGGCACAGATAATCAGATTGCTGACATATTCACAAAACCTCTGGATAATGAAAAATTCACCACATTGAGAAGAGAATTAGGCTTATTCAAATTGTCTTAATTATGAAGCATGTTCTTGTTGTGAGGGGGAGTTGTGTTTGTCTGATGTTGAGCCTTATGTCATGCTGGTTTAAGGGGGAGTTCAGAATGTCTGCTGGTTAGCTTTCAGGAATGCTTTGAGTGAGAGGAAGCTTTGAGATTATGCGGGATTATTTTATTGAGGAATGCTATGTTCTAGGGGGAGCTGAGTTGAAATGTGAGAAGAGAAGTTCTTTGACAGATTCAAAAGGATTGTCCAGATGTGTAACTTTGCTGGTTTCTGCATGACTGATCTAGTGTGGTTCTCTCAGACAGTAGAGTGTCACTTATCTCTTAAGTCTATAAGTCAGTGACTCTAAAATCCAGTTAGAATATTTCCTTTGGTACTCCTTCAGAGATCTGAACTAATTGCATAAAGTATATCTTCCTACATTGTCATTGATTCTGGTTCAGGCCAAAACCTGTATGTCTTGATATCTGACCCAATCAGCTTGAAATCTAGACTTCAAGACTCAATTCAAGAAATAGTCCTTCTGGTATTGTTTTCAATCATTCTATCTCTTTAACTCAAGGGCTTAACTGAACAAACATGTTCTGTTTTGATCACTGAGAAACTGGGAGCTTCATCAATGAAATGAATATTTCTCCCATGTCATGAGGTGTCAAATGCTTAAAATGAATGAAAAGACATGACAGAGCAACGGTGGCTTGCTGGTGAGTAACTGGGGACTCTGGCCTCTAATCAAGGTGTTTCCTCATGTCAAAAGCCACAGTTACTAACTCTGTTCCTTAATAAAAAAAAAGGAAGGAAGTAATGAGGTACTCACTCTGAGTAACTGGGGATTCAAGCCTCTAATCAAGGTGTCTCCCTAATGTCAAAGGAGTGAACTACCAACTTACTCATTGATCTTCTTGAAAATCATCTCAAAAAGAAAAATACTCCTTGTTGTTAAGCAACTAATGGATTGCTTGTCCTCAATACCTTGAGAACACCTCTCTGATTTAGTCTCTTGCTATCTTGTGGGATAGTTGAATGATCAGCTATATCTGGCCATACTTGTTAACTCCTGCTCTAAATCATCCACTATGTATGCTGATAAACTTTTCTATTATTCTACTTCTCTATTGTGTACTGGAGTTTAAAGAATCTTCTCTTGAGATTAGAAACTCACTTATTCTCTTAAGACCTACTAGTGACTTTCTGCACTAAGAAGTTACTGCCCTTATTCTTCATGTTTCCAGCACTGTCATACATTCTGTATTTTTTTGCTGATGTCAAAGGGGGAGAGAAGTTCTGCAATATCAGTGAGTCTTGGATTTGTCTTGAGCTTTGGGGGAGTCATGTTGCTTCCGGAAAGATATGTTTATGAGTTGTGGGGGAGATGAGAGTGTGTGGTAGGGAATGTTTAATTCACTTGCATGAGCATGCCTTGAATTTACTCTGTTTGTTGCAGCTGATATTAATTTCTTGTCGAACTTTGATATTGCTTGATTCATAGTGATTGCCATCATCAAAAAGGGGGAGATTGTTGCATCCCTATGGTTTTGATGATGTCTCACACTATAAATCAATCTACTATCTCTAGATTTATGCTGGTTCATTATGTAAGTATGTACAGTTCATATGATGTTTCATTAGTTCATCTATCTACACTCTGCTCAGTAAGAATGAACAGTAGTGGGTCGACGCATCAGCAAGGGTGGGTCGACGCATCAGAACATTGAGTGTCTGGGTACCAAAGTCTATACACCAGCTTGATCAATTAAGTCTGTACATTGGCATATCATCTTCAAGTCTGTACATCGGGCACCTTCTAACTGAAGTCTATACACTGGTCTTAATATTCTAAGTCTGTACACTGCCCGACCAGTTAAGTCTGCACACTACCAAAGTCAGTATAGCTCAACTCTATACATCCTTCCAAGCTTCAACTCTATACACTGGATAGTCAAGCTTCATGTCTATACACTGGTTTATCTAAACTTCAACCCTATACATTCAAGTGTTAGGCCTAAGTCTATTCACTCAATCGTCAGACCTTCAACTCTATACACTGCTACAGGAACCAAGTCCATACACTCTCCCATTCAAATCCTTCTAAGTCTGTACATCATCTTCACATCTGCAAGTCTATACACTGGACTTCATTTTACCAAGTCCATACACTCATACCTGTTCCTACGCTTTCTTGATCAAGTCTATACAGCGCTAAGTCTCTACATTGCATTCAGCTTACACGTTCAAAGCCTCAAAGTCTGTACAGCGTGAAGTCTACACATTAGCTCAGGGGCTTCAAGTCTATACATTGAACTGTTCTTCAAAGTCTGTACAATGGCTTCGAATCGGCAAGTCTGTACATCGGCTTCATTCACTCAAGTCCATACATCCACAGTGGATTATCAAGTCCATACATCCACAGTGGTACTTCCATGTCTGTACAACGCTGAAGCCTTCACAAGTCTGTACACTGCTTGAGCCTCACCAAGTCTGTACATCGCTTCAAGCGATTCAAGTCTATACAGCCTGCTTTCACATTCAGAGTCTGTACATCGGTCTTACAGCCGATCGTCTCATTCAGAACTTTGCAAGTCTGTACAGCCGAGCGTCTCATGCATCGTCTCACTCTGGCAAAGTCTATACACTGGCTCAAGCTTGTCGAAGTCTATACATCACCGTTGGGCATCAAGTCAATACACTGTTCACCGTCTTATTAAGAGTCTTCACTATCAAGTCTGTACATTGCGAACAATGCATCTCTACCTCAAAGTCTGAACTCTGGCCTCTTGCTTCAAGTCTATACATTGGGTTGTCCGACCACAACTCTATACATTCGGTTGTTATATCTTGAGTCTATACAGTGCTCACAGCACACTCGTTCCAAGTCTGTACACTGGTTAGGCTTCGTGAAGTCTATACAGTGGCTGAAGCTTTGTAAAGTTTACACATTGGTAAGGCACGTTTGCATTGTTCATCACATGTCTATACACTGCCATTCATGAGCTTATTCATTAACTCTATACACTGCCTTCACATGCGCTTATTCATTAAGTCTGTACACTCTCTCACGTTGTACACACTTATTCAGTTGCTGTTTCTGAAGTATATACACTTGTGTTAATAGCCTGAACTAACTAAGTATATACATTCCTTCTGTCTCTGTCTGTAGGCGATTCAGGCTGATGATTGGGCACGTGAACCGAGGTTGGCACCTGGCACGTGATCTAAGAAACCAGGAACATGACACGTGGATGGCAACCCAGTCAGGATGCTGCCATGTGGTCGAAATTCAAATGATATGGCAAAAAGTTCAGGGGCGGGAACCTGGTAGCCACACGCCCAATATCTGCTATAAATATGGAGCTTCGTCCTTCAGCAGAAGAGTGATCGTCAAAAAGAAAAAGCAGAAGCCATTTGTGTAAGACTGCACGATCCAGAAAGGAAAAAGGGCAGAGAGTTCCATAGTGTCCAGATCCGAGAGGAGTATGTTCGAGAGAGAGAGAGAGCAGTGTCTGTGGTTTGATGAATTGCTTCCTTGAAGCTACATTTGTATTGGTTTTCAGAACCGACTGCTTCTTCGTTGGTCTTTGTTTCTATTTTGTTTTCCTTTTATTTTGTTCATTCTTCTGATTCGAATTTGTTCCCCTCCGGTGTGTGGAGGAAGAGAGTGTTACTCCGGTTTCCCTCTGGGTTGCAGAGGAAGAGAGATCGTTGATCTCTGGTGTTGCTAGTGATAGGTTGTCATTAGCAGGTTCCCTCCGGTGTGTGGAGGAAGGGAGAGGTGTCTCCGGTTCTGTTCTAGCTGGTAGCTGGAACAGGTTTCAAGTTCTGTGGGTAGCAGAGCTTGGTTGAGGGATTTGTTTCCCTTGGTTGTTCAAGCTGTGTGGTAGCATGTTGTTCGCAGACTGAGTCTGCAGTGTTCTAGCATTGTCTAGTGGAATCCTCATTCTAGTTGGAGTGAGGGGTGGATGTAGATTGCGGACTGCAATCGAACCACCTAAAAACCGAGTGCCTCTTCTGTGGTTTGCTGTTATTATCTGCGCTCTCCATCTGCTTGTCTCTTTGCTTCCATGTGATCAGTTCTTCATTCTCATTTACTTATACTATCTTGTTTGGTGACTGTGTTTGCATCTTTCTGTGTGCGGGTTCAGGAGGGGCGTAAGCAGTAGAATTAATTTTCTGCCTAAGTTTTTACAAATTGGGAGTGATCTATTCATCCCTCCCTTCTATATCACTCTTGTTGCGCTAACAAGACACCTAAAACGAGAGTAAGTAAGTGGGTATACAACGAACAACTTCTTTGATTGATGGGATACACCTTTCATCTCATAAAGATAAATGTGTATGGTCTGCATCCATCTCTGGGGAATTCTCCATCAAATCTACATATAACAAGATTAGACCAGTGGGTATACAACGAACAACTTGGTCTCATCTATGGAATCGATTATTTTAGTGGCGGGCTTCCCTCTTCGCTTGGTGGCTCCTGAATAGGGTTCTCCCAGTTGATAGAAGGATTGCTGAATGTGGTGTTTACATGGTGTCTCATTGCAACTGCTATAGGACCATGAATACTGAGGTTCTGAACCACGTGTTTCTATATGGTGAACTAGCTAGTTCGCTCTGGAGATGGCTAATTCCATTCCTAGACGTTGGACATGGGTCTTGACCTCATATCACGCAACAGCTTTGGGATATCCTGACTTGTTACAATGTGCAGACCCCTCATGGCTTCATTGATGTTTATGCCTCGATTCTTATTGTCTGGGAACTATGGAAAGCAAGATGCAAAATGCGGTTTGAGGGCCTTCGTACCTCCAGCTCATATATAATTTGAAGCATTCATTCTCTTCTTAATGTAACCTTGTCTAAGAAGGTTTTCAGGCAGCATTTCAATGGCAAGCTGCTGGAATTAATCGGTAACTTTGGTTTCACTCACCGTACAGCTCCCATTTCAATTAAGCTTGTTCGTTGGATTCCTCCGATCTGGGGCCTAGTTCTCAATGTTGATGGCACTAGTAAAGAGAACCCCGGGCATAGCGGTGGAGGTGGATGCATTAGAGATAGCAGAGGGTCTTTTCTCCTGGCATTTGCGCACTACTATGGCATTACCACTAGCCTTACTGCAGAAACGCGTGCTATGTGTGATGGCCTGTGACTCGCCTCTGAGCATGGTATACCTATTCATGAGATCCGCACCGACTCGACAAATTTGGCGTCCTCTCTTATGGCTGGGACGGGCTCTCCTTGGCACTGCCTCAGATGGTGGAGAGAAATACGGTCTGCAGTCCAATCCTTGGGGATTTCGGTCTCCCATGTTTATAGAGAAGCCAACAAGGTTGCTGATGCCCTTGCGACCCATGCTTGTCTAAGTCATGATAATATTGTATTTTTCTCTTCTAAAGATTTACCCAGGAATTGCTTTGGCCCTATTGTGGGTGATAGGCTAGGTCTAGCAGCCATTAGACTGTCTTAGTTCCCTCCTTTCGGTGGATGTAATTCAGGGGTATGCCCCGTTGTTCATGTTTGCTTCATCTTATTAATAAAAACATTTTTGGGTCGTGGTGTCTGCCTGGAGGAGTGATACCATTCCCCCCGGGGGGGAGTGCACTCGACCGATGCAGCCGCTGATGCCCCCTCTTATTTTTTTTAAGAAAAATGAGAGTAAGTAACTAAAATAGGATAGGGAAAATGACCCTCGAATCTCAAAATACTGATGACGGCCGTACACAAAACATGCTTTTGGCTTGTCGAATCGAAGTGGAATCACGTAGATTCACTCATATCAGCTTGGCAAAATCGAGAATCACGGCGAATCGGCACGGGGATAAGTAACCATTGGGAGGTCAAAGCATGGGTGATGTCCCCTGTTCGATTTTACATAACCCCCGAATGCCATGCATGCATTCTTTTATTTTCTATTTTCTTTCTTTCTTTCTTTTTTTCTTTTTTTATAAAAGGATCTATATGATGCATGTTGGGTTTAAAAGGAAAAGGCCTATATAATGCATAGCTGGAGGATTTATTTGCCTGCCCCCGGGACTAATCGGTCAAGAGTTTGAGAAGTCCGTCATCCCAGGTTAGCAACGGATGTAGTCAGGAATCTGGTGAAGATCCGTTGTTCCACGTCTACTATTAGGTGCGGTTGAGAGTTCGGGAAGTCCGTCATTCCGATTTGGTAGTAGGCGGCCATCGAATAGCTTAAGGAGCATAAACCTTTCATGATTTTTATTAGAGAGGAACTCAGAGTTTATGCGCTCGAAGCTATTAGCCTCCGGGGTGACTATCTAAAAATGCATTGTTTGGCGACGACGTCGTGTGAACCTTTGATGGCCGATCTTGCTATCTGCGGCTGCATCAACACATGTTAGCCAAGCTCACATGATAATAACAATGAAGAGAACATTACATTGGAAAGTAAATGTGAACTCGATTAAGACCTAAACAAGTTTGATAGACAGCCAAGGGGGTTGCCATTTATAGTTAGGGGCAGCCAATCTTGTGGCCGTTTGGCTCTGGTTGGCGGCCAAAGTTATGGCTGCCTACCTCACCTAGGGTGGCCAGTGAGCTGGCCACCTACCTGTTCAGGTTCCGTGAGTGATAGAATCCAGAATCGGTAGGACTCTTGGCTATAAGCCACCGGGAGTAGATTCCCCTTTGCCGTGAGTTTAGGGTTTCGAGGCAGAGAGCAAGTACCATCAAGAAAAAGGCTTTTCGGATGGCATCCTCTTCCTCTCATCCATCATGGAGCACATAACCCAGTGTTCTCTCCGATATGAAGGGACACCTCTGCCAGCTCGTGAAGGATGACCAGGTAAGTTTCAGGATTTATGTGTGTGTTGGGATGCAAGATGAGATAGTTAAGAGGTTAATTCTCTCTTTCCTCTCTTTTTCAGCCTATTCCAGTGCTCTCGGGAGCAAGGCATGCTCTCCGTTACGGTTGGCTCTATGACCTCCTAGCGGGGATCATGCCCAACATGAGGGTTAATATGCATCAGTGGCACCTTACGCGCCTAGTCGTCATGTCTAAAAGGTTTACCAGCATGAGGTGGAACTAGGAGGATTTAGGCGTGCTACTCGAGCTGTGGCATCCGGAGACCCACACCTTCGTGTTCCCGGTGTTCAAGGCGTCAGTGCTGGTGGAGGAGATCAATTTTCTCTTCTAGTGGGGTGACTTAGACACGGGCGACCTGATAGAACTCCCTCCCTGGGAGGAAGTTCTGGTCGAGATAGTTCGTGACAAATGAGAGGTTCGGCGGGTGACAGACCAGCGAGGGTTCTTGGTCAATCGCCTTGCCAGGTGGTTACTAGGCTAGATCAAGGATAGGTCAACCGATGCAGACCGGCTGATGCGAGGACTGACGTTGTGCCTCGGTGGGGCGTTACCCTTTCCTACATCTGAGGACGTGCTGACGCGAGAGCATGTCGGACCACTCAATCTCTTGTGGGACGGGCACTCCCTCTCTCGGGCGGTGCTTGCTCACTTGTACTGTATGATTACGCAGATGAGCTTAGGTGGGAGCACCATGGGGAGCCTCTATTTGCTGCAGGTGTGGATGGAGATCCACTTGAGTTTGGACTTCGACGATACGGTGACTGCAGGTTCTCGAATCTTCAAGAAGAGCGCCCTCTACCCTGCTAGGGCCATCTTTGGTCCTGAGGATCAGGTGGTATGTAAGACAGCACTTCTGAATACCAGAGATGACTGGCGTGACTACTTAAACTTTTCTGCTTGAGGACCAGTTTGTGTTCGTGTCGATGATGTACCGGTGCCTGGAGTTTCGAGTCCATGAGTCATTGGGCGGGGAGCCCTAGCTTGTTGGGGCTTGGGACTTGGTGCTGTACCAAGCCCATGGTTGTCATCGCCAGCTGGGACTGCCCAGACGGATCCCAGGGGCCACCTCGAGGGGAGCCTTGATCACGAGGCATCTCTTGGGGACTGACGAGGATAGAAGACGGGTTCGAAAGATTCGACGAGCGTGGAGACGCTACGCCTCTGCATTGAAAGCACAGATTGATGTGGGGGAGGACAAAAAATGAATTGAAGGGTTATGTGAGGTATCTGCGGAGTTTTCGGCCAATCGTCAATGAATTCTTCATGCGACGCCGAACCTAACAACTTGCACATGTTCAACATTATTTAGGAAAAGGCAAAACAAAACACTCATATATAGTTTCTTATGTTTTTGAATGTTTGAATGTTTAGTGAAGTAAAAACTATTATGTATTTTTATGTTTTTTTGTTTTTGTGTGTTTTTTTTGTTTTTGTTTTTGTTTTTGTTTTTTGGCTGAACATGGTACGAAAACCCTGTAGATGAAAATAGAGGGGGGAAGGCGGCCAGGGTAATGGCCGCCTCCCTCTCAGGTGGGCGGCCAGCACCCTTGTAACACCCCAAATTTTTCTACGATTTTACAGGGATTAAATAAAATTATTAAGTATTTTAAAAGGCTTAGTGGGCTAGTTAAATGAATTATGGATTAATAAATTAATTTAAAAGTCATATATTAACCAAAGGGCTAAGCCCACTTAAACTAGGCCCAAAAATCCAATCCCAAAGCTTTTTGGCCCAAGACCATTATTAGAAACGTAATTACGATAATTCCCTATTTAATTGGATAAATAGGGAATAAATAGAAGTAGAATTTAACTAAAATTCAAATTGTTGGCCCAGATAGTAGCGGTCTATCGCAAGACCGCTACTTGATGAAAGCGGTCCAGGGGCAACCGCCTTCTCCTTCCGAGAACGAGAGTTGTAGAGACGTGAAAAAAAATGAGATTTTTAGCATCCTAATCCCTATGGTTCGATGCTATCTGGCATGGTAACCTAGTCTAGAACTCTTGGGGATCAATCCTACTCCAAATTAGGTCTCTTAATCGATCTAATTTCTCAAACCTAGACCAACTCTATAAATTGAACCTAGTATCGACCTGTGCAAACCCTTGCTTTGGCTCGCGTGGTTCGAAGGTAAGACGTCATCTTTTAGGGTTACATCTTTAGAACTTTTTATTCCCTTTAGTATTAACTAACTCTCTTCCAAATTTCATGCTAGTAGTTCAAGCCGTTGAAGAGTTACAACGTCCACAAGTGGCTGTTTCTCTGCATAACGCACAGGAACAGGCGTGTAGTGCCCTAGAATTTTTATAAAATATTTCAGAAATAATTAAGAATTTTCTAGAATTATTAAGGGTCTAAATGAATCAATTAATGAATATTATGTTAAATAAATCATTATAAGGCCCAATTAGGTTAAACAATTAATCCAGCCTTAATAAATAAAGCCCAATAGGTTCAAAGATCAAGCCCATTAAGTTTGACCCATATTCTAGAAGGTTACTTAGCCTATTCATGAATTTTAAGGATAAATACTATTTTATAGATAATTATATAGATAAAACGAACAAAAGAGTTTTATTAAATTGAAACTCTGTACACGTTGGACGTAACGGTCTATCGGGCAACCGCTACAGTGGTATAACGCACCTAGACACAACTGTTACACCCTCCTGATTCCGTAAGTTGAAGAACTTGTAAAAAGATTGGATCTTTGGGATCCTATCTGCAAGAGACCTAATTAGGAGAACATGTAAGGTTACTAGGGACTATTAGGGATCAGGTTTTGGCCAACTAAGGACTCTAGAATCGATCTAATCCTCAAACCCTAGCCAAATCCCTATAAATAGAACCCAGTTCTGAACTAAGCGACCCTTACTTTTGGCTCGTGAAGAATCAAGGTAAGGAGGTAGAATTTTGGGTAAGTCCTTTGGAACTTTTTGTTTATAATACTAAGGTCTAACAACTCTCAAAATTTCATGTTAGGAGATCAAGTAACCAAGGAGATAAGGGCTTCTAAAGTCGCCAATTCTGTCATAGCAACCCAGGATTCAGAGCAAAGGACCACTAAAGATCAAGGAATTAGGACGCCTAAACGAGGTAATTAGAGTTCGGTGTTTTAGAACTTTTTGTTCCCCTTAGATTAATCTACTTACCCTCCAAATTTCACCTCTTTAGGTCAAGGGATTGGAGAGTTAGGGCAACGTGAAGTTGCTGAAAAACTACAGGAAGAAGAGAATTAGGGCGTGTCTTGAAGACCCAAATTGGAAGTATAAAGCCCAGGGAAAAGGTAGGTCCTCTCATGAACAGCAAAAAGATCTCATTAGGGATAAAAGCCCTCTGATTTGACTTGATTTCATGCATTATCGATTGTGAATATCATGTTTTAGTAAGTTCATGCATACATGCATACCTTTAGCGTAACCAAAGATAAAAGATATCATCTTGTTTATTCACTGCGACCTATGCATATACATGGCCTTTACTTCGTTTATCATGGTTACACTAGCTAGTGATTATGATTCTTCTTGCATGGACATAGTTCCTTATCTTTACTGATAGCAGAAGCTCTGACGGATGACGGTAGGACCGTCACATGATTGTAACCACCCTACGATAAGCCGTCACACTCTCTGTTGTATTTAAATTGATCTGTTGTCTCTGACGCATCATAGCAGGAGCGTTACCATACTGTAACAGCCCCTCGACAAACTGTCACACGGACTATAACGTGCCTATGCTAGACCGTTAGAACACTATTTTCTGTCAACTCGAGACGGAATGGAAATTAGTCAAGTCTACTTATAAATAACCTAGTTATCTAAGTTTTGACCTGATATCATGACTTTGAGTTTATTTATTGATTCATGATAGGAGTTGCATGATTACAAGCATTTGAAGTTATTTTGAGTTATGTTAATTTCATTGGCTAAACTTTATAGTTTATATTTAATTTATGATTTCAAAAGATGTATTGACGGAGTTTTATTATGGTTTCACATCGTTTCCCAGTCTTTTCTATCTATAGAGTCATTTTCTTTAAGTGCATGGCATATATTCCGATATATGGCCATTAGTTCACACTTTGCACTATAGGAACATTATCTTGAACATGAGGACCTTTCTATTGGATATTCCCTCCAATAGACTAGGAAATCTTCTTTTAAGGCCTCCATAATTCTCTGCGAGCCTGGGATTCCCACTAGGACGCCGGGTTGGTTGTACCATGAAAGCCCAATCATTAGAAAACACTATCGATGGTTTCTGGTTTTTGGGGATGTAACGGATCAATGTTGGACCGTCAGGTACGTCTAACGGACCAATCTATGACCGTCACACTAACTGAATCCTATTTATTGTTTCCGGATTCGGCCATTATAACGGCTTGAGACTGGAGCGTCACGATCGTGTAACGGCCCAGCATTAGACCGTCACAATTCTTTGACCCGAGGTTTCACCCCAGGGTTGATATTCTAAAGTTCCTAGATGGATTATTGATGGTCTAGGACTTGTCATATTGTCCAAAGAAAATTAATTTAAATTATGAATGATAATAAATGTACCGTTATGCTACCGAATTATTTCTATGAGCATAACCTTGTTTTAAGTCATTCTTGACCCCACATTTCTTCATTGAAACATTCATTGTTGATTATTATTATCATGAACTTATTTACATTCTTGGCCATAATTTTATTGCTTGAAACGTGGAAATAGCTTGATTTATACTTGAAGATGCGATCGAGCGCTGATTATGTTCAAGGGCTCTATGCTAGTCCCCTCGGCTGATTGCCGGAAACATACTATTATAAACCATGGGGTATGATGCTACTGGCGTCGCATTACGCTGGGTTTACTTTCTCTATAAATAAGTGAAATCCATGATACACGTACACGTTACATGACTTTCTTGATTGTTACATGATATTCCACAGAAATTCACAAAATACTTGCTCATAAGCAAAATATGTTGGGTGAGGAGTATGTGAACTTGCTAGTACATTCTCGATACATTCTTGTTCATGAAAGGCCATGCTACACTCTTGTTACATTCTTGATGGGGGACGGGGACCGACACGGACTAAGAGTCACAAAGACTCTAACTGGGCCAGCAATAGTACGCACAAGGGTCGCCAAATGGCTGACCACCGTGATATCCCACAGATGGAGGGACGTCTCTCAACAGACACTCCGACCGCGGCCGTCCCAATGAGGGAGGCGCACGTGCCTAGGCGTGTAGTCAAACCCCAAAGACTAGGGGAATCGAGTCCTAACTCGATGCTTGATTAGTGCTAGGGAAGGATGCTCTCACTCACAATCCGCAGTGATGATAACAAATAGCTAGGCGCCTACTCTCTCTCACGCGGCATAGTCAAAAGCATACTAAAAGAGCAAGCAACAGGAGAGGAGTCGGAACGCGTACCTCCACGCCAAGGCGTGGGAAAGGAACCCCGGCCGTGGACCAACAACCCGATACACTGAAGACCAATAAAATACAACCCAATAACGGCCCACTCCTCGCAGGGAGGTAACAGGCTACAAACAAAGCATTCGGGTTGCCGGGCACGGGTTGACGGGCCGCACTCGGTGACGGCACGATGCTGCAGAATCGGTATCGCGCGCGCCTGGACGAAGATGGGTCCCACGGACTGAGGCGACGTCCGAATGAGGTGCCGTCAGGGAGGACGTGTCACTGACTGCTGCAGGTACGCTCCGGTCAGAGGGGACGTGCTGGTTCCGCCGGTGGTGGCCGTGGGCGCTGCTGCAACTCAGGTCTGGTTCTGGGGTCGCAGAACAGCGCACGCCGACGGTAAAATCCGGAAAACGGCCTTCTGGTATCCGAACAGGTCCAGGCCGGTTGGAGGTGGAAGCTGACTGGTAGAAGTCGTCCTCGGTCAAACGGCGCGGGCAGATGACGCCGGTACTAGTCGCAGGAGCCGCTGGAAGTTGGTGTTGATTCGCTGGCCGGACTGTGCAGGCCCGCCGGCGCAAGCCCACTAGAACGACTGCCACGGACGGTGACGACGTCGAAACGTGACGCCGTCGGCGGCGTCGGACAGAGGACCTGGAGATCTACGAACCCTGAAGAAACCAGGGTAAAAGGCGCAGCGTGGAGGCCTGGGGAAAATTCGCAAGAAGGGCCTCCCTGCTGGGCGAGCAGAGAAGGGGGTGCTGGCGCAGGTCGACGGAGAAAATCGGTACGGGCGGTGCCGACCTCCGATTGACGCGAAACCAGCGCCAACGCGAAGCTGATCCGCCAACGTATCTCCAGAAAATAGGAGGGAGCCAAACTCGTCCAAGAGAGGGGGCGAGATCTGCTGCAAGTCGGTGTAGAAATCTGATCTTCCGCACACGAACCGTAGACGAAGAAGAAGAGGGTAAAGGGGAACCCCGGAGTCCACCGGGGGCTGAGGCGTCGCACCTCGCCGATCTCCCGTCGCAGGAGAAGAGAGAAAGAGAGAGGGGGGCGCAGCCACCTTCAAGCACAATCTTCAAAATTCATTCATTAATTTCTTTGCTAAGAGAAATTACAAGGCTTATATAGCCGGGGGAAAGAGCTAGGGTTTCATCCCTAGCCAAGGGGGGAAGGGGAGGGCGACCAAGGAAGGGGAGAGGGGGGGGGCGGCCAGCCCTTCTCCAATCAAAGGAGGAAAGGGGTGCGCCCAAGGGGAAAGAGGAGGTGGAAAGGGGGGGAAAATGGGGGGCGCCCAAATAGGAAAGGTGGGAAAGGGAAGGGGCAAGGGAGGAAGGTGGCGCCCCTTGTCCAAATGATGGAGGCGCCCTCTTCCTCAAGCCCTAACCCTAATCCTAACCCTTGGGCCAAGACTAAGCCCAACAAAATAAAGCCCAACAACACCTAAATAAATAGTCTGACAATAAAGAAAATAATTAGATAACGAGTCCACGCAGGGACCAACCTAAGGCCCAACATGGCCTAATGTGAGAAAAGTCCACTAGTAGATGCCGTGATCGCCGAGCCACAAGGAAGAGGAAGTGTGCCGGGTGCTCCGTCGAGGATAGCGTCTCGTGTCCTCACCAATTCTCCCCGGGTGGGAAGAACTCGACCCCGTCGAGTAAGGGTCACGATCGCTGAGGTACCGCTCCAGCAGGTCCGGATCCATCCGCTCCAGCTCTCCGCGTGTAATCCAGGTGTTGTCCGACTCGGGGCGCCCTCTCCAACGCACTAGGAAGCGTTGGTAGGCTCCGCTCCTGGTAGTAGTCACCTGCTCATCCAGTATGCAATCTATATGCTCGCGTTTTTGTAGTGGGGCTGGAGGAGGTGGACTCTCAGTAGGTGTATCACTCACAACAGGAGGGTCAGGCCCAAATAACTCGCTGGGTATCACCGCGGGATCCTGATAAGCTACCAGATCAGAGACATTGAATGTCGAACTGATCCCGTAGTCGTCTGGAAGCTCGATCTCATACGCGTTCGACCCAATACGCCTCAACACTCTGAATGGTCCTGCACCGCGATCCTGGAGTTTCTTGACGGCTCCCGAAGGAAACCGCTCCGGTCTAACCCGGACCAGGACGTACTCTCCCTCGCGGAACTCACGTGTGCGTCTGTGCACGTCGGCTAACTCCTTGTAACGAGTGTTGCTGGCCTCGAGATGGTGATGATGATGTAGACTCCGAACTAGCTGAGTGGATCGATGCCTGTATGAATGCAATGGTGGTCCTGGACATCCAAAAACGGACCTAGCATGGCTATGACACCTACTTGACTGAGCAACATAGGGAGGACCTGGGCAACCAAAGTTGTATCTATCGTGCATGGGTGCCCTACAGAATGTGGTAGACTCATGGGGACTAGATTGCCCAAACTCTCTCATGACATCCCCTATATGAGACCAACCCCTAAATGACCCTGAAGATGCATGAGACGAAGACCGATGATCCTTTCCTACCAAGCTCTGAGGTGTGAATGTAGGCTGGGTGAGACGTTGGCGAGCATGGGTGGAAGGGGTGTGATAAAGGACCTCCTCGATAAGGTGGGGGGGGGAAGAATACGAATCGGGAGGCTCACTAGGGAGGGGATCGAAAGGGTCAAAGAAATGATACCCCCTCCCGACAGGTCCCTTCACAATACTTGCCCAAGTGTGACATTCACCCTGGTGCAGATAGCCACCCTCAGGCAAAAGGATGGATGGGGCAAGGGGCTCACATGAAAGGTAAGGGAGGCACTGTTCCTTCCTCAAGATCGTATTGCCATAAGAGGGGACGCAATCGAGTTCATCCAGGACGGGAAAGAATAAAAGAACCTCAGAGGTGATATGACCTATGGTGTAAACCGAGGTAATGGAGCCCAAGGCAGGGAATATAAAGCTATGACTATAAGGTTGGTCTGACCCTAAGGCCAACATGTAGGTCAACTCCCATTGGCAATCCAAGCTCCTAAGAAACTCCCTCACATCTTCTATAAACCTGAAGGACTGAAAAGTTGTGTGAAAGGAGTTAATGGGGACAATAGGAAGGGCTGGCTCTAAGGGTGGGTAGTAAGGAATCAAGACATCCAGATGAGGACTCTTCCTTAACCAGCTATCTAGAGGCTCTCCAATGACAAGTTCACCCTCGAGAGACAAGGATGGCTCCAGATGAGGGGCAAAAGCATTGTCCTCAAGTGAGGAAAATGAGTCCTCTATGAAGTGGGTGGGGCCTTGGCTCTCTATCAAGGGTGCTAGGCTGAAAGTGTCAGCCCCAACCTCCATAGGTATAGGCACGACTAGAAGCTCCATAGGCTCACTCCTTAACTCCTCAACGTCAGCTAGGTACTCCTCAACCAACTCCTGTCCTGCCTCATAAGTCACTGGAATAAACCCAGGTGGGGCCCCCTCCGAATGTGTGTCCTCCAAGATAGGGGAATGTGAAGGACGTCGGTCAGAGAACCGAGCATTCCCACTATAGGGGGTCACAGGGGTGGACTCCGGGGGTGGTGGTAGGCGTGAGCTCGGAGGCGGAGCGGACTGTGGGCTAGAGGGCCACAGTGAGTTAAGATAAGCATCCCTCCTATCCAACCGATCCGAAATCATTTGCACAAGCTGGGCAATGGTGTGGGTTGGAGTAGGAAGATCATGATGGACTTTCCCGTAGTCATTTGGTTTGGGCTTGGGTCTAGGCTCTTCTATGTGTGGGGCTCGTTGCCTCCGACTAGGACCCACTTGTTCGTATGTAATTGGGTGGGGTCGGTTGGAGGTGATCGATTGGGGAACATAGACCCTCCTAAGCTCTTTCTTCATATCCCACCACGATTCGATGGGCTTTTGCCACCTAATGCCTCTCAAACCCTCAATATGTCTCCACTTATCCTTGGCCTTATGCAGAAGCTTCTCTCTAGCAAAAGAGACTTGTGTGGCTCCGGACATAGGATAACAGTCAAAATATCTATCCATGGCGGCTTCCCAAGTTTGGTAGACACTCGGGTCATGGGAGCCGTCAAATGTAGGCGCTTCGGGCCTACGGAATGGGATGGGGTGGTACCCATGCCCCTGAGAGATATGCCACAAATCAGCTGGGCTAAACAATTGAGAATCCATGGGACTCTTTGAGGGGTTCCTATGGGATGGACATGCGGGGCAACTATGGGGATTAGACACGACCCTTTTGAAGTGGAAATGCGAAGGGCAGAATGGACTCAAATGTGCCCTAGACAACCTAAAGATGCAAATGACCTAAGACCCCAATTTGTTAGAACAAACTGGTTCCCTAAGCTCTGATACCACTTTGATGGGGGACGGGGACCGACACGGACTAAGAGTCACAAAGACTCTAACTGGGCCAGCAATAGTACGCACAAGGGTCGCCAAATGGCTGACCACCGTGATATCCCACAGATGGAGGGACGTCTCTCAACAGACACTCCGACCGCGGCCGTCCCAATGAGGGAGGCGCACGTGCCTAGGCGTGTAGTCAAACCCCAAAGACTAGGGGAATCGAGTCCTAACTCGATGCTTGATTAGTGCTAGGGAAGGATGCTCTCACTCACAATCCGCAGTGATGATAACAAATAGCTAGGCGCCTACTCTCTCTCACGCGGCATAGTCAAAAGCATACTAAAAGAGCAAGCAACAGGAGAGGAGTCGGAACGCGTACCTCCACGCCAAGGCGTGGGAAAGGAACCCCGGCCGTGGACCAACAACCCGATACACTGAAGACCAATAAAATACAACCCAATAACGGCCCACTCCTCGCAGGGAGGTAACAGGCTACAAACAAAGCATTCGGGTTGCCGGGCACGGGTTGACGGGCCGCACTCGGTGACGGCACGATGCTGCAGAATCGGTATCGCGCGCGCCTGGACGAAGATGGGTCCCACGGACTGAGGCGACGTCCGAATGAGGTGCCGTCAGGGAGGACGTGTCACTGACTGCTGCAGGTACGCTCCGGTCAGAGGGGACGCGCTGGTTCCGCCGGTGGTGGCCGTGGGCGCTGCTGCAACTCAGGTCTGGTTCTGGGGTCGCAGAACAGCGCACGCCGACGGTAAAATCCGGAAAACGGCCTTCTGGTATCCGAACAGGTCCAGGCCGGTTGGAGGTGGAAGCTGACTGGTAGAAGTCGTCCTCGGTCAAACGGCGCGGGCAGATGACGCCGGTACTAGTCGCAGGAGCCGCTGGAAGTTGGTGTTGATTCGCTGGCCGGACTGTGCAGGCCCGCCGGCGCAAGCCCACTAGAACGACTGCCACGGACGGTGACGACGTCGAAACGTGACGCCGTCGGCGGCGTCGGACAGAGGACCTGGAGATCTACGAACCCTGAAGAAACCAGGGTAAAAGGCGCAGCGTGGAGGCCTGGGGAAAATTCGCAAGAAGGGCCTCCCTGCTGGGCGAGCAGAGAAGGGGGTGCTGGCGCAGGTCGACGGAGAAAATCGGTACGGGCGGTGCCGACCTCCGATTGACGCGAAACCAGCGCCAACGCGAAGCTGATCCGCCAACGTATCTCCAGAAAATAGGAGGGAGCCAAACTCGTCCAAGAGAGGGGGCGAGATCTGCTGCAAGTCGGTGTAGAAATCTGATCTTCCGCACACGAACCGTAGACGAAGAAGAAGAGGGTAAAGGGGAACCCCGGAGTCCACCGGGGGCTGAGGCGTCGCACCTCGCCGATCTCCCGTCGCAGGAGAAGAGAGAAAGAGAGAGGGGGGCGCAGCCACCTTCAAGCACAATCTTCAAAATTCATTCATTAATTTCTTTGCTAAGAGAAATTACAAGGCTTATATAGCCGGGGGAAAGAGCTAGGGTTTCATCCCTAGCCAAGGGGGGAAGGGGAGGGCGACCAAGGAAGGGGAGAGGGGGGGGGGCGGCCAGCCCTTCTCCAATCAAAGGAGGAAAGGGGTGCGCCCAAGGGGAAAGAGGAGGTGGAAAGGGGGGGAAAATGGGGGGCGCCCAAATAGGAAAGGTGGGAAAGGGAAGGGGCAAGGGAGGAAGGTGGCGCCCCTTGTCCAAATGATGGAGGCGCCCTCTTCCTCAAGCCCTAACCCTAATCCTAACCCTTGGGCCAAGACTAAGCCCAACAAAATAAAGCCCAACAACACCTAAATAAATAGTCTGACAATAAAGAAAATAATTAGATAACGAGTCCACGCAGGGACCAACCTAAGGCCCAACATGGCCTAATGTGAGAAAAGTCCACTAGTAGATGCCGTGATCGCCGAGCCACAAGGAAGAGGAAGTGTGCCGGGTGCTCCGTCGAGGATAGCGTCTCGTGTCCTCACCAATTCTTGCTAGTTCATACGTGTTCATTTTATCTTACATGATCATCTTGTTACTTTGGTTTAATCGTGTGCTTGATCGCATTCACATGATTTTACCTAAATTCTTTAGAGCTAAAATGCTAATTACTTAAATATTGCTAAGCATGTTGATGCAAAGATACCTACTGGGCAAGTGTGCTCATTACCTATTTCCAATCTTTTTCAGGAGATGGAAGTGATACGAATTCGGATTCGAGTTATACAAGTAGCGGGTCCGAGAGCGAATGAAAGTCATATCAAATTGAGAGTGAGGACTTAGAAAGTCTACAATATTTAGATTGAGTTTATGTAATTTCTTGTTTCTTGAGTCTAGTGGAATGAAAAAAGGATGAAAAGGTTATTGTACTTGAATACTTGATTATTAATGAAATAAAGTTGGAGTTTGAGTAATTATTGTGCGATTGCATTCTTATGTGTGATTGCCTTGCGCTCTGATCGTTCTTACTTGTAAGAGGCTTACCATGCCGGCTATTTGCGTTCCTCGAGTGAGTCTTCCGCTGTAATAAAGGCTCGGGGCGTGACAGTTAAGTTGGTATCAGCGCCTAAGTCTCAGGACTTAGGAAGAAGAATCATGTCATAGGATAAGTCCAAGCCTTAAGGACCCCTACCTATGAACTAAGGAAGAAATTTCCATACCCATGCGAGAATTGGGTAGAGCCCGGGATAAAGATAGTTAATTATCTTTAAGATTAATTTTCTTCCAATTTCACGAGAAATAACAAGTTGTTATATTTCTCTCAGTACCTTATTATTACCATGGCTCATCGCGTAGATTAGAATGGCATGCAACAAACTGTTGCTGGCCTTACTTAGGCATTACAAACCATGGCGCAAGCTAGCGTAGGGGCAAGAGCTAGTGACTTACATCGCAATTTCTGGAGTTTAAACCCTCCGCGTTTCTATGGTTCTTCTAATCCGGACGAAGAAGAGAACTGGATTGATGAGATGAACCGTATATTTGACGTCATCCAATGCACCGATCAAGAGAAGGTGCGTCTTGCAACTTTTCAACTTAACAAGGATGCCCGTACTTGGTGGAAGTCGGTTCCGGCACCTCCGGCCGAAGCACCTCATACATGGGATGGTTTTCTCACCTTGTTCCGTGCAAAGTACTTTTCTGAGCATGTAAATGAAAGAAAGGCTATGGAGTTCGCCTCTCTTCGACAAGGAATGATGACAGTTGTGGAATATGAACTTCAGTTCTCAAGGCTAGAACCTTATGCACCGCATTTAATCAGCACCGATCTATTGAAAGCCAATCGGTTTATGGACGGGTTACGACCTGGCTTTATTCAGCAGCTCGGGACCCAAAACATCCGTACCTATGCGGAGATGGTTCAGCGGGCATATTTATGTGAAAGGACCTTGGAGAAGGTCGAGAAATTGAAAGGAAAAGGAGAAGAGTCCAGTCGACGACCTGATCGGCGCTATAAGAAGGAAAAGTTCAGCATCATGGAACCTTACAAAAGCCGTGATAGTAAGAAAAGATCCAGGCGTGGGAACGGTGGAAGTTACCAGAAGAACAAGAAGATTAAGGAGAAGGAGCAAGTTGCCACGGCTTGCACTTTTTGTGAAAAGTTCAGCCATTCGGCTGAAGAATGTTGGAAGCGCCTCGGTGCTTATCTACGCTGTGGAAGCAGGGAGCATCGCATGCCTGATTGCCCCCTTATGAAGGACCAGACATCTGGTGGTGGACGCAGGAGGCAGGCTCGCCTCAATGCCGTTCTAGAGGAAGAAGAAGCGCCCTAGGATGGTGGACTTATGAAAGGTACTCTTCAAATTTGCTCTCGTCCTGCATTTGTGCTATTTGATACTGGTGCCTCTCATTCTTTTGTCTCCGCTACTTCCACAAAAACATTACCAATTGCATCAGTTCCTCAACCTTCAGATCTTGTTATTACCGCACCCTTAGGATCTGGAACTAAGCTTACCGAATATTATCCTGATAGTGAAGTGATAGTAGAAGGTCATAATCTCACTGCAAACTTAGTATGCCTTAACATGAAAGGTTATGATGCCATTTTAGGGGTAGATTGGCTTGTAGATCATGATGCTTATATCAACTACCGAAATAGGGTTATATCCTTTCGAAAACCAGGTCTTCCAAGATTTTCTTTCCTCGGCATCAAGTACAAGAAACACCCCACTATCATATCTTCTCTTCACGCTTGCAAACTTATCTCGCAAGGATGTGAAGCTTTTCTTGCTTCTGTCATTATTACGGAATCCAAAGAAATCATCATAGTAGACATCCCTATTGTAAATGAGTTCACAGATGTATTCCCCTCTGAATTATCTAGTTTACCACCCGAGAGGGAAGTGAACTTCACTATTGAACTCATTCCAGGAGCAGCACCTGTTTCTATAGCCCCTTACAGGATGTCCCCCACATTATTATGTTAGATGGACGCAGTCTATTACCACTGAGAGTGGATCTAGAGGGGGGTGAATAGATCTAATGTCTGATTTTAAAACACAGTTGAACTCTAATGCGGAATTAAAACAAGCAACTGTTGAACGATAGAAGGAACACTATGAAATCACACAAACCACAGGCAATCACACAGTAGACACCGATCTTTAAGGTCGTTCGATCTCAATCCAGAGATCTACGTCCACCCCACACTCCAACTGGAATGTGGATCCTGTTGACTCACAGCTTGACCAGCTGGGCTTCACAGCTTGCCAACAGACCACTGATACACAACTTCACTGGGCTTTACAGCTTGCCGACCAGAGGAACAAATCCTCTGCAACCGCTGGGCGATACAGCTTAGCCGTCCGAGACCTGGTCTCGCCTACTGAGGATTACAACTTCACCTGTCCAGTGGAAACCTCCACTGCAATTGCTGGCTCACAGCTTGATAACAAAAGAGTTTCAAAAACAGTAAAGACAGAAACAAACGAAATGGAAAACCAAAACGAATGTAGCTCAATTGAGCAGTATCAGCTCTGGTATCTGAACCAAGAGACTGATTTACAAGACTTCGAAAAGACTCTCTCAACTCAACTCTCTCAATCTTCTCTTCTCTCTTTCTCTTCTTCTCTCTGAATCTTCTTCTCTCTTTTTCTGCTTCTCTGTGGATCGTGCAGGCGCTCACTCTCTGTTCTTTTCTCTTAGCTCTGGCTGCTTCTATTTGATCTGCTTCTTCTGAAGGAAGAAACTCCATATATATACCAGCAGCAGGAAGGGCGTGTGCTCTCCACATCTCCCGCCCAATGGCTTGGACCACGTGGCAGCATCCAGCAGGCTTTCAGTACACGTGTCATAATCTGGTCACTCCCCTTATCCTCGGATCACGTGCCCAGTCATCAGTCTCTGCAAAGAATCCCTAATCAAACAATCGAAATAGAATTGTCAGTTTAAGGTTTAAGCGATGTACAGACTGTATGAAGGCACTGCTGAAGTAATGTACAGACATTGTGAATGCGAAGCTATGCAGTGTTCAGACTCTACGTATGCAGACCCATGGCGTTGTACAGACTTAGTAAATGCAGTGTTGTAGCCTGTATAGACTTCAAATATGCAAGACTATGCCATGTACAAACTTCCTATATGCAGGACTTATGCCATGTATAGACTCCATATATGCAGAGCTTATGCCATATATAGACTTCAAATATGCAGAGCTTAAGCCATGTACATACTTCGAATATGCAGAAGTAAACGTGCATCAATGTGTAGACTTAGCAAAACAAAGTATGAATAAAGCAACACAATGTGCAGACTTCGTGCAATGAGTGAAGCAGTGTATAGAGTTATGAGCGGAATACATGAAGCAATGTATAGAGTTAGAGTGCAATGAGTGTTCAAGTGATGTACAGACTCAACGTTATGCAAGCAGACAATGTATAGAGTTGATGAAGCGATGCTCAACAAAAAGACGCCTTACACTTAGGCGTTTGTTTCAGAAGTGACGCCACTTCTGGTGAGCGTCAAATCTCAAGCATAGAGAATGTATAGACTTGCTACGGCACAAGGCATCATAACGATGTACAGACTCTGCCAAGAGCAATGCACAATGCACATATGAATGTACAGACTTTGTTTGTGTTGTGCAAGCATGCTAAGATGTAATGTATAGACTTTATGCGAGCATGCTGCAGCCAGTGTAAATACATAGACCTGCGTGCATGCAATGCGATGTATAGACTTGCCCATGGCTGTCTAGACTCTGCATGCATGCTATAGCAATGTGCAGACTTGCTGGCAAAGCGTTGTGCAGACTCTGCGTGTCACAATGTGCAAACTTGCGAGTGTGTGACATGCACAAAGACGCTAAGTAAGACATTCCAATGTATAGACTTCTAGTCCACTTGAGACGCTGAGTGAGACGGACCTCACAGGCTGTACAGACTTAAGAATGCACGATGTATAGACTTGCCAAAGGAAGGATTGTACAGACTTGAGCAAAGCAAGGTCTGTATAGACTTGAGAGTTCATGCTGTATAAACTTGCCAGAGGAACTGGACGATGTACAGACTTGAGCAAAGCAAGGTCTATATAGACTTAAGAGAGAGTTCATGATGTATTGACTTAGCCAAGACACAATGTATAGACTTTGGAAAAGCAAGGGTTGTACAGACTTCAACTCAGCTGCAATGTATAGACTTGCAGGTGCAACGTAGGTAAAGATCAAGAAGTGTATAGACTTGATATCATGGAACACACAGGCTGTACAGACTTCATCGATGTCTAGACTTGGAAAGTTAAGCTGGTGAATGTACAGACTTCACCGATGTCTGGACTTGGAAAGTTAAGCTGGTGAATGTACAGACTTCACCGATGTCTAGACTTTGAATGAATGTGCATGCATTGAATAGACTTCGCATATGATGTACAGGCTTGCTAGTCAGACAGGCACAAGCTCTGTACATACTTTAGCGTGCAGACAGGCCATGTGAATGTATAGACTTATGTTTTAAACGATGCACAAACACAACAATGCAATGTATGGACTTTGAGTGTGTAGACTTGTGTGTGTGCAATGTGTAGACCTGTGTGTGTGTGCATGATGATGTATAGACTCTTACTGCATAGAACACATAGATAATCTGACAGAGATAGTTTCATCAAAACATAAACAGTTGCCAATCAATCAAAACAAGCTGTTGCCAATGAAATAAAGCTATTGTCAACATCATCAACACAGAGGAGTCACAACAATCTCTCCCTTTTTGATGATGTCAACACCCTATCATATGGAATAGCAACATCCTGTCATACAGATGTAATTTTGATGAAAGATATGAATTATTAGTCAGATTTGTCATGCAGATGCTATGAATGCATGCTGAGAAATGAAAACAGCTCCCTGCCAACAAGATCTCCCCCTATGCCATAATATGATGCATACACTCCCCCTGGAATTCACCAAACACACAATAAATTCTCCCCCTTTGCCATCAACAAAGAGGAGGGAAAGAAAGTACAAGGGAAGGAATAAGAGAAATCATCTGACTGGCATTCTGAACAAGTAGTTCAGGAATAAGCATTCTAAAGCACAGAGTCTTCAATCATATGAATTTAGAAACTGCTTTGAGATAGAATTCTGGTTTAAAGGTTATAAATTTTGAGTTCATGCACTACAATCAATGGATAAGTTTTCTGTGCATGATAAAACAATAAACCAGAATCACATTTGCATGAGAGATTCAGTTTCAAAATATCTTACTTTCATAAACTCAGTAAAAGAATGGTTAAGAGATACCAGGTCATGTATTGAAATTAAACAAATTAACATCCCTGAAATTTCTTTTGAAGGAACAGTATTTTCAATATTATTTCATTAAGGGCATTCAGGTACCATTTGTCTTTTTGCGTAAGGGTATACGTTTATCAGATGCCAATACCCCTAGATACTCAACATGATGGACCATTCTGCCTATGATCAAACTCAATAAAACTGATTTACACCTTTTTGTGTGAGGGTACACGTTTATCAGACGCCGGTTACCCCCAGGTACTCAGTGAAACCACCCTACTGTTTTGATCATTTTATACAGTGATAACTGATACACGTCATGACTTAAGTATTATCCATTTCTTTGATGGATCACTTAGTTTCTCAGTATTTTACCAGTCATTGCTCTGCCAATGTTATTTTTTAATTAATTTTCAATATTTTTCAATATCTTTCTTAGCTGTCCTTTATTTATTTCAGAATGACTTGTTTAAGGACAATACACATACTTAGGCTTCTCTAACATGATTTTAGATGAGTTTTTAGATTTCAGATATAATTGGCTTTGTCTGACATGAAATAAGATAGGGGTTGAGAGCTTTATCAATTTTCAGCTTTCTTATTTATTGATTGCAATCTTTAAACTTTAAAGTTTATAAAATTTAAACCATTAAGTCAGTCTTCAAGCAATTAAAGTTCTTATAAATGAAGATGTCTGTTTTCTATTGCTTAGGAATCAGAACTGACTAACAGATTGCCATATTGTCAGAGTCAACTTATTCAGGGTCAAAGAATTTGGATTTCAATAAAGTTGATGACAACTCTGAATTTCTAACAATACTCCCCCTGTCTATATGCATGTAGTTTTAGATGAGAGAGAGCTTAGACACAGTCATGACTAAATGATATGCAATGATGATCATGAGTGTGATGCCAAAAAAAATATGAATGTCATGCATGATCATGAGTCTGTTGCAACATTCAACATTCACAAGGTTTATTCAAGCTATCAGAGAGTTTATTCATTATGCTGAAATTTACACAAGTCAAGTTCTCTTCTAATAAATTTAAACCTTTCATTCCCAAGAGGCTTAGTAAAAATATCAGCAATTTATTTTTCAGTTTCAATGAAGTTCATTTCAATTTCCTTTTTATTTACAACATCTCTAAGAAAATGGTGTTTTATCTCTATATGCTTAGTCCTAGAATGATGAACAGGATTTTTAGCAAGGCATATAGCACTAGTATTATCACACAAGATTGGAATACATTCCAGTTTTATTTGATAATCAACTAGTTGGTGCTTGATCCAAAGTACTCGGGCAGCACAATTACCAGCTGCAACATATTCAGCCTCAGCTGTAGACAAGGCTATAGTGTGTTGCTTCTTAGATGCCTAAGATACTAGACAGCCACCAAGGAATTGACAATAGCCACTAGTACTTTTTCTCTCTACTCGACACCCAGCATAGTCTGCATCAGTGTAGGCTAGAAGTTCTAACTCACACTTGGCAGGATACCAAAGACCTAGCTCTTGGGTGCCTAGTAAATATCTAAAAATCCTTTTCACAGATTTAAGATGTGATTCTTTAGGACTAGCCTGAAATCTAGAGCATAAACATACTGCAAATTGAATATCAGGCCTAGATGCTATAAGATATAGAAGGGATCCGATCATACCTCTATATAGCCTTTGGTCCACTGGTTTACCTTGAGGATCTTCATCTAAACTGGTTGAGGTACCCATTGGAGCAGCTATTTCCTTGAGGTTATCCATCTTGTACTTCTTCAATAAATCCCTTATGTACTTGGACTGAGAGATGAAAGTTCCATCTTTTAACTGTGTCACCTGCAGTCCAAGAAATAATTTGAGCTCACCCATTGAGCTCATTTCAAACTCATTAGTCATTATCTGAGAGAATTCCTCACACAATTTGGGGTTAGTTGACCCAAAGACAATGTCATCCACATAAATTTGAATGATAAGAATATCTGAATGACTTACCTTAGTAAACAGGGTTTGATCAACTACACCTCTTGTAAAGTTCTTATCAGTGAGGAATTTGCTCAACCTGTCATACCAAGCTCTAGGAGCTTGCTTAAGACCATAGAGAGCTTTTCTAAGTTTATACACATGATTGGGGAAGTCTAAACATTCAAAGCCAGGAGGCTGTCTCACATAGACATCCTCACTGATTTCCCCATTCAGAAAAGTAGATTTTACATCCATCTGCTGAAGATTTATTCCTAGGGAACATGCATAAGCCAATAAGATTCTGATAGCTTCTAACCTGGCTACAGGGGCAAAAGACTCTTCAAAGTCAATTCCAAATTCCTGGTTATACCCCTGAGCTACAAGTCTGGCCTTATTTTTAATGACATTCCCTGATTCATCAGTTTTATTTCTGAATACCCATTTAGTCCCTATGACTGTTTCATGATCAGGAGGTGGAACCAAGTGCCACACCTTATTTCTATAAAATTTATTGAGCTCTTCATGCATGGCATTAATCCAATGCACATCCTTAAGAGCACAGTCAATGGACTTGGGTTCTACATTTGATACAAAGGCATATGCATTCAATTCATTTTGAATTCTTAAGTGGCCTCTAGTCCTAGGAGGGTCATGCAAATTGCCAATCACGTTATCTACAGGATGATCTTTTAGATATCTAATGTTGACAATTTCATTATCATGATTTTCATTTACCTCCCCCTGAACTGTAGGCTCTTCTTCATTAAGCTCTTCATTTCCTTCCTCATCTTCGGATTTGTCTGCAGGATTCCCTTCTTTCAGAATATCACCATTGTCTTCATTCCTGCATTGACCAATATTAGACTTTACCAAAGATTCATCAAAAATAATATGTGGAGATTCTCAACAGTTTTGGAATTCAGATTATACACTCTATATGCTCGGGTATTTTCAGAGTAACCAAGAAAAATTCCTGGTTCACCTTTAGGTTCAAATTTATCAAGATCTCTTTTATCGTTTATATGAATAAAATATTTACAACCAAAAATCTTGAAATGAGCAATATAAGGTTTCTTACCCTTTATGATCTCATAGGGTGTTTTCTGGGTAGAAGATCTTACCATGGCTCTGTTAATTATATAACAGGCAGTATTTACTGCTTCAGCCCAGAACTTCCTTAGCAGACCACCTTCAACCAAGAGTGTACGACCCATCTCCACCAAGGTTCTGTTCCTCCTCTCCACAACTCCATTCTGCTCGTGTGTCCTTGGTGAGGAGTACTTGTGATGAATTCCATTTGACCTGCAGAATTCATCAAACTGTGAGTTTTCAAACTCACCTCTATGATCAGTTAAAATATTTTCAATTTTCTGGTTTTTCTTAAGACAGAACTCCTGAAATTCTGAGAATGCATCACTTTTATGTGATAAGAAATATACCCAAGTATACCTAGAGAAGTCATCTACCATGACAAACCCATACTTCCTCCCTGATAAGCTGACAGACCTGGTTGGCCCAAAAAGGTCCATGTGTATCAGCTCATTGGGTTTAGAAGACAGATTTTATGTTCTAGATTTAAATGACTTTCTAGTTAACTTTGACTGAGTGCATGCATCACAGATTTTATTTTCTTTCTTAAAGGAAACTTCAGGAAGTCCTCTAACCATGCTATGCTTATTCAGTTTATGCAATACAATGTAACTAGCATGGCCTAACCTACGATGCCATAAAAATGCTAAGTCCTCTCTGCTAGCAGTAAGGCATATGTTAGAATGTTGTATATCATCTAAGTCTAGCATGTAAGTGTTATTTATCCTTTTACCAGAAAATTTAACAGTTTCGGAATCAGGTTCAAAAACTTTGCAGCATTGAGAGTCAAAAAGAACTTTGCATCCTTTATCACATAGTTGGCTGATGCTAAGTAAATTATATGCTAAACCTTCAACCAACATGACATCTTCAATGCAACAGGTAATACACTTACCTACCTTACCTGTCCCAACAATCTTACCCTTTGTGTTGCTACCAAAGGTGACAAGGCCTCCTTGTTTCTCTGTCAGCATGCAGAACTTGGCCTTATCTCCTGTCATATGCCTGGAGCAGCCACTATCCAAGTACCACAAATTGTTCTTGGCTGCCAGGCATACCTACACACACAATCAGGTAGAGAAGTTTGGAACCCAAGACTGATTGGGCTCCAGAGAAGATGAAAAGTAATTAAAACAAGAAAGCAGACTTTTAGGAATCCACATTTGTTTGAAACAGTTCTGTTCAGTGGATTTTTCAGATTTCTTTTTGTTATGCTTTTTCTTGTTGACACTAGCATGATTATTTACAGATTGATTATTTCTGTGCCAGTGCCTTGGCCAGGGTGTATTCACAAAAATTTGGCCATAGTAATCATTGGGCTGGCTGTGGAAATGTTGGTTCCTAGGTGTCCAAGAGCCATACCCATTAACCCAATTTCTAGTGTAAGGTTTATAGGACTGTGTAGCCTGATGTCCATAACCTGTAAACCTTCCTTGAGTCCTAGTCCATCCTGACCTATTTGGATAGGTTGACTGTGCAAAGAAGTGGGACTGGGCTCTAGGTTGGTAGAAATGTTTGGGTTGAGCTCTAAAAGCATTCTGCCTCCCCTGCACCTTGGACCCCGCTAACCTATTCATAGGTGTGTATTGGGTCTTCTTCAGAGGTGGTGGTGATGGTGGAGACTTGGTGACCTTAACATGTGGTTTATAAGACTGTGTAGGTTGACCCCTAACCTGAGACTGAGCTTTGGGATTTTGCTTGGATGTGCTAGCTCTACTAGGCTCACTCAGCTTTTGTTTGCCCTTCTCCTCAGCACTGGGCTTTTTCAGATTTACAGCTTTGTTCACTGAAATGATTGACTTCATGCTGATTAGAGGTCCTTTCTCTTTTTGTGCGACAAATAAAATAGTTTTCATTCCAAAGCTTTTTGTTGCACTAGAATTAAATCCAAGGCCCTCTTTTCTGAAGTTGACTTTTGACCCTAACAAAGCATTTAGGTTATCTGAACCTTGGGTCATTTTCTCAATAGTTTTAAGCTTATCCTCATTATCCTTTTGAATGTCTTCAATGGATTTTTTTAGTTCTGTATTCACACTTAGGACAGCTTGATATTTTTCATTCACAATTTTTATCTCACTTTCATATTTCTGAATTTTCAACTTCCATTCATCAGCTTCTTTTTCTAACCTTTAATTATCTTCTTTAGAAGCTTTTGACTCATTCTTGATTTCTTCTAATTCAGAACATGTGAGTTTGAGTTTATTATTCTCAGATTCAAGACATGCAATTTTATCAGTTAGAGTTGTATCATTTTGCATGGAGTTAATCTTTCTTCTTAGATGCCTGTTTTCCCTTCTAATGTCATGTGCTTTATCAGCTATTTCATGATAGGCATCTACCCAATCAGCAATAATAAAATTATCGAATCGAGAAGTTACCTCATCTGAATCCTCCTCTTTGTCTTCAGAGCTTGTTGCCATAAGGCAAATGGGCTTTTCAGATTCGACTTCACTGTCAGAGGTATTGCTCAAGGAGCCTTCATCTTCATCACTCCAGGTACTCACCATAGCTTTCCCTTTCGTGTTCCTCTTCTTTGACTTGTCCTTGTATTTCTGATTCTCTAGACAGTCAGCTTTCAGATGGCTTGTCTTCCGGCATTGATAACAAGTATTAGTTTCAATTTTCTTTGCAGGGTTATGTTTATACCTTTTATCCCTTCGGCCGCCACTATACTTCTTTTGGCTGAATCATCCTCCTTCTTTCTTGAGGAACCGCCTGAACTCTCTGGTCATCATTGCCATCTCAGTACGAGTTATATCTTGTTCATTCAGGCTCTCCTCGGATGATGATCCACTAGAGCTGGATCTGCTGGACTTGCTGGATTTGCTGGCACCAGCTTTCAGAGCGATTGGCTTCTTCTTCTTTTCAGCTTCCTCTATCTTTGGCAGATTAATCTCATATGGCATCAGCGAGCCAATTAGCTCATCTGCCCTTGTATTTCGTAAATCCCTTGACTCCTCCATTACTGTAGCTTTAGTATACCAAGCATGAGTCAGGGAACGCAATATCTTCTTCACTACATCGTATTCTGTCTGAGCCTTCCCGAGACCTCTAAGACCATTTGTGATGATAGTTAATCGAGAGTACATCTCCTTGATGGTCTCATTTGGCTTCATCTTGAAGGCTTCATATTCTGACACAAGGAAATTAGCCTTCGTCTCTCTAACCTGAGAAGTCCCTTCATGAATAACTTCCAGTGCATCCCACATCTCCTTAGCTGAGCTGCAAGCTGATACTCGAGAAAATTTCGTGGGGTGCATAGAGTATTGAATAGCGTTTATGGTGCTCCAGTTTAGAGTAGACCTTCTGATCTCCTCCTTGGTCCAGACTTCCTCATTAGGGGACAGCTCATAAGGTCCCTTGCTGACTACCTTCCAGATCTCATAATCCTTCGCCCTCAAAAATACTTGCATACGGTTCTTCCAGTATGCATAGTTAGATCCATCGAAGAAAGGGGGCTTGGTGGTTGAGTGTCCTTCAGCGATCATCCCTCGAGCATCCATCTGTACCTTCCTCTTCGGGCTGTAAGTCCCTGTAGAAGAGTTAGGCTCTGATACCAACTGTTATGTTAGATGGACGTAGTCTATTAGCACTAAGAGTGGATCTAGAGGGGGGTGAATAGATCTAATGTCTGATTTTAAAACACAGTTGAACTCTAATGCGGAATTAAAACAAGCAACTGTTGAACGACAGAAGGAACACTATGAAATCACACAAACCACAGGCAATCACACAGTAGACACCGATCTTTAAGGTGGTTCGATCTCAATCCAGAGATCTACATCCACCCCATACTCCAACTGGAATGTGGATCCTGCTGACTCACAGCTTGAACAGCTGGGCTTCACAGCTTGCCAACAGACCGCTGATACACAGCTTCGCTGGGCTTTACAGCTTGCCGACCAGAGGAACAAATCCTCTGCAACCGCTGGGCGATACAGCTTAGCCGTCCGAGACCTAGTCTCGCCTGCTGAGGATTACAGCTTCACCTGTCCAGTGGAAACCTCCACTGTAATTGCTGGCTCACAGCTTGATAACAAAAGAGTTTCGAAAACAGTAAAGACAGAAACAAACGAAATGGAAAACCAAAACGAATGTAGCTCAATTGAGCAGTATCAGCTCTGATATCTGAACCAAGAGACTGATTTACAAGACTTCGAAAAGACTCTCTCAACTCAACTCTCTCAATCTTCTCTTCTCTCTTTCTCTTCTTCTCTCTGAATCTTCTTCTCTGCGGATCGTGCAGGCGCTCACTCTCTGTTCTTTTCTCTTAGCTCTGGCTGCTTCTATTCGATCTGCTTCTTCTGAAGGAAGAAACTCCATATATATACCAGCAGCAGGAAGGGCGTGTGCTCTCCACATCTCTCGCCCAATGGCTTGGACCACGTGGCAGCATCCAGTAGGCTTTCAGTACACGTGTCATAATCTGGTCACTCCCCTTATCCTCAAATCATGTGCCCAGTCATCAGTCTCTGCAAAGAATCCCTGTCAGACAGTCGAAATAGAATTGTCAGTTTAAGGTTTAAGCGATGTACAGACTGTATGAAGGCAATGCTGAAGCAATGTATAGACATTGTGAATGCGAAGCTATGCAGTGTTCAGACTCTATGTATGCAGACCCATGGTGTTGTACAGACTTAGTAAATGCAGTGTTGTAGCCTGTATAGACTTCAGATATGTAAGACTATGCCATGTACAGACTTCCTATATGCAGGACTTATGCCATGTATAGACTCCATATATGTAGAGCTTATGCCATGTATAGACTTCAAATATGCAGAGCTTAAGCCATGTACATACTTCAATTATGCAGAAGTAAACTTGCATCAATGTGTAGACTTAGCAAAACAAAGTATGAACAAAGCAACACAATGTGCAGACTTCGTGCAATGAGTGAAGCAGTGTATAGAGTTATGAGTGGAATACATGAAGCAATGTATAGAGTTAGAGTGCAATGAGTGTTCAAGTGATGTACAGACTCAACGTTATGCAAGCAGACAATGTATAGAGTTGATGAAGCGATGCTCAACAAAAAGACGCCTTACACTTAGGCGTTTGTTTCAGAAGTGACGCCACTTCTGGTGAGCGTCAAATCTCGAGCATAGAGAATGTATAGACTTACTACGGCACAAGGCAGCAAAACGATGTACAGACTCTGCCAAGAGTAATGCATAATGCACATATGAATGTACAGACTTTGTTTATGCTGTAAAAGCATGCTAAGATGCAATGTATAGACTTTATGCGAGCATGCTGCAGCCAGTGTACATACTTAGACATGCGTGCATGCAATGCGATGTATAGACTTGCCCATGGCTGTCTAGACTCTGCATGCGTGCTATAGCAATGTGCAGACTTGCTGGCAAAGCGTTATGCAGACTCTGCGTGTCACAATGTGCAGACTTGCGAGTGTGTGACATGCACAAAGATGTTAAGTAAGACATTCCAATGTATAGACTTCAAGTCCACTTGAGACGTTGAGTGAGACGGACCTCACAGGCTGTACAGACTTAAGAATGCACGATGTATAGACTTGCCAAAGGAAGGACTGTACAGACTTGAGCAAAGCAAGGTCTGTATAGACTTGAGAGTTCATGATGTATAAACTTGCCAGAGGAACTAGACGATGTACAGACTTGAGTAAAGCAAGGTCTGTATAGACTTGAGAGAGAGTTCATGATGTATTGACTTAGCCAAGACACGATGTATAGACTTTGGCAAAGCAAGGGCTGGACAGACTTCAACTCAGCTGCAATGTATAGACTTGCAGGTGCAACGTAGGTAAAGATCAAGGAGTGTATATACTTGATATCGTGGAACACACAGGCTGTACAGACTTCATCGATGTCTAGACTTGGAAAGTTAAGCTGGTGAATGTACAGACTTCACCGATGTCTGGACTTGGAAAGTTAAGCTGGTGAATGTACAGACTTCACCGATGTCTAGACTTTGAATGAATGTGCATGCATTGAATAGACTTCGCATATGATGTACAAACTTGCTAGTCAGACAGGCACAAGCTCTGTACATACTTTAGCGTGCAGACAGGCCATGTGAATGTATAGACTTATGTTCTAAACGATGCACAAACACAACAATGCAATGTATAGACTTTGAGTGTGTAGACTTGTGTGTGTGGAATGTGTAGACCTATGTGTGTGTGCATGACGATGTATAGACTCTTACTGCATAAAACACATAGACAATCTGACAGAGATAGTTTCATCAAAACATAAACAGTTGCCAATCAATCAAAACAAGTTGTTGCCAATGAAATAAAGCTATTGTCAACATCATCAACACAGAGGAGTCACAACATACATAACTCAAGGAAGTAAAGAGGCAGCTGCATGAACTACTAGACAAGGGTTTTATTAGACCTAGCACATCCCCTTGGGGTGCGCAAGTTCTTTTTGTCAAGAAGAAGGATGGCTCTCTCAGGCTATGCATCGACTACCGGTGACTGAATCAACTCACAATCAAAAACAAGTATCCGTTGCCGCGTATTGACGAGCTCTTCGATCAACTTTCGGGAGCAGAATATTTCTCCAAGATTGACCTCAGATCAGGTTATCATCAGCTTAGAATTAAAGAAGAAGACATCTATAAATCGACTTTTCGGAGTCGTTATGGCCACTATGAATTCGTGGTAATACCGTTCGGGTTAACTAATGCCCCAGCAGCATTTATGCAACTTATGAACAGTATTTTTCAACCATATCTGGACCAATTCATTGTCGTCTTCATCGATGACATCTTGATATATTCCAAGACAAAAGAGGAACATGAAGAACATCTGAGGATTGCTTTGCAAACACTTAGGGAACATAAACTTTATGCCAAGCTTAACAAATGTGAATTCTGGCTCAAGAAAGTTTCATTCCTAGGCCACATTATTTCCAAGGAAGGTATCGCTGTGGATCCTTCGAAAGTGGATGCTGCCAGAAATTGGAGCCGACCAACGACTGTATCAGAAGTAAGAAGCATTCTGGGTCTAGCTGGTTACTATAGGAGGTTCATTAGGGACTTCTCAAAGATTACAGTTCCTTTAACTAGACTCACAAGGAAAGAAAATCCTTTTGTATGGTCAGAGGAATGTGAAAAGAGTTTTCAAACTCTTAAGAATCGCCTTACTACAGCTCATATTCTATCACTACCTATCGAAGGTGGTGGATTCGAAGTATATACGGATGCATCTGGCATTGGCTTGGGATGCGTTCTCATACAAAAGGGAAAGATAATCTGTTATTCCTCAAGACAATTGAAACGTCACGAGGAAAATTATCCCGTGCATGATTTAGAATTGGCAGTAGTTATTTTTGCGTTAAAAATTTGGCGACATTATCTTTATGGAGAAAAGTTCACGGTCTACTCGGACCACAAAAGCTTGAAATACTTATTTTCTCAAAAAGAGTTAAATATGAGGCAGAGGAGATGGTTAGAATATCTCAAGGACTTTGATTTTGCTATTCAATATCATCCTGGCAAGGCTAACGCTGTAGCATATGCACTTAGCAGAAAACCAATGGGTATGCTATCAAGTCTTATGATTAGTATGACTAACCTTATTGCTCAATTTGCTCAGATGAACTTAGATATTGACATGAAGGAAGAAGATTGTTTCATAGCTAATATCCGAGCTCAACCTACATTGATAGAGGATCTGGCCAAGCTGCAAAATGATGATCCCGCGTTATTGGAGATTAAAGCCAATATTGAACAAAGACCGGATTTCTCTGTTTCCAATGACGGAAGATTGCTATTCAAGGGCCGAGTGTGTGTACCAGATCATGAGGATACAAAGAAACTGATCTTAGAAAAAGCACATAAGTCTAAGTACACCATTCATCCTGGTGGTACAAAAATGTATCAAGATCTCAAAAGAAACTTCTGGTGGCCCAATATGAAGAAGGAAATAGCCGATTTTGTGTCTCGCTGTCTCACTTGCCAACAAGTTAAGGTAGAGCATTTTAGACTCGCAGGTAAATTGCATCCCTTGAATATTCCCGAGTGGAAATAGGAGAGTATAGGGATGGATTTCATCATGGGTTTACCCAAGACCAGAGGAGGACACGATGGTATATGGGTAATCATAGACTAATTGACAAAGTCTGCACATTTTCTACCCATAAAAAGTCGATGGTCTGTGGATATTCTAGCAGCATTATACATAAAAGAAATTGTTAAATTACATAGTGTACCTGTCACTATTATATCTGATAGAGATCCACGATTCACATCACATTTCTGGAAAGTTCTACAAAACTCACTAGGGACTAGATTGAACTTTAGTACAGCATTTCATCCACAAACTGATGGTCAGATGGAAAGAATAAATCAGGTAGTAGAAGATATGCTCAGGGCCTGTGCTATTGATTTCGAAGGAAGTTGGCATGATCACTTGCCTCTAGTAGAGTTTGCATACAACAACAGTTATCAGGCTAGCATACAGATGGCACCCTTTGAAGTTTTATATGGAAAAAGCTATAGATCACCAATATGTTGGAACGAAATAGGGGAAAAGTAATTCCTAGGCCCCGATCTTATAAGGGATTCTTCAGAGAAGATCAAGCTCATCCAAGAAAGAATGAAGATGGCACAAGATAGGCAGAAATCTTATGCTGATAATCGAAGACGTGACTTGGAGTTTCAGGTGGGAGATCATGTATATCTGAAAGTTTCTCCAGGCCATGGTATTCGAAGATTTGGCATTAAAGGGAACCTAACTCCAAGATTCATTGGCCCATTTGAAATTCTTGAAAGAGTCGGTGAAGTGGCTAATAGATTGGCTTTACCTCCACAATTAGCAGGAGTTCATGACGTATTTCACGTCTCTATGCTGAAAAGGTATGTATACGATCCTGACCATGTTATCACTTATGATAATTTGGAGATTTAGAATGATATGACGTACGAGCAAACACCAATAAAGATTTTGGAACGAGAAGTGCGTCAACTAAGGAATAAAGTTATTCCTATGGTCAAGATACAATGGAAGAAAACATGGCCATATGAAGCAACATGGGAAACCGAAGAAGCTATGCGGAAAAAATTTCTAGAATTATTCAACTTTAAGTACACTCTCAATCCATGAATTAAATTTGGGGACCAAATTCTTCTAAGTGGGGAGGGTGTAGTGCCCTAGAATTTTTATAAAATATTTAAGAAATAATTAAGAATTTTCTAGAATTATTAAGGGTCTAAATGAATCAATTAATGAATATTGGGTTAAATAAATCATTACAAGGCCCAATTAGGTTAAACAATTAATCCAACCTTAATAAATAAAGCCCAATAGGTTCAAGGATCAAGCCCATTAAGTTTGACCCATATTCTAGAAGGTTATTTAGCCTATTCACGAATTTTAAGGATAAATACTATTTTTATAGATAATTATATAGATAAAACGAATAAAAGAGTTTTATTAAATTGAAAATCTGCACACGTTCGACGTAACGGTCTATCGGGCGACCGCTACAGTGGTGTAACGCACCTAGACACGACCGTTACACCCTGCTGATTCCATAAGTTGAAGAACTTACAAAAAGATTATATCTTTGGGATCCTATCTGCAAGACCTAATTAGGAGAACATGTAATGTTACTAGGGACTCTTAGGGATCAGGTTTTGGTCAACTAAGGACTCTAGAATCGATCTAATCCTCAAACCCTAGCCAAATCCCTATAAATAGAACCCAATTCTGAACTTAGCGACCCTTACTTTTGGCTCGTAAAGAATCAAGGTAAGGAGATAGAATTTCAAGTAAGTCCTTTGGAAATTTTTGTTTATAATACTAAGGTCTAACAACTCTCAAAATTTCATGTTAGGAGATCAAGTAACCAAAGAGATAAGGGCTTCTAAAGTTGCTGATTCTGTCATAGCAACCCAGGATTCGGAGCAAAGGACCACTGAAGATCAAGGAATTAGGATGCCTAAACGAGGTAATTAGAGTTCGGTGCTTTAGAACTTTTTGTTCCCCTTAGATTAATCTTCTTACCCTCCAAATTTCACCCCTTTAGGTCAAGGTATTGGAGAGTTAGGGCAACGTGAAGTTGCTGAAAAACTATAGGAAGAAGAGAACTATGGCATGTCTTGAATACCCAAATTGGAAGTATAAAGCCCAGGGAATAGGTAGGTCATCTCATGAACAGCAAAAAGATCTCGTTAGGGATAAAAGTCCTCTGATTTGACTTGATTTCATGCATTATCGATTGTGAATTTCATGTTTTAGTAAGTTCATGCATACATGCATACCTTTAGCCTAACCAAAGATAAAAGATATCATCTTGTTTATTCACTGTGATCTATGCATATACCTGGCCTTTACTTCGTTTATCATGGTTACACTAGCTAGTGATTATGATTCTTCTTGCATGGACATAGTTCCTTATCTTTACTGACAGCATAAGCTCTGACGGATGAGGGTAGGACCGTCACATGATTGTAACGGCTCTACGATAAGCCGTCACACTCTCTGTTGTATTTAAATTGATCTGTTGTCTCCGACGCATCATAGCAGGAGCGTTACCATACTGTAACGGCCCCTCGACAAATCGTCACACGGACTGTAACGCACCTATGCTAGACTGTTAGAACACTATTTTCTATCAACTCGAGACGGAATGAAAATTAGTCAAGTCTATTTATAAATAAGCCTAGTTATCTAAGTTTTAACCTGATATCATGACTTTGAGTTTATTTATTGATTCATGATAGGAATTGGAATTGCATGATTACAAGCATTTGAAGTTATTTTGAGTTATGTTAATTTCATTGCTAAACTTTATAGTTTATATTTAATTTATGATTTCAAATGATGTATTGACGGAGTTTTATTATGGTCTCACATCGTTTCCCAGTCTTTTCTATCTATAGAGTCATTTTCTTTAAGTGCATGGCATATATTCCGATATATGGCCATTAGTTCACACTTTGCACTATAGGAACATTATCTTAAACATGAGGACCTCTCTATTGGATATTCCCTCCAATGGACTAGGAAATCTTATTTCAAGGCCTCCGTAATTCTCCGCGAGCCTGGAATTCCCACTAGGACGCCGAGTTGGTTGTACTATGAAAGCCCAATCATTAGAAAACAATATCGATGGTTTCTAGTTTTTGGAGATGTAACGGATCAATGTTGGACCGTCAGGTACGTCTAACGGACCAATCTATGACCGTCACACTAATTGAATCCTATTTATTGTTTCTGGATTCGGCCATTGTAACGGCTTGAGACTGGAGCGTCACGATCGTGTAACGGCCCAGCATTAGACCGTCACAATTCTTTGACCCAAGGTTTGACCCCAAGGTTGATATTCTAAAGTTCCTAGATGGATTATTGATGGTCTAGGACTTGTCATATTATCCAAAGAAACTTAATTTAAATTATGAATGATAACAAATGTACCGTTATGCTACCGAATTATTTCTGTGAGCATAACCTTGTTTTAAGTCATTCTTGACCCCTCATTTCTTCATTGAAACGTTCATTGTTGATTATTGTTATCATGAACTTATTTACATTCTTGGCCATAATTTTATTGCTTGAAACGTGGAAATAGCTTGATTTATACTTGAAGATGCGATCGAGCACTGATTGTGTTCAAGGGCTCTATGCTAGTCCCATCGGCTGATTGCCGAAAACATACTATTATAAACCATAGGATATGATGCTACTGGCGTCGTATTACGCTGGGATTACTTTCTCTATAAATAAGTGAAATCCACGATACACGTACACGTTACATGACTTTCTTGATTGTTACATGATATTTTACAGAAATTCACCAAATACTTGCTCATAAGCAAAAGATGTTGTGTGAGGAGTATGTGAACTTGCTAGTACATTCTTGATACATTCTTGTTCATGAAAGGCCATGCTACACTCTTGTTACATTCTTACTAGTTCATACTTGTTAATTTAATCTTACATGATCATCTTGTTACTTTGGTTTAATCGGGTGCTTGATCGCATTCGCATGATTTTACCTAAATTCTTTAGAGCTAAAATGCTAATTACTTAAATATTGCTAATCATGTTGATGCAAAGATACCTACTGGGCAAGTGTGCTCATTACCTATTTCTAATCTTTTTCAGGAGATGGAAGTGATACGAATTCGGAATCGAGTTATATAAGTAGCGGGTTTGAGAGCGAATGAAAGTCATATCAAATTGAGAGTGAAGACTTAGGAAGTCTACAATGTTTAGATTGAGTTTATGTAATTTCTTGTTTCTTGAGTCTAGTGGATGGAAAAAGGATGAAAAGGTTATTGTACTTGAATACTTGATTATTAATGAAATAAAGTTGGAGTTTGAGTAATTATTGTGTGATTGCATTCTTATGTGTGATTGCCTTGCGCTCTGATCGTTCTTGCTTGCAAGAGGCTTACCATGCCGGCTATTCGCGTTCCTCGAGCGTGTCTTCCGCTGTAATAAAGGCTCGGGGCGTGACAAGGCGTGTCCATCCAACAAAGACTTAAAGCTTAGGGACGTTAGCAGAGGTAATTTTGTGTCTAGCCTTTAGAGTTTATTGTTCCCCTTTGTATCTTATGCCTCTCTTCCAAATCTTGTGAATTTAGGTCAAGAGGTTAAGGAGATAGAAGGGCGAGAAGTTGTTGTTTCTACGCAGGACGCGCAGGAACCAGCACCATCTTCCAGTTAGAAAGTCGAACTCTAGGAGTGTTCCCAGAGGTAGGTTATCTCATGAATGGCTTAAACATAAAGTTAGGATTAAAAGCCCTCTAACCTTGCTTGATTTCATGCGTTATACACGTTGTATTTCATGTTTTTAATGGACTGCACAACTAGGTTACATAGCATGCATATCCCTGCATCTAATGGAATAAAAATGATAACTTTGGTCAAAATCATGCATCTCCATGCACCAATACTTTTCTATCATGTTCTACCTTTCGATATAACATGTTTTCATGCATTATTTGCCCTAGCATAGGCCTTGCATACATCATTTACCTTCTATCTGTTATAGATAGAAGGCGGTTCCTCATGAACCACTACTATCAGGAGGCAGTTCCATATCGACCGCTACTTCAAGAAGCGGTTCTCATCAAACCGTCTTATTTTTCCTATTTTCTGCACTCTGTTTACTCCAAACAGAACGCATATTAGCCTTTATAAACATATGTTAAGCCTAAGATATTTGGTCATATTTCTAGTTATTATCTTACATTCATGATTTTGGTTATATTGTGCACCCACCATGATAGATTTCATGTTTTTCAGGTGTTACAAACTTATTTTAATCTTATGCTAATTTCATGCCAAAATCATATAGTTAGCATTAAAGTTAATTTCATATGGCTTATGGAACCTGTTACATTGATGATTTGATCGTTGTTTCTACACAGTTCATTCTCATCTCTAAGTCTTTCTTAAGTACATAGCACGTATTCTTGTATGATGCTATTAGTTACACTTGCACATAATAGGCACACTCAGTTGGACTTGTGATCCTCTCCGTTGGATATTCCTTCCACCGGACTAGGTGATCATGTTTCAAGGCCTCCGTAAGTCTCCGCGAGCCTAGGATTCCCACTAGGATGCCGAGCGGGTTGTACCCTAAAAGCCCAATGATTTAGAAAGCACTTATGTTACCGGCGTTTTCTGCAACCTGGTCAGATAGCGGTTCTCAGGCGACCGCTACCTTCAAGTAGCGATCCTAGCATGATTGCATTCTGCCATATCAATCCTGCATCAACCTGTTCTTCTTCATGCGTCGACTCCAAATGATAGCGATCTCGATCTGACCGCTATATTCAAGAAATGGTCCTGAACAGACCGCCTTCTTCTATTGTATTGTGAAAACCTAGGTTTGACCCAAGGGTTGGTCCTACTCTGTTCCTAGATGGTCTAATGATTATTGGGAACCCAAACCTTATTCAATAAGTTATTAATGAATTGTGAAAAGTAATGAATGTACCGTTATGCTATCGGATTCCTCCCGTAGCATGACCTTACCATAATTCGACCTTGAACTCACATGTTCTTATTTTTGGTGCATTCTTATCTTGATATTATTATCATGAACTATTGTTTGAACTTTACATTATCAGGCAAACTTTATTATTTACTCGTTGAAGTAACTTGATTTACAACTTGAAGATGCAAGAGCGGGCAGGGACAGTGTCCAAGGGCTTGACACTAGCTCCCTCGACGGATGGCCAGAAACATACTGTAAACCATGAGATATGATGAACACTGACGTCGCATTGTGCCGAGAGTACTTTTTTTATAAACGGGTGAAAACCACGAGACTCATCATGAAATTATACATTCTTGTTGACTTTCTAGTGCATAGAATATATGGTTATGAAAAGTACATTCTCGTTACATGCTAGTACATTCTCGTTACATAAAAGGCCACATTACATTCTTGCTTGATCATGCTCTCATTCTACATGAATTCTCACATCTCTATAGTCTATGCCTTGTTACTTGTGTTATTACGTTAGTTTTATCGCATGTTTCACCGTATTTAATTTATCTTACCTTCTAGAGCTAAATTGTTAATGACTTAAACTTGCCTTCATGTTGATAGAAGATACCTACTGGGCAAGTGTGCCCATTCATACTTTTCCAATCTTTCCAAGAAACTCTAGTGGATCGGATTCCGACTACTCGAATGATAGATCCGAGGGCGAGAGCGAATGAAGAACAAGAGAAGTCCTAGAATGCTAGAGTGTTATGAGTCGATTATGTAATTTTCTTTTTATTGAGTCTAGTGTTGTTATGTCAAGAAGTCAAGTGTCTTTGTAAACTTATGATCATTATTCAATAAGATTGGAGTTTGATTAACTATTGTGCATTCCTCTTTTATGTGTGCATGTTATAGCGTTCTGATTATCATGCTAGCGTGAGGCTTATCTTGTCGAATGTTCATGTTCCCGACTTGTTTCCACTGCATATCTCGAGACGTGACAACCCTGGCCGCCTCCCTTCGCAGGAGGGCATAAAAGGGGCCCCCTTTTCAAATGGAATGGCCAACCCAAATGCCATTCTCTCCACACCCACAAGCGTCCAGAGCCCCATAGAGCTACTCTCCCCAAGTCTGCTCCTGCTAGATCCCTCATTTGGTCGCTCGTGCCCGAGCTTGGGTGTCATGGGGCCACAGCGTGCTCCTTTGGGTCGAAGGGACAAGGAATCATCTCCGAGCGATGGTGAATCAGTGGATGAAGGCTCATCCAGCCCGTCAACATCTCCTTCATCTCAGTCCATCGACCAAGGGGCTGAAAGCCTAGCCGTGGCATCGGAGAGTGAGCACTCTTGCCATGAGGGAGATCGTAGGGATTCCGACGGTGAGGGGGATCCGCCACATGCAGAAGTTGAGGAGGCAGGGGACGATGTAACACGCCCACGGGTACGTTTTGTGATTTTTGGCATTTTATTTGGCTTTTTACTTGACGAGGAATGGGGATGGGTTTGAATGGGGGAAGAACCTGTGGGAGGCCAGGGTTCTGGCCGTCCACAAGGAAAGGCAGCCAAGAACTTGGCCGCCTAGCAGGGTTAGGCGGCCAGCGGCCTGGCCACCCAGGAGGCTATACGGCCAAAGTCCTGGCCGCCCAAAACTCATGGTTGGGGTTTTGGGAGATGACTTATGGATGACGATTGGTGCATTTTTTGTGGTGTTTGCAAGGCCAACGGAGCATCCCTACCCGTGTTTCGTGGGATTTGGTGTGGGCGTGGTACCATTTCCTCCCCCGCGAGCAGAGGTGGCGGGTGGATCGGCTGGGGTTCGCTCCCTTCTTCTGCATCTCACCTCTCCCAGTGGATGCCACCTTCCTGACATCGCTCTGTGAGAGGTGGGTGGACAGTTGCCGCTCCTTCATGATGCCGTGGGGTCACATGGTCCCCATGCTCAAGGACGTAGCCTACCTGACGGGTCTGCCCGTAGCTGGGGCCTCGGCACTGGGACAGGAGCTGAGAGACTACCAGCGAGAGGTGGATCGACTACTAGGTGCGCGGCTAGCCCTCACTAAGAGGCCGGTGACCGCCCTTCCGCTTGGCAGGATCAGTTCCATAGTAGGATTGGCTGGCATGGTCCGAGGACCACTAGAGAACTTAGGTGCATATTTGCAGTGAGTACGACAGAGGATCAGGTTGAGGGAGAGAGCCGAGGATCAGGAGATCAGACTGTTCCTCCTTTACTTCTTTGGTCAGCTATTGTTCGCAACCTCTATTAACAATGTGAACTTGAAGTACCTTTCATTTATACGTGACCTCGAACGGGGGCCTCAGCTAGCATGGGGAAGAGCGATGCTGGCGCACCTCCTCGCCCACATGGACCCTTTCAGACCAGGTTCGGGGAACCTACGTGGGTTTACTCCCTTCCTGTAGGTATGAGTTTACCCTAGAACCAAATTTGCTCTTATTAGCTATTTGTCTGTTCATGATTTCCTTATTCTTTTGTGACGTCAGATTCGGGGGGCATACATGTTTTCCATTGGACCGCGGCTCCATCCCATGTGACAGAACCTAGGCCGTCCCACTTATGGCCCGGTGGGAGGTGCTTCGAGACCGCCGCCTGGTAGCCACTTGGCTCTCCGACCTGCGATCAGCACTGGACGAGTTCCCACACCAGCGGGTGAGTGATGTGTTAAAATTAACTCTTATGTTGCCATTTGTTCATTATATGAGTTTATTTTAACAAGGCTTCTTGATTTGTGTTTTACAGGTGGTGTGGACACCTTATGCGAGCGAAGATGACACCACCCTGTCTTGGGTGACCGACGGACGAGTCTGGTTTCGCAGGGACATAGTGTTGTTCTACGTGAACCTGAGAGAGCCACTATACTTGCGGCTAGTTCAGCGGACCCTGAGATGCACCAACCTCCCGTTGCGATTCCAGCTCAACATGGAACGGATCGTGGGTGCCAGCAGACTTCGGCTAGCTACTAGGACTGGGCGTCACTCTATCGTTCCAAGGTGGAGGCATTGTAGGAGGGTCCCTCCCTAGAGCGGGATCCGGATCTGAGGGACAACAAGGTGTATTTGGCCGACTATAGAGATCGATATGCCGGATAGCTTCATCTCAACACACAAGCGGTGAGCCTCCTTAACCTTTGTAGAGTACTGTCATGATGTGTTATGGCATTTATTATTGGTGGGATTTAATGCAGATGCCAGAGACCGAGGCTGTTCGCATCCTTCGGGACCGGATTGCCATTCTAGACCAGACGATCGTGGATTTGAGGCATTCACTCCGCGAGTTGGTGGGTCAGAATGAGTAAATGAGAGTTCTAATTCAGCACTTTGACTAACTACTTGCCCCTTCTCTTGCAGCAGAGTGAGTTGGCCTTCGTCCGTGTGAGGGCTGGCATGGCCGGAGAGGCTAGGCCATCGTCCCAGGCGGAGGGAGGGGAGGATCTAGAGGCCCGCCTGGAGGCGGCTCTTCAGAGGGCCGAGGAGAGGGAGGCAGAGCTGGCTGAGATGGTACGGTCTGAGCACTTCTTACAAAGAACAAAATTTTTTTTATCTTTCTTTCTTTCTTTTGTCTTCCGTTGATTTGTGGATCTGTGCATGTTAATTCTTGTAGTGGAGAGAGTTGGAGGCTAGGCTGGCCTCTTGGAGAGAGCTGGAGGTACACGTCGAGGACTTGACACGCCGCCTCGGCGAGGTGGAGATTGACGAGATGCTGCGGGGTCGCCTTGCCGAGGTGAAGGAGAGAGAGGACAAGGCTCGGGCCTGAGAGATGGAGGTGGTGGTTCGAGAGCAGCGAGCTCTCGATTAGCTAGAGACCCTGCACTGGTGGGTATTGCGAAAGTACCAGAGCAAGGGTGCTCCGGGAGAGGCTGCGGGTGGATGCGCTAACCCCCCTGAGTCAGTGCAGATTGGAGGGCATTTAGGCTTATCACTAATGGAGCTCCTGGAAGCTGTCCATTCTACTCTAGAGGAGCGGCGGCGAGCCCAGCCAGCGGCTTCGGGGGCTTTTTGGCGTTCGAGGTCGGGAGAGAGACGAGACCGTGATGAGGACAAGGTGAGCAGCCGACATAGCCGGCCCCGCATTGACGAGGAGCAGAGAGACATAGGAGAGTAGGTAGATGACTGTCTTGTACACTGGGGGTATGCCCCTGGAATATCTTGTAATGAATGAAGTGTAATGGACATCTTTTAGAAATGAAGCACATGCTCTTCAGCGTACTGTCTTGGCTCGATTAACATCGCCGTGGTTCCCTTTTTACCTATGTCAACCACACTTGAAAGGGGAAAACATTAGTGTAGTTTTGATTTTAACCCATTGCCTCAAAGAAATCGTAGCTTCCTCGATGCAAGGTTAGGGGGCTAAATCTTATTAACAAGATTGAGATAAAAAAGTAAATGTGAAATGCACATGCATGCAAACAAGATGCAAACGGGAAATAAAATATGATCATGCGATGCACAAGCAGATGCAATGCATTTGTTTTTTTTTTCTTTTGTTTTGTTTTGATCTTTTTTGGTGATTTTTTCATTTTTTTTTCATTTTTTTTTCGATTGATTGACCAACGCCTGGCGCCCACCCATATGACACCTGACCTAAATGAGGGTAGGGGTCCCCTAATAACCTCTCAGGTATCCTGAGCACATGTCTAGGTTGATTTGGGCCTCTAGACTCTCCGAATGATAGTCCCGCCGGTTAAGACTTATCCTGATGACAATACCGTCATGCCACGCTTAGGCTCCCAGTTGCTTCTGACCACAGGGATACACCCAAAAAGTGTTTGAGGTAAAAGATTTACCCGACCCGGGTCTATTTCCTCACAACCTTAGATGATATTTGATGGAACACCTTGGAACCCTAATGGTCAACCGCGCGACACTGACCCGGAATCAGATGTCATCGCACCCATAGGTGACGCGCTTGCATTGACCTAAGCCCAAGGTTAATGGGGGAACATTAAGGTGGTAGATGAGGGTCTTGGCCTACCAGAAATGCCGAGACTCCTTCGTAGCAATAGCTTCTACCTTTCAAAGTTGGACAACCATCAGTGTATTTTTCAAAAAATATGGTTGCATGCTGAAATAGGGTTTGCCCCTTAGTGCTCTCGTCGGGCCTTCGTCCTTAAGGGGAGAGATAGAATAACGTGAGGAATAAACCTTCTAGGAGGACCGGTGTGGACACCAAATATTTTATGTCTAGTTTTATATATATATATATATATATATATATATATATATATATATATAGGGGAATAAAGAAAAGGAAATAAAATAAAAAGAAGAATCTGGTGGCTCACCAACCCCGTTAAACGGTGGCGCCCGCACGCAACTATCCGGTGGCGCCTCCCGTCATGCTCATCTGGTGGTGATACCCCGCGCACCCCCTTTATTCGGTGGCCCCTTAAGGCACCTTATCTGGTGGCCTAGCCAGCACCCCTCATTCGGTGGCCTGCATCGGTAGCTCATCCGGTGGCCCACTTTAGCAGCCCATCTGGTGGCCTTCAAATGTAGCACGTCCAGTGGCTTCTCGCGCCTCATCATCCGGTGGCTTCGGGCCACTTTGATGAAAATGGCAGGCCCTGCTTTTTTCAAGATCGTTGGGCATTTCCTCTACCCAGAGTTCCTCACTCTCGCGCGCAATTGCATCAAATCAAGCTGTCATGGTTCAGGCAGTCTTCCCCTTGGTACAAGCCCAGCTACCAACCCTCTGCCTACTCCAAATCAGGAAATTGGGCAGCAGGCGTGGCAGAGAGAAGAGACGGGAGGAGAGATTCAACAGCCTCATGTTGACCTCTCCCTAGACGCCAACATGGTCACTACGAAGGAGCTTTGATATAAAATGGAGCAAACAGAAGAACAAGAGGTGGGGAACAGATAGAGGAGTGTACAGAAGAGAAGAAAGCAAGAAAAAAGAAGAGAAGCCTGATGTGTGTGCGAAGAGAAGAGGAAGAGGAGAAACGGAGAGAGCCAGGAGAGGGCGAAGGGAAGAAGAGAGCATGTGCGTTGGAGGTGAGGAGAGAGGGAGACGGGAAAGGGAGTGTCCCTTTGGTTTTCTCCCTGTTCTTCCCCTCGCTGTCTCGTTTGCCCTAGTTCTTCTCTTCCTTTTTTTAATTTATGCGTCTTCTTATTTTCTTACCCCGCAACGATGATAATGTAACAATTTTTCTTTTATGCTCCAAATGAATGAAGGAAGGCCTCCTCTGGTGGTTTCTTATTTGAATTCGCACATCGTTGTCTGTGTTGTTTTGGTTTCTTCACATTGTATGGAATCTCCTCTAAGGAATGGCCAAGGACCATCTTAATGCGATGGGTGTGGATCTTAAGGTCTTTGCCCCAGAGAAGGCTCCGCTCAATGTCCCCCCCACGCCTCGACGGTCTGTGCAATATGTCTCGCGTCTCGCATTGTCCTCCCTTCCGTCATGGAGTTCGTAGGTAAAGCCGAACTGAGGTTTAGTCTCTTTGGGGTGTCAAGGGGGGCCTTACACACACTGACCCCATTGAGCACTTTTTGAAGAACTCTTCCTATTCCTAGTTTGGGTTAAACCCTTCCTCTGTAGCTCTGTATAATCCCTTTCTTCCCCCCCCCCTTTTCACGGGGAGAACCCCCGTAGGAGATGGTGGCCCTAGGGCCTATTTGGAGTAGTGGGTAATCCCCTGAGTCTGGTTCCCCGGGGAAGGCCTCCCCTCCTACCTCTGTTATTTTCATGCTTCTCCCTCTCATGTTGATTCCTGTTTGTTTCTTTAACCGGTGGGGATTCGCACTGCCTCATCTGGTGGCACCCAATCCCCTCATCCGGTGGTGTCTACCCCATCCGGTGGCCTTCCCCTTTTGCCATGTCCAGTGGCATTCTTCCTACCCTCATCTGGTGGCTCCGATGCCCCCCCCCCATCCGATGGTGCCAGCGCCCACCGTTGTCCGATGGCGTTTGACCCTTGTCATCAGGTAGCGCCTGGCCCCCATCCGGTGGCTCACATGAGCCATCATCCGATGGCACCTCCCGCACGGTCCGATGGATTCTTGCTCCTTGATCCGGTGGCACCCGAGCCCCCCCCCCCCCCGCATCCGGTGGCGCCTGCCCCATCCGGTGGCTTTCCCCCTTAGCCTTCATCCTGTGGAGTTCTTTTACCCCGTGTGCCTTAACCGATGATTGTCTTAATCGGTGTCTTCCATTCGCTGGATTTTGGGGTTCTCTCCCAGCTTTCTTAAGGGTGTTTTCGCTTCCGTGCGCACCTCATACTGTTCAGGGGCCATCTCGAACTTGTCCGTGGATGCGCACCCGCTTCACCCCCCCCCCCCCACAGCGTCCGGGTCCGAGGGAGATGCTACCAAATTTTTAGCAGAATAATACACATTAAAAAATACAAAATGAAGCAACAAAAAAATGAAGTAAATAACAATGTGAAGCCTCTATTGTACAACAAAGAACCATAAGATTCAAAAGAATTGAACATGAACACTGCCATGGTGAACTACCGAGCACCGCTGCGGACACCAACATAAAATAAAGAAGAGAGGAGAATCAACCAAAGCTCTCCGCATGCATCTAATAAACAAAGATCCCTCTCACATGCATATAATGACCGCACTGCATTTCATGCGTGCTTGTGTGCTACAACCTCACAGTATATGAAATGGTGATGCGTGGAAGGTCGGGTTATGCCCAGTCGGAAGCTGTCACTATACGTGAGTGAAACACTTCACCTAGTACCGGTGGTCGACTACACGAACTAAAATTCAACCTCATGCATGCTTGAATTCATGTGTGATTGCGTGCCATCTACAAATAAAATCTGCCACATGCATTAAACACGTGTTCGGCTTCCAACCATCATTTTCAAGTGAGAAGAATGAAGAAAAGAGAGCGAAAAGACTAAGAGAGTGTAGCAGCTGGTTTTGGTCGACCGAAGCAAGGGTTTTGGTCGACCAATCGTGGGCTGGGTCAACACACTATGCAATTCCATCGGCCCACCCGGAAGCCCCCTGATTGCTAGGAAGTTCGGTCGACCGACCTCCCAGTTCGGTCGACCGACCTCCCAGTTCGGTCGACCAACCTCCCCCCCCCCCATTTTAAAAAAAAAGAGAGAAAAGAAAGAGAGTGACAAAGAACATATAAAGGAAATAAAAATCTATACTCAAATGGAAATTAAAGCTAACCATATAAGGTGTGGCGCGTATTTCAGAATCCTCGCTCCCTTGGACTCGGCATGAAAAGAATATCAACGGCGCCCCATCAAGCCGGATTTGGACTTCGGGGTCCACCCCGACATGGCCATGATTCGATATTGCAGTGGGCCGATAACTCATCGGATCTAACCCACTTCCACCAGGACCTAATCCTGCTCGCTTATCAAGCTTGCCACATACCTGGTAGACATTTGTACAGGTTTTGTCTCCATCATTGTCACGCTTTCAATATGGACTTTCATCTGAATATGAAATGGTCCATGAGTGACCGACATGATTTGAATATCCATACCCTTAATATGGGGCTTTTAATATAATTCAAGTTTCTTTTATCATCTCATCCCATCCAAATTCTTTTTAGGCTTTAGGTCCCTTATTCATGCCGTTTAATCAAGGGTTTTCTCCCCTCCGGGGAGATGTAATTAACGTCGTGACCTTTATGGCACGGCGTGTTTTGGTCCGGACACGACACTCACATTCGCCTGGTTGGTCAGGTCGAGGGCACAATAAATCGTCACCTATGTGACTGGCACGCCCACGCACTTAATAAACCAGATAAATGAAATAAATAAATAAGCCAAAGAATAAACAAATAGACATGTCGAAAAGTGCATCCACAAGTCTGGCACGCCCGGTGGGACCAAAACCACCCTTCATCTCCTCGCCAGGACTAAGGGCCCTATCGGCCCCTTCTCAAAATACTAATTGTTTAATCTCCCATTGCAGGGCCGCAGTCCTGAGATCTTGATGATAGGGTGCAAGGCCCTGATACAGAGGGGGGGTGAATGTATCCCTCTTCAAATATCGCCCAATTAATACTCTAATGCTCTAATATGCGGAATAAGAACAGTTGATGAAATATACTGAAAATACTAAGACGGATCTCAGCAAGACAACACAATTGAATTAGCCCTCACACGATCCTAAGCAAGCATCTAATGCGCAGCAATGAAAAGAACACAAGTACAAAAGCAAACCACAAGTGAACACCAGGATTTTTTAGGTGGTTCGGTCCACAGACCTACGTCCACCCCTCACTCTAAACTGGACTGAGGCTTCCACTAGCAGGGCTAGAACAGCAGACTCAGTCTGCAAACAAATGCTGCCAAACAGCTTGACCAGGGGAACAACCTCCCCTCTTCCTCCCAACCGGAGGGAACCACTAGTGACACCCAGTCACTAGCAAACCAGAGACGCAAGTCTCTCTTCCTCCAGACAAGGAGGGAACACCTAGTCTTGCAACCCACAAGACCAGAATCGGAGATGAATCTCCCTTCCTCCAAACCAGGAGGGAACCCACAAGTGACTCCCAGCCACTTGCAACCTAGAGGTCTCCGACCTCCCTTCCTCCCAACCGGAGGGAAACAACCAGTGACATCCAGTCACAGGCAACCAGAGACGCAAGTCTCTCTTCCTCCAAACCAGAGGGCACCCGACCTCACACTAGAGGAACATAAGAACAACTAGTGAACAGTTAAAAGGAGAAAACAAAAACCGCAGCAACTGAAAGCTGGAAAAATGAAATGCCAACAGCTCTCGCAGGAGCTAGCTGGCCTAGATTTGATCCACGGTCTAGCAGAAACTGGTCTTCAGTTGAAGCTTCTTTTACTCTAGCTCTCTCTTCTTCTCACTCTTCTTTTTCTTCTCTTTCGCAGGCTCTCTCGATCTCTCTTCTGCTCTCTGGCTCACTCTTCTTCTTTCTTCTTTCTTCTGCTTCTGCTCACTGCCTCTCTGCCTCTCTGCAGCTCTTTCCTTCTATCTCGATCACTCACTTGCTCTCTTGATCACTTCTGCACGTTCACTCTATCCTTTTTTGATCTTGATCAATCTTCACCAGATGGAGGAGGCTTCATATTTATAGTAGCACCAATTAGGGCGTTGTCCTCAGATCACGTGTCAGGTGCCAACCTCGGATCACGTGCCACTTATCAGCTTCTCGAAGGATGTATCTGTCAAGCAGTCATAAGAAGATATCAAATGGATGTGCAGACTTGGTTCAGGCTGTTAACAAAGTGTGTACAGGCATGATTCAGCTTGAGTGTATAAACTTGAAGGGTGATAACGAGTGTATAGAGTTGAAGCCTTGGAAACTAGTGTATAGACTTCGTCTTGAAGGAGATGCAGACGTGCACTGAAGTGTGTAGACTTGAAGCCCTTCAAGCGACCTCAGTGTACAGACTTGCGTGGGTAAGATGCATGAACAAGCCATAGCCAGTGTATAGACTTAACCGATGCATGAATAGTGCACCGATGAATATACTTGGAGAACTGATGCATGAACATTGCGCCGATGTATAGACTCTGATGTAAAGACCTGAGTTACACAAGCAGTGTATAGACTTCGCGATGCTCACCCATATCCAATGTATAGACTTACCCCTTGAAGATGTACAGACATTGAATGCTTACATGCAGACATGATGTATAGACTTTGTTAAGACTGTCTAGACTCTGCATGCGAGCTATGGAAATGTATAGACTTCCTAACAATGCGTTGTCCAGACTTGCTTACCACAATGTGCAGACTTAACAATGCACGATGTATAGACTTCAAATTAAAGGAGACGGTGGATGTACATACTTTAAGTTCAACTGAGACGGTGCATGAATATACTTGACACTGTATAGGCTATACATACTTGGAAAGCTTGAAGGCGATGTATAGACTTGGTAAGGCTTCAAAGCACAAGACACTTGGCCAATGTACAGACTTGGAAAGCTTGAGCCAATGTGCAGACTTGAAACAAGTGAACACAGCGATGTGTAGACTTGGCCAATGTACAGACTTGAAGCGAGGACCAATGTGTAGACTTCAAAGCAGATGCCAAGGCTGTACACACTTGAAGAGACGCAAGGTGAGACAGAGCTGGCTATACAGACTTTGGATGACGATGCACTGTACGCAAACGCTGTACAGACTTGAAAGCGTGAGACGTTGGAAGAGACGATCGGATGTATAGACTTTGAAGATGTGGGCGAGACAATGTATAGATATGGTGCAGCTTCAAAGCACAATGTGCAGACTTTACCAGTGTATAGACTTGGGGTTCTGAACGTAGGTAAAGACTGGGAATGTATAGACTTGTCGAATGGCTTGAAACACAGACACGCTGCCAATGTATGGACTTAGATGCCCAAAGGTAATGTATAGACTTCAACTAAGCAAGCTACAGTGCAATGTATGGACTTGATGAACGATGCAAAAAGCTCTATACAGACATGATGCAAACTGGATGTGCAGACTTTGTAGCATGCAATGTATAGACTTCAACTAAGCGTGAAGCACAGACAATGTATAGACTCTACGAGCAAGAGGCAATGCTGACTGATGTATAGACTTGCTAAGTGATGCACATGTGACGATGAACAGATGATGTATAGACTTGTTAATGCACTGATGCATGCTGTACAGATAACATGAGACGTCGCATTGACTATGTATAGACTTGTTAATGCACTGATGCAAGCTGTACAGATAGCATGAGACGTTGCATGGATTATGTATAGACTTGTTAATGCACTGATGCATGCTGTACAGATAACATGAGATGTTGCATGGACTATGTATAGACTTATTAATGCACTGATGCAAGGCAATCTGATGTGTAGACTTTCTCAACACAGTGGCGTTCAACTAAACGATGTGTAGACTTCAGAAATGCATAGAGACGCTACAGCGTGACAGCGTCGACGTAGCAGTTCACCCTGATGTGAAGTTAGATCTGGGTCAGTTCAGTGGGTCGACGCAGTGACCCCATGCGTCAACGCATCCAGCCTTATGTTCAAACCCATCTGAGGCATTTCAAGGCTGCGTCAACCTCGTGGACTCAATGGGTTGACGCCATCTGAACTACTTACGAGATGTATAGACATGATAAATGACAGAATGCAATGTTGTATGAACTGAATGTCTGCTAATGCAAGATAGCACATTCATATGCCCAAAGAAGAAATATAATTCAGACACAGATTCATGATATGCAAAGCCACAGAGTCATGATATGCAAAGCTGTAGAACTGACATGATATATGCCCATAGCAAGACAGTCAATCAGATGTTCATGATATGCTATCATCAAAATCATAGAGTTGAAAAACATGTCACAGATGATCAGATAACTCATAGTGTTTGCTATCATCAAAATCACAGGGGCACAACAATCTCCCCCATTTTGATGATGGCAACACTATGAGTCACACTGACTCATGTCAAAAAGAAAAATAGTTTGAGATGAGAGATACAAGCATACATGATATGAATAAAGAAAGATACTCCCCCTTTGACTCAGTCATTTAGACATGAAAGACACAGAGGCTGTTAAACAATGAGGCTCAAATCAAGACAATGTTTCATATGCATGCTCTCCTATACCAGCCAGATGAAAATCATGCACAAATCAAGTCTATGATGCAGATGTTAATCTCCCCCTTAAAGCCAGAATAGAGTTGAGGTATGACAAGAGGTGAAACATCTATCAGCAAAAGCACATAGGCACTCAAGGATTACCACAATCTGTAAGCACAATGAATGAATTGAGGAAGACAGATTTTCATTAGCACACCAAATTCATAAATCTTTGTAAACGAATTTCAGATTCTTCAATTATAATAGATTATGAATGAGTTTAAACTTGCCATCATAATTTAAGAGTGATGTATTCAAAGTTTGTCAAGAAAATTCAATACTCATATCTGAAACACCTTTTAATAGAAATGAACCAACAACTCATCTGATATTCATGTTTAACCTCCTTCCATCTTACTCATTTAAATTCGATGACTCCTATGGAAGTTACATAATATAATATTGAGATTAAACAGAAATAATTGTGTTTGAACATGTCTTTAGATTTTCAGAATTTTCTATTGATCAATACTCATTTTTCCTAAGCAAGTTTGGTTCAGTCAACACCTTTTTACATGAGGCACAACACTTCTTAGGTGAAGTGACCCAGTTACTCAGTGTGACAACCATATTGCCTCTTAAGGAGAACAGAGTTAGCAATGGAGTATCTTTTTACATGAGGAGACACCTTGATCAGAGGCCAGAATCCCCAGTTACTCAACACATCCATGCCATTGCTCTACCAGATTTTCAAATATTTTTGAAAGGTGAGGTAACTATGGCACTTCATGACTTGGGCTTACTCCATTTCTTTGATAAAGAACCCAATTTCTCTGTGACCAAAGTCATTGCTCTTGCATTAAAATTTTAAGTGTTTTCATATTTTTTAAACAATGCTCAGTACACTGAAATGTTTAAGAACAATACCTTCTATATGTATCTTAACCAAAGAAAGCCATGTCTTTTAGAATTTCAGATTTCAGAAGGTTTTGCATGAAGTTCATGAGACAATTTGTTAATATCTATTAAGCATGATGATTCAGATATTTTCAAGTCTTTTACATCAAAACCTATTAAATACATTAGTCTTAGATCAATTTGATTCATCAAAACATTCTTAAGCCAGTATAATAGAAGTTTCTTCTTTTCAGAATATGTCTGATTTATGTCTAGGGTGCACTGACTAAAATCTTTCCTTATTCAGATGAATCAATGACATTGCCAAGAAATCAGTGGAGTCAACAAAGCATTTTTATTGAGAGATTAGCAGAGAGCAATCATGATGAGACAAGGAGTGAATCATTAGAACAGTGTAGTTTTGAAATCAATAGCTGAGTCTGGAGTTCAGACAGAACAGCTACATAAGTATAGACAGTAGAGAATTCAAGTGAACCACACATTTGCCAAGAATGGATCAGATAGCTAGACAGTGAGAGTTCAAGAGATGAAGAGATGGAACAGGAAAGCTCCCCCTGACTAGATGCTACATATATACAACAAAGCATGAGCAGCAGTATGGTTAATTAAGAATGATTGAGCTCCCCCTGACTACTCTCATGATGTGCAGTGAAAGTACATCACATGATTTCAAATTTGACATTCAAATATAATCCATGCACTTCAGACATAAGTGAGCTACCATGAACATGATTGAGCAATTCCATTTCAGAAAATTCCAACTAAGCATAGATCAAATTAACAAGATGCTTAACCATCTCAAACAGTCAATTTTCAGATAATGGAATTTAAACAGATTGTTCAGAACTGACCTGAAGGGTAGAATCCTGGGGTTTTCCTTTTTGAGTGCCTTGGTTTAATAACCCCTCTTTGTTCTTCAGCCCCCAAGGCACACCTGCAAAGTTTTTGATCATTTTGATCCTGCAGGGACCCAAGCAGCTTTGGGTCCTGCGTTAGTCCTGACAGGTGTTCTAAACAATTTCTTAGCAACATGGTCATCATGATCCATCAAATAACAATTTTCCATAGAGTGACCATACTTTCCACAATATCTACATGATGTGACTGGTTTCTGGTTCTTATGATGCATAGTAACAGCAGTATGAGGTTTATAAAGATGATCATAAGATTTTCTGTTGTATGTATAAACAGTTTGTTTCTTATTCCTAATCAGCCAACATTCAGCAGATCTATGGCCTGGCTTCCCACAGTTATAGCATGAGAATCTTGCAAATGATTTTGCACGGAATTTGACAACATAGGGGTTAACAGAGTTCTTCTGAACATGCCAACAGTTCTTGACTGTATGGCCATTCTTCCCACAGTGATAGCATGTAAAAGAATTTCTTCTATGAAAACTATTTTTATCCCAAGTGGAACCAAACCAGCACTCAGCAACCTTGTGCCCAGGCTTATTACAGTTAGAGCACACAATGTGCTGACTAGACTTGTGTTTAGTTCCATAAGGACCATGAATATTCATGGAAGACCTGGCATGCAGTTTATTGTCTTCTTTCATGATAAAGCATGCATTCATGAGATGACCATACTTACCACAACAATAACATGAAGCATCAGGATTCCTAGTAGTATGGTTTCTATCAGAAAAATTTCTAGAATGTAATGTTCCACTAGCATGCTCATCCTTTAACATTAATCTACAATCTTCCATTATGTGACCTCCTTTCCCACAATGATAACATGACCCCTTTTTAATATGAGTGTGTGAGAGATCATGTGAATTGTGTGCAGCCTTCTTTATAGCAACAGGAGTGTCTTTGTCCTTTTTCTGTGAATTTTCATTCTTTTTCAGTTTTTGAATTTGTTCTGCAGATTTGGAACTGACAGTGGACTTTTGTGCAGTGAATTGAAAAATAGAAGGAGCAGAGGTTGTGTTCTGATTAGAAGCTTTGACAAAAACAGTAGACGTTTTATTCCCATTACTCCTTTTGTTTATCGGACTGTAACCCAGTCCCTCTCTCTGAAAGCTAACATTATTACCAAGAAGCTTATTCAGATTGTCCTTTCCTTTGACAAATTTTGATAGAGAATTTTTTAAATCTTGAATCTCAGAGTTTAAGACAGCAATATTAGCTTCATATTTGGACAGATCTGTTTCACAGGAAATGACTTGTTGATGCAAGGCATCATTCAGACTTTTGAGTTTTTCTACTTCCTATTTTAACTTTATTTCATTGTCAGCTTCAGATAGAGACTTGTTAAGATCATCAATTTCTTGTTGAAGGGATGTGATAGTGAGCTCATAGTTAGCTATCTTCTCTTCACAGCAATTGACATTTCCGCTCAACATTCACCAACCTATCAGAATTATCTATGCTCACACACTTGCCTTTTTCCATTGTCAATAACCTATTTGTCAGCTGGGTGTTTAGATGTTTCAGTTTGTTGATTTCTTCTTTCAACTTATTGTTTTGCTCTGTGAGTTCATCATCAAGCACCCAATCATCCGATGAAAACTGACATTCATAAAACATTTCTTGTTGTTTTTCAGATTGAAGTTTGTTGACATTTTTCTGAAGCTCTAAGTTTATTACTCACTCAGCCTCCAGTTTCTCAGAAATCAAAGTATTTACTTTTTCAAGATTATTTGATTTGTGTTCAGATTCTTTGAGCTGGTTTTTGAGTATTTCAATTTCAGATTTCATGTTTTCCAATTCAGAGTTGACAAGCTCTAAGTTTCTCACCAGTTCTTCATTTTGAACAACATCATTGTTATGAGCCTGATCATCATCAATTAAACTATGCCTCTCCTTTAGTTCAACAATTTCGCAAACAAGCTCTTGATTCTCCTTTTTGTGTGAATCAATTTGTTTCGTAAGAGTTTATTTTTCAGATTTCAAATGATCTAAATCTGAACTAATAGAATCAAAATCTGTTAATTGTTTTCTAAATATGTCATTTTCAATTTTCAGAATTTCAGGAATTTCACCTCGAGATTTAGCATCCTCATGTTTCTTTAGCTTCTTTATCAGTTTTTTATTCTTCTTCTTTAGTCTTTCATAGGATTCTAACAGATTGGCATAGGCATCTTCCCAGTCGTCTAAAGTGTAACTAGAGAAAGGATTGGTTACCTCTTCAGCATCTTCAGATTATCTTGATCACTGCCATGGTTGCTCTTGTCAGCCATCAGGCAGCTATCCTCATTTCTCCTCTGAGCTAGCTTCAGCTTATCTAGAATGTCCTTAGCAGACCTGCATTCATAAAAACAAGAATGTAGAGCCTTGTCAGTAGCTTCTTTCATTAGATTCAAAACTCTCTGATTCTCTCCATGTTTTGATCTGTGATTGTCAGTCCATTTGGACTCTTTCTTTGGTAGTCTGTGAGGACCGTGTGAGATTAACTTCCACAGATCCGGATCCCTCAATTTCACATAGTTATGGAGACTGCTAACCCATGAGTTAAAATCAGACCCATTGAAAATCGGTGGAGAAGCCATGAGGGCAAATCAATCAAGCAATTTTTAAAACTATATGCAGAAGATAGAAATGCACCGAAAGCCAGCAGGATCCTCTACAGATCGTTGGATCTGGAAAGTCAGAGACCCGCTCTGATACCAATTGATAGGGTGCAAGGCCCAGATACAGAGGGGGGGGGGCGAATGTATCCCTCTTCAAATATCGCCCAATTAATACTCTAATGCTCTAATATGCGGAATAAGAACAGTTGATGAAATATACTGAAAATACTAAGAGGGATCTCGGCAAGACAACACAATTGAATTAGCCCTCACACGATCCTAAGCAAGCATCTAATGCGCAGCAATGAAAAGAACACAAGTACAAAAGCAAACCACAAGTGAACACCAGGATTTTTTAGGTGGTTCGATCCACAGACCTACGTCCACCCCTCACTCCAAATCGGAGTGAGGCTTCCACTAGCAGGGCTAGAACAGCAGACTCAGTCTGCAAACAAATGCTGCCAAACAGCTTGACCAGGGGAACAACCTCCCCTCTTCCTCCCAACCGGAGGGAACCACTAGTGACACCCAGTCACTAACAAACAAGAGACGTAAGTCTCTCTTCCTCCAGACCAGGAGGGAACACCTAGTCTTGCAACCCACAAGACCAGAACCGGAGACGAATCTCCCTTCCTCCAAACCAGGAGGGAACCCACAAGTGACTCCCAGCCACTTGCAACCTAGAGGTCTCAGACCTCCCTTCCTCCCAACCGAAGGGAAACAACCAGTGACATCAAGTCACAGGCAACCAGAGACGCAAGTCTCTCTTCCTCCAAACCGGAGGGCACCCGACCTCACACTAGAGGAACAGAAGAACAACTAGTGAACAGTTAAAAGGAGAAAACAAAAACCGTAGCAACTGAAAGCTGGAAAAATGAAATGCACAATAGCTCTCGCAGGAGCTGGCTGGCTTGGATTTGATCCACGATCCAGCAGAAACTGATCTTCAGTTGAAGCTTCTTTTACTCTAGCTCTCTCTTCTTCTCACTCTTCTTTTTCTTCTCTTTCGCAGGCTCTCTCGATCTCTCTTCTGCTCTCTGGCTCACTCTTCTTCTTTCTTCTTTCTTCTTCTTCTTCTGCTCACTGCCTCTCTGCCTCTCTGTAGCTCTTTCCTTCTATCGCGATCACTCTCTTGCTCTCTTGATCACTTCTGCACGTTCACTCTCTCCTTTTTCGATCTTGATCAATCTTCACCAGATGGAGGAGGCTTCATATTTATAGCAGCACCAATTAGGGCGTTGTCCTCGGATCACGTGCTAGGTGCCAACCTCAGATCACGTGCCACTTATCAGCTTCTCGAAGGATGTATCTGTCAAGCAGTCATAAGAGGATATCAGATGGATGTGCAGACTTGGTTCAGGCTGTTAACAAAGTGTGTACAAGCATGATTCAGCTTGAGTGTATAGACTTGAAGGGTGATAACGAGTGTATAGAGTTGAAGCCTTGGAAACTAGTGTATAGACTTCGTCTAGAAGGAGATGCAGACGTGCACTGAAGTGTGTAGACTTGAAGCCCTTCAAGCGACCTCAGTGTACAGACTTGCGTGGGTAAGATGCATGAACAAGCCATAGCCAGTGTATAGACTTAACCGATGCATGAATAGTGCACCGATGAATATACTTGGAGAACTGATGCATGAATAGTGCGCCGATGTATAGACTATGATGTAAAGACTTGAGTTACACAAGTAGTGTATAGACTTCACGATGCTCACCCATATCCAATGTATAGACTTACCCCTTGAAGATGTACAAACATTGAATGCTTACATGCAGACACGATGTATAGACTTGGTTAAGACTGTCTAGACTCTACATGCGAGCTATGGCGATGTATAGACTTCCTAACAAGGCGTTGTGCAGACTTGCTTACCACAATGTGCAGACTTAACAATGCACGATGTATAGACTTCAAATTAAAGGAGACGGTGGATGTACATACTTTAAGTTCAACTGAGACGGTGCATGAATATACTTGACACTGTATAGGCTGTACAGACTTGGAAAGCTTGAAGGCGATGTATAGACTTGGTAAGGCTTCAAAGCACAAGACACTTGGCCAATGTACAGACTTGTAAAGCTTGAGCCAATGTGCAGACTTGAAACAAGTGAACACAGCGATGTGTAGACTTGGCCAATGTACAGACTTGAAGCGAAGACCAATGTGTAGATGTCAAAGCAGATGCCAAGGCTATACACACTTGAAGAGACGCAAGGTGAGATAGAGCTAGCTGTACAGACTTTGGATGACGATGCACTGTACGCAAACGCTGTACAGACTTGATAGCGTGAGACGCTGGAAGAGACGATCGGATGTATAGACTTTGAAGATGTGGGCGAGACAATGTATAGATATGGTGCAGCTTCAAAGCACAATGTGCAGACTTTACCAGTGTATAGACTTGGGGTTCTGAACGTAGGTAAAGACTGGGAATGTATAGACTTGTCGAATGGCGTGAAACACAGACACGCTACCAATGTATGGACTTAGATGCCCAAAGGCAATGTATAGACTTCAACTAAGCAAGCTACAGTGCAATGTATGGACTTGATGAACGATGCAAAAAGCTCTGTACAGACATGATGCAAACTGGATGTGCAGACTTTGTAGCATGCAATGTATAGACTTCAACTAAGCGTGAAGCACAGACAATGTATAGACTCTACGAGCAAGAGGCAATGCTGACTGATGTATAGACTTGCTAAGTGATGCACATGTGACGATGAACAGACGATGTATAGACTTGTTAATGCACTGATGCATGCTGTATAGATAACATGAGACGTTGCATGGACTATGTATAGACTTGTTAATGCACTGATGCAAGCTGTACAGATAGCATGAGACGTTGCATGGATTATGTATAGACTTGTTAATGCACTGATGCATGCTGTACAGATAACATGAGACGTTGCATGGACTATGTATAGACTTATTAATGCACTGATGCAAGGCAATCTGATGTGTAGACTTTCTCAACACAGTGGCGTTCAACTAAACGATGTGTAGACTTCAGAAATGCATAGAGACGCTACAGCGTGACAGCGTCGACGTAGCAGTTCACCCTGATGTGAAGTTAGATCTGGGTCAGTTCAGTGGGTCGACGCAGTGACCCCATGCGTCAACGCATCCAGCCTTATGTTCAAACCCATCTGAGGCATTTCAAGGCTGCGTCAACCTCGTGGACTCAATGGGTTGACGCCATCTGAACTACTTACGAGATGTATAGACATGATAAATGACAGAATGCAATGTTGTATGAACTGAATGTCTGCTAATGCAAGATAGCACATTCATATGCCCAAAGTAGAAATATAATTCAGACACAGATTCATGATATGCAAAGCTGTAGAACTGACATGATATATGCCCATAGCAAGACAGTCAATCAGATGTTCATGATATGCTATCATCAAAATCATAGAGTTGAAAAACATGTCACAGATGATCAGATAACTCATAGTGTTTGCTATCATCACCTGATGGCCGTGTCCTTCGGACCGCTTGTTGTTGGCAACCATGCTACCCATGGTTACTTGGCTGTGCCGATCAAGTTCAGCAATTTGCCGCCCGTCGTCGGCTTCCCCAACTTCTTGGGGGTCACGTTCGTGGAGCTCCTGGACACCTAGGAGACGAATGTCGTCGCCGCTACAATGGTGACATCTGACAAGACCAAGGTGGTGGGCTGCTACGTCCACCAAGCTGACTCTCGCGCCCCTGCTAACCGGAAGTGCACTTTGGTTGCTAGGAGGGCGGCCAAGAGAAACACCGGTACACTGTAGAGCTGGCTATCTACCTTGGGCAAGTCCATTCTCATCAGAGAAGTCTGAGTATTTCTGATTGGCCATCGGACTAGAATTACACTTGAAAGAGTGGTTGCGACGGTGCTGGTAAGCAACTCTTTTGAAGCACTGGCCCACATCAAGATGGACCATGCTGAGTCCAAGACAAGGGGAGGGTGGCCCCCAAAGCCAACCAGGCTCAAGCAGATCTAGGTGCCCAAGAGGACCCATGTTGTCCCCGCCATCCGGGGAGAACTCGTGAGGGTCTGTCAAACATGACCAAAGGAAGATGCACGGGCTGAGGTGACAGCCCCAGTTTACCCCTCGTCGGCATTTGTTGCACATGCCCAACTGGGATAGGTATCTTGCCATCACAGCCATCGCGGTGGGAGGACCCACTCAAAGCATTCAGCCCGCGTGCCCCCATCCTAGATACGGGTACTATCACCTACCCTCCCAGCTTTGCAAGAGCGGGAGAAAGAAGATAATGCTACCAGACGATGCTTGGATGATCTAGGGACCATCCCCTCAGGCCAGCAGAGACTGCCACAGGCCGTGGAAGATGCCCGAAAAGACCGTAAATGCTACACTCCAACAAGAGCAAGGCCAACCGGCCACCAATTCTACCGCAACATCTCTTCACCTCAGCAACAGTCAGGAGCAAGGATTTCGGTCTCCGAGAGGCCAGCTGTCCTCCGAAGACCACTCACCAAAAAGATAAAGATGAATGGAAGCATTCAAATCTTCACCTACAACATGGATGGAATGACCAGCCGCTATGGGGCTCTACCCCCGAATTATGATGAGGCCACTAGGCTCGCCGGAGGGTCGGAACCTGCTACCATAAGACAAGAGCGGCGGCTGATGTAGCCCAAGCCCACATTGAAGAATCCAGCGTAGACCCGGTTATGATGACCGTGAATGTTATTACCACTTAGGATGACGATGAGGAACCAGTGCCTGCTTCAAATATTCCAGCAGAGGGGCAAGGTCATGCTTCCAGCTCCTCTATGCCCGATCTGACTACCATGATGATCATGCTGTAAAGATACCAACAAGAGATTGAGACACCAAGGAAGCAACTTAGTGAGATGAATATGCACGCTCCGACCATGAAGCAGGCTGAGCTCCCCCCTGAAGCCTCACAGCGAGGTGCTTATGAACTTGAAGCTTCCCCTCCAATGACGACCTCTCAGCCGGCATCCGTTTATATTGGGGGCATGACCCCGACACCACAGCTTGCCCCTTTGCTTCAGGGGACTGCTACTATACCTCAACCAATGATGCTGATGCCACCACTGATGCAACAAGACCCGTGTTGTCCAAGTCCGGTCGACCCGACAGTAATGAATCAAACAATGATAGAGCAAATGATTGATAAGAAGCTGGCAGGTCGAGGCAATGATGATTATGCCTCATTAGATGTATACAAGGTACTATATCTGGCCTACCATGCTGCCAAGAGACTACCTCCCGGCGTCAGCAAGCTGCAGAAATTTGATAAATTCAACAGACACGGTTCGCCAAAGGAGCATATAGCCTACTACATCAATGTGATGGGTGACCTGGCAACCGATGAGTCCTATTTATTAAAATTCTTCAGGTCCTTGTTGATGGGACTTGCTTTCGAATGGTACTTCAATTTGCCAACTGGAGCAACCAATGATTGGCTGGATATGCAGCGGCAATTTCGGGAGCGGTTCCTTGTAGCCGAAAGAGAAGTGACCATCGCTGAGCTCTATGCCTCCAAGCAGAGGAGCGATGAGACAGCTTTGGACTACATTAAAAGATGGCAAAATCTCAGCATGAGATGTAAACGTCCACCACACCAAGAAGACGCAGTCCAAATCTGCAATCAGAACTTGAAGCGAGAAATCCTCGAAAAGATGATCGAGATCGAGATTAAGTCTTTCGACCGGCTAAACAATGTCGTGGCTGAGATCGAGGCTTTTCTCTCTAGCTGTCCTCCCACTTCCACTTCTGCAAGCCAGAAGGACAACACCAAAAGAAGCTTGCACGATTGACATCAAGGAGTTCGAGCCGCAGAAGAATAAAGATAAAGGGGTTTTCAACCCTTCCCTTGCTTAACCCAATGAACAACAAGAGGGCCTGTCCTTATGGACCAAAATGAAAAAGTTGTACTCCTTCCCTAAGGAAAGGACTAAGGCCCTATTTGAGTGGGCCACCCAATACAACAAAGCCACTCTCCTGGAACCAAAAAGGCCGACAGACACTAGTAGAAAAGATGATCCTCAATTCTGCCCGTATCATCAAATGATCGGGCACTCCATTGAAGACTACTACCCATTCAAAGATGCTATTGAACGGTTGATCCGAAGAGGGGAGCTGCAAATGGGAGAGTACAAGGTTGATCCTTCACGTCCTAATGACCTGCCCGATCTGAAGAGGGCAGTCAACATGGTAGCTTTATACTCGCTACTACCTAGAGGGCAGATGCCAGCTGCAAAAGAGAATGAAAAGAAGAAACTAAAGAGTAAAGGGGGTAGCATCGTTCTCCCCTGCAATACATTGTCTACCTCGCCTGGCACGGGCCGAGCTGTTGAAGAGGAAGATGAAGAGCCATGCTATCCACCACCCGTGAGAGAGGCACGCTATCACATCCCTCCTTTGTGTGAAGATATGGGGGCAAGAATCCCAACCTTTGAAGCGCGGGATGCTCTCGACAACGATGACAAGATGTCGCTGATCCCGCTTAGAATCGAGACGGAAGGTAGCACTTCCAGCTCCCCCCGACCTGACCCTGCCATGGTAGCAGAGCTGTATCAAAAGCTTCAAGAGATTGAAATACTAAGGAGAAGATTAAGCAGAATGGGTTTGCACCTAGCTGTACCCGGGTGGGCTGGATCATCTTCCAAGGCTTCCCATGGTGACATTCAGCTATTTGGAACCCCACCACAGCCAATTAGGCCCCAAATGACACATGATTATATAGGGGGCACCCCCTCTCAGCAACTTCACCACGTGCCTCCCGCATGTCTCTCGGCTCCCCAAGCGTGTCAGGGGGTAGCTACCCTACCTTGCGCCATGCCATTCATGGCCCCGCTTCCACAACCAATTGACTCAAGCCTCGACTTTACAACTTCGACGACGATGGACGAGCCAAGGGTGGAGCGTGCTGCTAAGATAAAGCAAGCCGAGGGAGAAATCACCGAGGTAGCGCTATACATGACCGAGCAGAAAATTAATGAGTCTGCCACGGATTATATTCAACGATGGATCAAGCTCAGTGCGAGATGCAGATCTCCACCCAACTATATGGATGCTATCCAAATATGCAAATGCAGCATGAAGACGCACCGCCTGTTGAGTGCGATTGGCGTCAAAATCGAATCCTTCAAGCAACTGGATGATCTTGTGACGGATATTGAAGCCCTCTTGACAAAACATTGCCCGGTTACTGCTACCCCAAATCACGAGCACGAGCTGGTCAGTGCGCCGCTGGCACAAGTGGAAATAAATCTTACTGGCTTTGAGGCCTTCGAGCGACAATAGAAGAAATTGAAAGAGGTGGCTGGCCCTTCCTCGACTAAGCCCTTTGAGCGGCGCTTCTCACTAAGGGGTAAAATGATGAAACCCTACTCCTTTTCAAAAGACAAGACTCGGGTGCTCTTCCAATGGGCCCGCAAATACGTCAAGATGGTGATCCTAGAGCCCAAGAGACCAAACGAGGCCGAAAGAAAAGATGATCCCCAGTTTTGCCTATACCATCGAGGGTTGGGGCATTCTATTGAGGACTGCTAAATATTCAAAGGCATTATAGAAGGCCTGATCGGCTCAGGTGAATTACAAATGGGCGAGTATAAGGTGGAACCACCGCACCCTCATCAAATGCCCGTCTTTAAGACGGTGGCCAACAAGGCCTCTCTATATCAACCGGAGCAACACAGGCACTAAAGGGTGTCTGAAGCTCCGTGGGCTGTCGCGACAAGCCGGATGAATTAATGAATGGTGCCCCACCTTGGGGGGCAGATATCAAAAGACATACTCCAATATGTGGTGGAGAGTACCTGCATCCCTTTTCAATGGGAATATGATCCCGCCCCCCACAACCCTTCATAGGTTATAAAAAGGGGGGAAACAAAGGTTGTTTCAACATACACCCATCCTGGGGCTGCCACTACAAGAAGACCTAAAGGCTGTCACCCTTGGTTCCGCTCATGGAGCCGAAGATGAAGAAGATGAAATGGTGGAGCCCGATAGCTGGATTTCCTGCTACTATCTTCCTACATGACTTTTCATGAAGAGGGAAGCTATTCAAATGCAAGGACATGCTTCGGGAAGCTTCCCCCTTTATTCACCCCCGGTCTGGGGGCATCTTAAATTGTAAGATCACTTGGTCGTATCTAGGCCCTGCTAAACCTATAAGGTTGTTTAGGCATAATAAGAGCCCACTGAAGAAATGAAAGTGTTAGGGCATGCTTAAGGCCCGCTGAGTCTATAAAGAAAATGTTTGGGGGCAACCCGCTATGAGTTTTGTCTGCCTGACAGCCAACTTGAGTTCCCTAGGCATAGGGTGTTGCGTACGGACTGAATAGATCTAGAGGGGGGGTGAATAGATCTAGCCCCTTTTTTAATTTATAAACCAAAGATCGACTAGACCTTAAGCAAACTATGGGTTGCAAAGATAAAACTGATAACTACAGCGACAGCAAGCAATAAGAAGAGCACACACCACAAGCAAAACTACAAGACAGGATTTTTAGGTGGTTCAGTCTCTTCCCGAGACTTACGTCCACCCCTCGCTCAACTTGAGCAAGGCTTCACTAAATGAGAACTCCTGATCTCAACCAACACACCGCTGATACACAGCTTCTTCCCGCTGACACACAGCTTGTACCCGCTGCCTCACAGCTTGACACTTGATGTAATGAAAAGAACAAAAGATGCAATAGGACTGAACAAGAGCTTTTGAATCAAAGAAAAAGAGTTCAGCCTGGGACTGCAGGTAACAGGAATAGACTCCCTGTGGAACTTCCAGACGATTGCCTTCAGCTGCGACGCTGCTGGAGTGTTGCTTGCCTTGAGTCAGTCTTCCTTCTGCAGCAATGAAGATGCCTTCGGTCTTGTGCAGTCTTTGTGGTTTCTGAAGAGCCACTCCTTCTTTCCTCTTTCAGAGTATCTTCGTGGGTGTATTCTTTTTTTTTCTTCTACTCTGTGTTCCACACCCCGCTCTCTGTCATCTTTACCTTTTGTACCAGTTCTTTTCAAAGCATAGGCTTTTCCCGCGCAGATTCGTAATTGAGCACACATCCATTGGATTATCGGCTAGAAAACAGGGAGAAGATTTACCCGAAAGATTTGAATAAGTTTTACTGGTTCTTTCCAAGATTCTCTCCTTAAATCCAGTGCGGAATCTTATCATCTGAACCGCCAAACAACCTGCAGCGACAACCTGCAGGTTTCTCTCAACAGAAACTGAATTCGGTTAGAGTTCAATTCTGGACGCTGCTTCGCCTGTGGTCGACCATGATATTGTCGCTGGTCGACAGAGAATAATGTCCAGATGACTGTTTATTCTGGCTGATGCTCGTGGTCGACAACGACCTTCTCGCTGGTCGACAGGGGGTAAATGTCCAGACGATTGATGGTTCAGACTGATGCTTGTATTGCTTCGTGGTCGACAACGGGCAGGCCTTTGGTTGACCACCGAAGCTTGTACAGAGGAAAAGTAACTGGAGCTGTGTCTTGTTGGATTCGCTGGTCGACACTAACCTCTTCACTGGTCGACAGGCAACCCTTGAAACCTTCCTCTGATCTGTTGACTTCATTAGTACTTCAGTAAACCTGAAATAACTTGAGCATTCAGATTAGTATTGATTTGGACACATCCATCATATGAAGACGCAATTAATCAATCTTGCATGTGTTGTGTTATTAAAATAGTAGATCTTTGATTAGTCACACATATCCTTTGTCATCATCAAAACTAAAGGGATGCACAACATTCTCCCCCTTTTTGATGATGACAACCATGAGTCATTGTGACAAAACATGCAATTATTTCAGCCAGACAATTCATTTGATATGTTATTCAAAAACATCCTAGCATTAGTTACCAGGTGACTCAACACAGAGAAGGTAAGATGAAAATAACATAAGTAGACTTGGCATTATTTAGCACAATGACATTGACATAAGACTTTCTCTCCCCCTTTGTCAACAACAAAAAGAGGGGAAATCAAAAAGGAGGTGGTGGAGCAGAAGTTGATGGAACCGAAGGTGAAAAAGAGATGAACGACCTAGGGACCTAGGCGGTTGTTTTTATAGGGAAAAATGAAATACGAAGAGTCCTGGGTGTTTATCCTAGGGTAGTGAAACAGCTTGGTGAAGAAAATGAAGGGTCAGGATTTAATCAGCCGAATTAAGTTTTGGGGGAATTGATTGAAGTGTACACCCTTTCCTTAATGAAGCATTTATTTAACCTATCCACCCTTAGCAGAGACCACCTTGTAAACAAGTAGAGTGGGCCTAATGGTTCACTTGAATTTGAAAGTATTGCACCAATAAGCTTACGCCCCATATCTAATTTCCTCCACATGACTTCTTAAACTTATAATAGATTTCATGAGATGATTTTAATAGCTGTGCTTGCTGAACAGTGTTTTCAACTTTTCTTTGCATGCCATGCCTCTGGTCAACCATTTTCCTCTGAATTTAGATAATTTTGAGTTTTTCCTTTTGGAATCATTTTGAAAGCTGTGGTCAGGTTTATCACATGCTTTTCTACACGAGGAGACACGCTTTTTACACGCCAGAAACCTCGGCTACTTAGCATGCCTAACCATTCCCCTTTTAACTGGGACACACCTTTTATCCGTGAGGATATACGTTTATCAGACGCCAATATCCCCAGTTACTCAGTATGCCCAATCTCAATAATTTTTGATAGTAGCAGAGATAGATTGATTCTTCATGACACATATGCCTCTCACTTATTTTTCATCCATTTTTTTCTTAAAATGGGAGGCAGTAGTTTCTCAGAATCCAATCCATTGCTCTACCATGAAGACAGAGTTATGGCGTATTCCACGTGCATTCATGCTATATTTTTGGATTTATATTAACTGTTCAGCACGGGCACAGGTAGAGAAACCGACTTACTACTAAAAATCATAAGTCTTCAAAATCATGTGACAGAATCATAGTTATGGTTTGAATTTATTGAAGTAGTACAGTCCAAATCCTCATTACTACACTCAACCTCTACTCTTATTGATTACATTGGTGATTTTATTGGAAGATATGGTTAGGTTATTCAATGTTTTATCAAGGAATGAGTTTACACTTTTTCTCCCCCTCAATTTGAGAATCCATGCTGAAATAAAAAAATAATGTTGGCCAGGATGAGATAGAAAGACACAAGGAATGGAAAGTATGGATGATGATGAATGAGTGAAGATGAATCTGAGCCCAAACAGTTTAAACAGCCCAGAAGATTCCCTACCAGAACTAGTGTCAACCAGGAACCTGTCTAAAGTGGACATTTGCTTCCGTACAGATCCATTGTCGACCATGGGACTGTCTATTGTCGACATCTGCGTAGTCACAGAACCCATCCAGTATCCTGTCCTGATGACGTTGTCGACCACTGCCCGGTCGTTGGTCGACCACCAGAGCTAACCAGTAGCAGTACCAGGAGCTTGCAGGCTTGCTTCAGTAATCAGTTGAACCCCCAACCCTACCAGTAGCAGACACTTAACTGACACAACTACTTGCAGAAATGACAGAAAGCCATAAACAGAACATATCAATATTTCAAGAATTTTCAGATGATATTCTGCATAACCCCAACTCCCTTCTTAAAGTGGAGAATCTGTCATTGTTAAGGGGTTTAGTGAAAATGTCTGCCAGTTGTTTTTCAGTTTCCACAAATTGAAGCATGAAATTTCCTTTGGAGACTTCATCTCTCAGAAAGTGATGACGGATCTCAATGTCTTTTGTCCTAGAGTGTTGAATGGGGTTTTTAGACAAGTTAATAGCACTAGTGTTGTCACATAAAATGGGTGCACAACCAAGATCTACATTGTAGTCTTGGAGTTGATGTTTTATCCAAAGAACTTGTGTACCACAACTCCCTACTGCGACATACTCAGCCTCAGCAGTGGAGAGTGCTACAGAATGTTGCTTTTTAGAAGCCCATGAAATTAAACACCCACCTAGGAATTGACAATAACCACTAGTACTTTTCCTATCAATTTTGCAACCAGCATAATCAGCATCCGAATATGAAATCAGATCTAGTTTGCAGTGAGTAGGATACCACAACCCCAATTCGTGGGTGCCTGCAAGGTATCGGAAGATACGCTTGACAGCTCCTAAATGTGATTCCTTAGGACTAGACTGAAATCTAGCACACATGCATACACTAAACTGAATATCTGGCCTTGATGCAGTTAAGTATAGCAGGGATCCGATCATACCTCTGTATTTCTTGGCATCTACCATGTTACCTTTTACATCTGCTTCCAAAGTTGCATTTGTCCCCATGGGTGACTCGATTGGCTTGCAGCTTTCCATGCCAAATTTCTTCAACATCTCTTTTATGTACTTGGATTGATTTATAAAATATCCCTCTCTACATTGTGAGATCTGCAATCCAAGAAAGAACTGTAAGTCACCCATTAAACTCATTTCAAACTCATCAGTCATGAAGCTTGCAAATTTAGTACACAAGGAGGTTTTAGTAGACCCAAATACAATATCATCCACATAGATTTGTACAATTAGTATGTCCTTACCTTGAGTCTTGGAAACCAGTGTTTGATCAATTTTACCTCTTGAGTATCCCTTTTTGGTGAGGAAGGAGCTCAACCTCTCATACCATGCCCGAGGAGCCTGCTTTAATCCATACAAGGCTTTATGCAATTTAAAGACATGATTAGGAAGTTCATCATTTTCAAAACCAGGGGGTTGTTCCACATAGACATCTTCTTTTACAATACCATTTAGAAATGCACTTTTTACGTCCATTTGTTGCAATTTGATTCCATGAGAAGATGCAAAGGCTAATAATATCCTGATGGCTTCTAATCTAGCAACTGGAGCATATGATTCTTCAAAATCAACTCCAAGTTCCTGGTTGTACCCTTTAGCCACTAGCCGAGCCTTGTTTCTCATTACAACCCCTTCTTCATTCAACTTGTTTTTATATACCCATTTGGTTCCAATTACAGGGTGAGATGTAGGTCTAGGGACAAGTCTCCACACCTGATTTCTTTCAAACTGATTTAGTTCTTCATGCATAGCATTTATCCATGATTCATCTTGTAAAGCTTCCTCTACAGACTTGGGCTCTACTTGGGACACAAGGGCAAGTTGGTCTAATTCATTAACAGTCTTAAACTGAGATCTGGTTTTCCTAGGATCATGAATACTACCAATAATGTTATCTAGAGGGTGATCTCTAAAAAGTTTCAAGTTTTCAAGATTGTTACCTGAGATGGCCTCTCCTTCGGGTTGATCATTAATATTACCTTGACTTTCTTCTTGAATCAGTTCTCCTTCATTATCCATCGGTTCTTCTTTGTCTTCCAGAAATTCTCCATCTTCTTCTTCCTTGCTGGCCTGTTCATTTTTGCCAAAATCATTAATTTCATCAAATGAGATATGCGGGGATTCTTCAACTATCTGATCTTTGATGTTAAATACCCTATAGGCTCTTGATCGGTCAGAATAGCCCAAGAATATTCCTGAATCACTCTTTGGTTCAAATTTGTCCAAGGCTCTCTTATCATTGTTATGAATAAAGCATTTTGTACCAAAGATTCTGAAATGAGCTAGGGATGGTTTCTTACCTTTGAACATTTCATAAGGAGTTTTTGTACTGGACGGTCTTACCATTGCCCGGTTTACAATGTAGCATGCTGTGTTGACCGCCTCTGCCCAAAATCTTCTTGGAAGATTGGCTTCTACCAACAAGGTTCTGGCCATCTCAACAAGAGTGCGATTCCTTCTCTCTACAACTCCATTTTGCTCTGGTGTCCTTGGTGAGGAGAATCTGTGGGTTATCCCTTTGTTTCTGCAGAATACATCAAAATCAGAATTTCCAAACTCCCCCCCATGGTCAGATATGATTGAACACACTTTGGACTTACCATCCTGCTTCATTCTTTTGTAAAATTCCTGAAACTCATAAAAAGCATCACTTTTATGTGATAAGAACATTACCCATGTAAATCTGGAAAAGTCATCAACTAGAACATAACCATATTTCTTACCACTAAGACTAGCCATTCTTGTTGGGCCAAAAAGGTCCATGTGCACAAGTTCTAGGGGTCTTGATGACTGACTTTCAGTTCTACCTTTGAATGATTTTCTTGTTTGCTTTCCTTGGGTACATGCTTCACATACTTTGACATTTTGAGCAAACGAAATTTCAGGCATACCAAGAACCATTTTATTTTTCACAAGTTTGTGCAACACCCTATAGCTAACATGCCCTAGTCTTCGGTGCCACAACCAGGTCAAGTCCTCCTTCTTGGCGGTTAGGCACAAGTTGGAGTGGGCTGGATCATCCAAGTCTATCATGTAGACATTATTTACCCTCTTGCCCATAAACTTGACTGCTTCTGAATTTGGCTCAATAATTCTGCAGATCTTGGAGTCAAACACCACTTTATGGCCTTTGTCGCATAATTGACTGATGCTCAATAAGTTATATTCCAGTCCATCCACTAATAATACATTTTCAATGCAGCTTGAGGGTTTCTTACCTATCTCACCTATCCCAATGATTTTGCCTTTGTTATTTCCTCCAAACGTCACATATCCTCCATCTTTTGCGCTCAGCTGGGAGAACTTGGTCTTGTCTCCCGTCATGTGTCTTGAGCAACCACTATCTAAATACCACTTGTTGTGCATGGCTGCCAGACATTCCTGCATCACAAATTACACAGAACCTTTTGGACCCAAATGGTACCCGGGTCCAAGATAGCTTGTGAAATCATGAAACTGCTGTAACAACACCTTGGGAACCCAAATTTTGTTAGAACAGTTTGTCTTTTCATTTCTGAACTTGTTCAGGTTGTGTCTATTCTGAGTCCACTCTCTTAAGTTCCAATTTCCATTCTGTTTCAGCTGGGAAAATTTGTGGGTTCTGTTTGCGTGTCTGGTCATGGTCGACATCTGGTAAGTCTGTGGTCGACCATAGTTTCTCCAGATACCAGTATCTGTTCTGGTTGAGCCTCTGGTCGACAGAGGAGGGGTCTGTTGTCGACCAGCTTGTTTCCAGACACCTTATTTTACAGGTTTGTGTTTATTAACATGATTTAATGCTTTGTTTGTCTGGTTACTTCTGTGAATTTGAACTTCTCGTCTGATATGACTGTTGTTTTTAGACTGATGTGGATTATCCATTTTCCCTTTAGAATTCCTCTCTTCCAAGGTGACATTAATCTGTTTAGAGGAGCTTTCAGCTATATCCTTTTGTTTGTTTTGATATAAGTTTATCAAGGGGCCTTTTCCTTTAGAGTCAGCTATTTCATTTAAAGTTTTTATTTGGAATTCCTTTTTAGCCGTTGGGTTGTACCCTAACCCCTCTTTCTGAAAATTTACTTTTATTCCCAACACAGCGTTCAAGTTTTCTTGACCCTTAGTCATCTTTTCCAATGTTTCCTGTTTGTTTTTCAGTTCACTTTGGATTCTTTCTATTTCTTTCAGAAGTTGACTGTTTTCTTCCTTGAGTGAGTTGTTTCTTTCTTGAGTTAGCTTAGTTTCCTGTTCATATTCTTGAGTCTTTAATTTTAACTCGTCAATTGTGTTTTTCAGTACTTCATTTTCTTCTAATAGCCCTTTGACGTTTTCTTCATCTATCTCGCGTTGATTCAGTTTATTTTGCAAGGTGGTGATCTCCAATTCTAGTTCAGTTCTGTTGGCAATTGAGTTGCTGTCATTATTGAACTGATTAACCTTCTTCTTCAAACTTTTATTTTCCCTTCTTATTCTTTCATATGTATCAAGTAAATCTGAATAGGCTTCTTCCCAATCTGAGCTAGAAAAGTCTTGAGAAGGGGAGGTTACCTCAAGATCGTTGCTGTCTCCTTTGGCCATTAGACATGTGTTTCCTTCTTCTTCCTCGGAAGTTGTTTCCTTTTCGCTGCTTTCTTCCTCCTCGCTCCATGTGCTGATCATTGCCTTTGGTTTCTTATTTTTCCATTTGAAGCTTGATTTCTTAGGAGCCTCTGGACATTCAGCCTTCATGTGTCCTGGTTTTCTGCAGTTGTAGCAGACAAGTTTGTTAGATGAGGCTTTAGTTTTGTCAGACTTAAACTGGGGTGACCTTCTTACCATGCCCTTCGGATTTCTAAATCCCTTACCTTCCTTCCGCAGAAACTTTCTGAACTTTCTTGTTAGCATGGCAAGCTCACCAGTTTCCTCACCTGTGCTAGATGAGTCATCAGTGTCAGATAATTCAGAGGTGCCTATTTTAGTTTTCAGAGCTAGCTGTTTCTTTTTCTTGCCCTCGTCTTCCTTTCTTTTTAGATTGACCTCATAGGCCATTAGGGAACCTACTATTTCATCCACAGTCATAGTAGTGAGGTTCTTTGAGTCCTCAATGACTGTGGCCTTGGTATGCCACATAGGAGTGAGGGACCTTAAAATTTTTCTCACTAGCTCTTGCTCCTTGTAGGTTTTCCCTAGACTCTTTAAGCTATTTGTTAGTTGTACTAGTCTAGCATACATATCAGAAATGTTTTCATCAGTTTTCATTCTAAACATTTCATATTCTGAGACTAACATATTTGCTTTTGACTCCCTTACCTCTGACGTACCTTCATAGATGACTTCGAGTCAATCCCACATCTCCTTGGCTGTTGCACATTGTGAGACTCTTGTGAACTCCGTGGGATGAAGTGCGCATTGCATTACGTTCATAGCTCCCCAGTTGATGGTTGATTTTCTGACCTGTTCTCTGGTCCAGGTATCCTCGTCTTCGGGCAGATCATAGGGTCCGCGGCTCACTACTCTCCACATCTCATGATCTTGTGCTCTCAAGAACACCTGCATACGATTTTTCCAGTATGAGTAATCATTTCCATCAAAGTATGGTGGTCTAGTCACTGAGTGTCCCTCAGCCATTAGACTTCTAGAGTTCAGTCCGCTAGGTCTCTCCTGGTTGTTAGACCACATTTTCGGAGAGTCTAGCTCTGATACCACGTGTTGCGTACGGACTGAATAGATCTAGAGGGGGGGTGAATAGATCTAGCCCCTTTTTTAATTTATAAACCAAAGATCGACTAGACCTTAAGCAAACTATGGGTTGCAAAGATAAAACTGATAACTACAGCGACAGCAAGCAATAAGAAGAGCACACACCACAAGTAAAACCACAAGACAGGATTTTTAGGTGGTTCAGTCTCTTCCCGAGACTTACGTCCACCCCTCGCTCAACTTGAGCAAGGCTTTACTAAATGAGAACTCCTGATCTCAACCAACACACCGCTGATACACAGCTTCTTCCAGCTGACACACAGCTTGTACCCGCTGCCTCATAGCTTGACACTTGATGTAATGAAAAGAACAAAAGATGCAACAGGACTGAACAAGAGCTTTTGAATCAAAGAAAAAGAGTTCAGCTTGGGACTGCAGGTAACAGGAATAGACTCCCTGTGGAACTTTCAGACGATTGCCTTCAGCTGCGACGCTGCTGGAGTGTTGCTTGCCTTGAGTCAGTCTTCCTTCTGTAGCAATGAAGATGCCTTCGGTCTTGTGCAGTCTTTGTGGTTTCTGAAGAGCCACTCCTTCTTTCCTCTTTCAGAGTATCTTCGTGGGTGTATTCTTTTTTTTTCTTCTACTCTGTGTTCCACACCCCGCTCTCTGTCATCTTTACCTTTTGTACCAGTTCTTTTCAAAGCATAGGCTTTTCCCGCGCAGATTCGTAATTGAGCACACATCCATTGGATTATCGGCTAGAAAATAGGGAGAAGATTTACCCGAAAGATTTGAATAAGTTTTACTGGTTCTTTCCAAGATTCTCTCCTTAAATCCAGTGCGGAATCTTATCATCTGAACCACCAAACAACCTGCATCAACAACCTGCAGGTTTCTCTCAACAGAAATTGAATTCGGTTAGAGTTCGGTTCTGGACGCTGCTTCGCCTGTGGTCGACCATGATCTTGTCGCTGGTCGATAGAGAATAATGTCCAGACGACTGTTTATTCTGGCTGATGCTCGTGGTCGACAACGACCTTCTCGCTGGTCGACAGGGGGTAAATGTCCAGACGATTGATGGTTCAGACTGATGCTTGTATTGCTTCGTGGTCGACAACGGGCAGGCCTTTGGTTGACCACCGAAGCTTGTACAGAGGAAAAGTAACTGGAGCTGTGTCTTGTTGGATTCGCTGGTCGACACTAACCTCTTCACTGGTCGACAGGCAACCCTTGAAACCTTCCTCTGATCTGTTGACTTCATTAGTACTTCAGTAAACCTGAAATAACTTGAGCATTCAGATTAGTATTGATTTGGACACATCCATCATATGAAGACGCAATCAATCAATCTTGCATGTGTTGTGTTATTAAAATAGTAGATCTTTGATTAGTCACACATATCCTTTGTCATCATCAAAACTAAAGGGATGCACAACATAGGGATCATCTACTATGCTTTATGCAATGAGAAGAATAAAATCCCCCCGGGGGGGCGGTGATGTAAGGCAATGATGAAATGAATGATGATGATAAAGATGCTAAAAAAGAGAAGAAGAGAGAAAAGAAGAATGAAAGTACGATAAAAAAAGAAAAAAATGATGATCAATAGAGCAAGGAGCCATTGTTGGCAGTTACCTACCCCTGGCCCTGCCGGCCGATTGTGCTATCCTTGGCTCGGGTCCCATGCCCTTGCCAAGTCCATTGACTTTGATATTCCGTCAAGCTGACATCTACCCTTCTTCTGTTTTTGACCCAGCATTCTATGGGGGTCCGCTATCCTATCTATCAGGTTAGCCATACCGGCCAAGACCCACTACCTTAGATCCCTTCGTTCTACCTTTCGATTCGGTCGTTATGGCCGAACCCCGCTATCATATGCTCCCTTCATCTTATCTCTCAGCTCGGCCTTTACAGTCAAAGCCTGCTGTCGTGTGTTTCTGCTATCCCATCTACCGGCTTAGCCACTACGGAAAAGGCCCACTATCAATGTTTCTACCACCTCGTTTCTCGGCTTAGCCACGTCGGCCAAAGCCCGCTTCCATATATGCCAGATACCCCGCATTTCAGTTTAGCCACTTCGGCCAAAGCCCACTTTCACTTATACCGCCTATCCTATCCCCTTGCTTAGCCATTTTGGCTATAGCTTGATGTCATATGCTTCTACTATGTTATCTCCCAGCTTGACCATTCTGGCCAAAGCTCGCTGCCATATGATCCCGCTATCCTAATCTCTCAGCTTGACCATTCCGGCCAAAACCTGTTGCCCTATGTTTCTATCGTTCTGCCTCTCGGCCTGGCCATCCCGGTCTAGGCCCGCTTTCATGTACTCCATATCTCCTATTCTACTCCTCCAGCTTAGCCATGCCAACCAAAGCCTGCTTTCACTTGTTTAAAGTCATCTTATCCTTCGACTTAGCCAATCCGACTAAAGCCCACTATCGGGACCAATCCGTCTGTCCCACCACAATAACCAATACAATGCGGTGGCTCAGGCCCTTGGCCAAAGCTTGCTTTCCCGCTTGCCCTTTGGCTTGTACAGCCAGCTTTCCCGTATCTCTTGGCTTTCGCAGCCTACTACCTCAATCGCTCTGGCTTCTATAGCCTACTGCCCAATGGTCTTCGGCTTTTATAGCCTGCTTCCCAATTACCCTTTGGCTTTTATAGCCTGCTCCCCAATCATCTCTCGGCTTTTTGGCCTGTCTCCAATTATCTTTTGGCTTTCACGGCCTACTCCCCCAATTATCCCGTGGTTTCTACAGCCTGTTGCACATCTCCTTGGCTTTTACAGCTTGCTCCCCAAGATCTTCTGGCTCCTGTAGCCTGTTGTGTCCCCTGGTTTTGATGATAAATAACCATAAATCATCATTAGATGTTTAAGGAATATCTAACATGTTTGGTTTAATGTATAGACTAAACAAATATAGGAGAATCAATCTGAGAGTGTCGACACCTCCCACAACGTGTCGACACATCTAGAAGAGATCATGTTGAACCTTTTCCAGTTGAGCTCTGGCATAATGCAAGTGTCGACACATCTGACCAAAGTGTCGACACCACAAGAATAAATCCAACTGAAGCTGTTTCTATCTGGCCTCTTGACTGACCAAAGTGTCGACACCCTGAGTGAAAAGTGTCGACACCTCTGTTCCATGAAGCAAGCTTTACTTCCCTCTAGCGTATATGTCTCGACACCATTTGGTGACGACTCGGCACCTGGCGCATATGTCCCGACACCGCCTTGTGACGTCTCGGCACTACAGCTCGATCTACATGCGGGTACGGCACAAGAGTTGACACTTGTTCATCAAGGTGTCGACCTGTTCTGCTTGGAAGCCATCGGGTCCTCTAGATCTTAATGGGATGTGTCGACACCCTGTGTGCAAATTGTCGACACGTTCATGTACGTCATGAACGGATCTACAACCGATTGATTCCGCTCTTCAAGATTTGGAACTTATCTTGGAGGATCCGTGTTGACACCTTGAAAATGAACAAAGGTCGAAGCATGATTGAAAAGAGGGTCGGACCAACAGTGAAAGACCATTGATGAAGCTCGTCAACCATTCACCCGGCTAAAGCCCTTGTCGGCCAAGCTGATGCCCGGTGCTGATGTCACTCAGACGGCAGCACTGGTAGAGCAGCAGTCACTCAACTGATGAGACCTCCTGGCACACTTTAATGAGAGCCGCATTACTGCTTCGTCCAAGAATCCACGGATGATATGTCAGGGTAAGTCATATGTCGGCTTAATGATAGATGTAATATGAGATAAAGATGAAGCCGGTACCGGCAGATGAAGATTGTAAAGGCTTTTGCAAAGTCAAAATAGAAGAGGAATCATCTCCACAGATTATATACCCGGCTGAGGTCTTCCCAGACTAAAGTTGATGTCCGAGCTCGTCACCATTCAAGTGACGATATCGATAAGATGATACCTGGTCTTGTCACCGTTCAGATGGCAATACTGATGAAACCCCTGTCTACGGACTGATGAAAATCGTAATAATGATCTCGATACAAGCTGTGTCACCAATGGAAGACCCTTTTGGGTGATGATACCCTTGAAAGACCCAAATGGGCCTGTGTGAAGGTGGCGCCGAGAATCACTTGCCAAACCCAAAAGAGGGCGCCGAGAAGCTGAAGGCAGGCGCGCCGGGAAGCTTCAGATGGGGCGCGTCGTGATGAAGCCTGCCGAGAAGGGGGAAATGGTTATAAAAACCCCCTCCCTTCGAACAGATAAAAAAAAAGGAGGAGAGGATAGAACCGATCAAAAAGAAAAAAGAGGAGAGGATAGAACCGATAAAAAAAGAGAGGAGAGAAGATAGAAGAATAGAAGAAAGAATAGAGAGGGAGTCCTGCCAAGAGAGAGCCCCCTCGGCCGACAGAAGAGAAGAAGCAGAAGAGAGGAAGAAGCAAACAAGCTTCAGGTGGGCTGCTCCGGGGAGGGAGAGGAGTCAATGCTCCGCCCTCCCCATGCTGTCTTTTCTTTTGTACTGATGTAATCTAGTGAGCTTTTGTCTTGATTTATCGAACGTAGCCGGCGAGTTCCGGTCTCAATCTCCATCTTTCTGCTTTGCATTTCTATTTCACAGTCGATGTAAGGCTTCGATGCGATGCAATGAAATGTCAACGTGACCCATTTGGGGATCTACTGATTAAGATGTCTGCTCTCCTTTGATCGAAATGTCTGCTCTCCGCTTATCCTTGTATGTTTATCGTTTATGCGAAACATTTAATGGTTCATACGAATCTTATCTTTAGAGGCATGAAAACAGGACCCCTACCCTTATCTGATGGGTTACTGGGCTCTGTCACCTCCTCCCCTCCTACCTCGATGGCGGATCCACCATATCCGTTCGAGCTCTTTTTTTTTACAAGGCCCTTAAGGACCCCTCCTCGTGCTATTCAGGGACCAGAGACATCAATCTCTTGGTCCCCTGAACCGCTGGCTATACGAGGGCATGTCGATTCTACGGACCACTGCTATCCCTCGGATTCTAGCGAATGACGACCTCGATCTCTCGACCCTCCATTCTAATCCCTTGGATGACTAGGGTCTGGAGTTTCGATGCTAAAGGTTCCTCAGCCACCGGGTTTTAGATGCTATTAGGTTCGTCCAGGGGATCAGAGACAGTCATCTCTTGATCCCCAGACGGCCGGCGGTAGAAATAAATAAAGTCTTCAGAAATCCAGATGATGGTCTCGTTCCCCATCGATTCTACCTTCCAAATCCCCTTTGGCCCTTCCTAACGGAAGCATCCATAAAATCCCCCTTCCCGCACTTCAAATTCGGCTTCAATCGCAGCCAGAAAGCTTAGGAATCCCAGGAACAGAGTATCGTTTGAGCTCTGCAATCCCTGAAACCCTTCCGTAAATCCACCTTCTCGGCGTACAAATTTCCCCGCCGAGAGCTGCCTCGTCGAGAAGCCTTCTTCTTCTTTTCCCTTTTTAGCAAAACGACAAAAAAAAAAACCATACGTTCTCCTGCCATTCAAGCCCCTTTTCACCTAAACCTCCCAGCCCACAGGCTCCCGGCGCCAAGCTCCCGGTGCGGCAAGGAGCACGCCGGGAAGTCCCACGCCGAGAGCCCCTACAAGCCAACTCCGCCGAGACCCCCCTTTTGGCCAGTAAGCCCTACGCCGAGAGCCTCCTTTAGGCCAACTAAAGCCACACCGAGACCCATCTTCTTGGCCAAATGAAGTCCAGTCAGAGGCCCATCTCTGCAATACCGTTTATCAGCCTTCTGATCTCTTCACACATATGTCCCGGGGATGTTCAGAGACCGTCATTGATGCCTTGAGAAGACACATTATTGGGGAAGACCTCCCCTACAGTCTTCATTCTCGATCCGGATTTCACCCTCATGAACCCAAAGGGCCATGTCATTGCATGAGTTCTGAGGGGTTTCGAGGGGATATTAATCGATGGTATAAAGGCAAGCGATGTCCCGGGGCCCGGTGCCCATCCTCGTTCGGTTGTCATCCCGGCATTCTGTGGATGATGACCTATCTTCTCTTGGCATAATCCAAGTTGAGGGGACATGCTGCCGAAATTTACACATACCTTGTCAAGTAAATGTGATGCTTTCTATCTCAACCCCACCAGCCTGTGGAGTTATGTCCTTGCATGCTCTCCGATGGCCCTTTGAAGGGGGATATAGACGCAACATCGCGTCTGCACGGAGCGCGTCATGTTACGCCAGTACTTACTCGGATTTCGGGTCAATTATGCCCGATCTTTTACGAATCCCACCCTGCCACTACATGGGTGGTTTCCTATTCCCTACTTGGCATGGTCCAAGATGGTGGGAATATGCCGTCGGTTTTATCCCGAAAATAACCAACCCCTGCTTCAACGTCTTGCAAGTGAACGAATTCCGTCTCTTTTGAGCATGCGGCTTTACCGCTGTCATCCTCCTATCTTTAGCGTTTAATCAAGGGTTGTCCTTCCTTGGAAGGGCGTAATTAACGTCATAGCCTTTATGGTATGACGGACTTCTGGTCCAGACACGATCACCCACAATCGACTGACCAAGTCAGATCGAGCGCATAATAAAATCGTCACTCCGGTGATTGGCACGCCAATAAATCAATAAATAATAAATCAATCAATAAAAAAAATATAGGATAATAAAATCCGCGTTCCACAAGTCTGGCACGCCCGGTGGGACCGAGCCGGTATTGTGCTGAAATCACCAGAAGGGGAGGTGGTACATACTTCCTGTTCTATAAATAAGCCTTGCACCAACAATGAAGCCGAGTATGAAGCTCTGATAATCGGACTGCATGTCAGCCTCAACATGGGTATCCGAATGTTGCAAGTATTCGGGGATTCAATGTTGATAATAAAACAAATTCAAGGGGAGTTCGAGGTGCGAAAGCCAGAGCTGAATCCCTATCACCAAAAAGCTGTGAGCCTTATGGCGAAATTCTATCATATCGAACTCAAGCATGTGGGCCGTGGACATAACGCCCAGGCTGATGCATTGGCAAAGCTGGCAAGTTCACTAGCAGTCCCGCCGAATGAGACTCTGAACATTGTTGTTATGAATCTGCGGCAGGTCCCCAGCATGCTAGAAGGGTGCCCCAAAGAAGAAGAAGTTCCTACTATCAGCACGGTACATGCATCTGATTGGAGACAGCACTTGCTACAGTGGTTTCTGCACCAACAGCTGCCACAAAAGAGAGAAGAAAAGATGAAGCTTCTGAGGATTAAAGATTCTTATGAACTCAGAAATGGGACTCTATTCCAAATAATGACAGATGCACGCAAGAAGATTCTGCTCCGCTGCCTGTCCACTGAGGAAGCTTGGCAAGCGATGAAAGAAACACATGTTGGGACAGCAGGTGCCCACCAGGCCGGTCCCAAGATGAAGATAGAGATTAAGAAGCTGGGCTACTACTGGCCCACCATGTTTGAAGACTACTGTAAATTTGCAAAATCATGCCAGAAGTGTCAAGAGCATGCTACGGTGCCTAGAAGGCCACCCACAACTCTGCACCCTACAATCCCTAGCTGGCCGTTTGCACAATGGGGAACTGATGTAGTCGGGCTATTGCCAACTTCCTCGGCCGGACATAAGTACATACTGGCCATAACAGATTACTTCTCCCGATGGACGGAAGCTATAACATTAAGAGAAGTGACTGGTGAGCTGGTCTCCAGATTCATCAAGCAAAACATTATCTTCCGGTTCGGGATCCCCAACCGAATAATATCTGATAATGGAAGTCATTTCAGAAATCAGAAAATCTATCGGCTTGCCGAGAAGTATAAGATTGAATGGAGAACCTCCACTCCCTACAATCCACAGGCAAACGGATTGGCAGAAGCTTTTAATAAGACCTTGTGTACATTACTGGCCAAAGTCGTCAGTTCCAACAAGAAGGACTGGGAAGAGAAAATGTATGAAGCTTTATGGGCATACCGCACCGTCTTCAAAACACCTACAGGGTGCTCACCATACTCATTGGTGTACGGCTCAGAGGCAGTGGTCCCGCTGGAGCTGGAAGTCCCGTCACTCAGAGTGGCGGTCCAATATGACCTAGCCCCTGGCGAACAGACTAATACAGAAAGAAGGTTAGAAGAACTGGCTGAATTGGAGGGGAGGCGCCTCCAAGCTCAGAAGAATATCCAAATGTATCAGGCCCGCATGGCCACTGCATTCAACAAACTCGTAAAAGGATGAGAGTTCAAGAAAGGTGACCTCGTTATGGTCAAGAAAAGAGAAGTCATGGTGTCCAACCCAAAAGGAAAGCTAAATGCTAATTGGGAAGGTCCCTATGTGATACAAAGGGTCTACGAAGGTGGGGCCTATATGGTTGTCAACCATCGAGGGGAGATCCAATTCTCGTCACTCAACGGTAGGCACCTAAAGCTGTATCATGCTGCACAACCAACATTCTCCGAGTAGTCGGGCCAAAAGATACCCTTCTTTCTTGGTTTAGCGGCACTCTACCCTAGCCGAGCTACCCTCTTCCTTGGTCTAGCGGCACTCCGCCCTAACCGAGCTACCCTTCTTCCTTGGTCTAGCGGCACTCCGCCCTAACCGAGCTACCCTTCTTTCTTGGTCTAGCGGCACTCCGCCCTGACCAAGCTACCTCTTCCTTGGTCTAGCGGCACTCCGCCCTAACCGAGCTACCCTTCTTTCTTGGTCTAGCGGCACTCCGCCCTGACCAAGCTACCTCTTCCTTGGTCTAGCGGCACTCCGCCCTAACCGAGCTACCCTTCTTCCTTGGTCTAGTGGCACTCCGCCCTAGCCGAGCTACCTTCTTTCTTGGGCTAGCGGCACTCCGCCCTAACCAAGCTACCTCTTCCTTGGTCTAGCGGCACTCCGCCCTAACCGAGCTACCCTTCTTCCTTGGTCTAGCGGCACTCCGCCCTAACCGAGCTACCCTTCTTTCTTGGTCTAGTGGCACTCCGCCCTAACCAAGCTACCTCTTTCTTGGTCTAGCGGCACTCCACCCTAACCGAGCTACCCTTCTTTCTTAGTCTAGTGGCACTCCGCCCTAACCAAGCTACCTCTTTCTTGGTCTAGCGGCACTCCACCCTAACCGAGCTACCCCATTTCCTGGTTTAGCGGCACTCCGCCCTAGCCGAGCTACCCCATTTCTTGGTTTAGTGGCACTCCGCCCTAGCCGAGCTACCCATTCCTCGATTAGCGGCACTCCGCCCTAATCAGGCCACTTCATCTTGGTCAATGGCACTCCGCCCTGATCGAGCTACCCTCTCCTTGGTCCAGTGGCATCTCGCCCTGCCCAAGCTGCTCTCTCTCTCAGCTCGCATACCAAATAAAAAAAAATAAGAAAAGAAAAGAAAAATGGGGTTAAAAATAGTGATACCCCGCCAGTCTTGTTCAGACATTCTGAACAAGGGCAAAAATGGCCAAAACCCAGCTGTGGTGAAAACCCGAAAGGGCACTGCAGGCAAAATCGGGTACCCCGCCACGTGAAAACCCGAAAGGGCGCGTGGGCAAAAGCAAGAGGGGGCTGGCTCCGGTGAAAACCCGAAAGGGCACTTGGGTCAGTAATGTGGTAATCCCAAAGAAAGCCTCACCTCCCGCCATAAAACTCCTCGTCAATCGACCGGCGCCTTGCCCGATCGACGATTAGACCCACTCAGTATAGGCCCTATGTCTATCCTGATAAAAGCCCTCATACCTTGTCCCAGGTTCCACCGCGATGAAAGCTACCATTGGTCGATCGGTACCTTGCCCGATCAATGATAAAACCCTCTCCAGTTTAGACTTTACGTCTATCCTGATGAAATCCATGATATCCTTACATTGGTATAAACCCAATACCGATGATGAAACCCATCTTTGGTCGACAGGGCACCCTGCCTGATCAGCGAAGAAACATGATTCGGTCTAGACCTTACATCTGTTCCGACTAGAGCTGCGTGTCTCGCTATGTCCCACCGTGATGAAACCTGCTGCTGATTAATGGGCACACTCGCCCGATCAGCAATGAAACCTGTCCGGTTTAGACCTTACGTCTATGCTGATAAAACCCATGAAACCCTTACATTGGTATAAACCCAATACCGATGATGAAACCTGCTGTTGATCGATTGGCACACTGCCTAATCAACGATGAAACCCATCCAGTTTAGACCCTACGTCTATCTTGATGAAACTTATGACATCTTTGCATTGGTATAAACCCAATATCGATGATGAAACCTGCTACTGGTCGATCGGCACACTGCCTAATCGGTGATGAAACCTATCCAGGCCAGACCTTTCGTCTATCCTGATGAAACCTATGAAATCCTTGCATTGGTATAAACCCAATACCGATGATGAAACCTGCTGCTGGTAGATCGGCACACTGCCCAATCGGCGATGAAACCTATCCAGGCCAGACCTTTCGTCTATCCTGATGAAACCTATGAAATCCTTGCATTGGTATAAACCCAATACCGATGATGAAACCTGCTGTTGATCGATTGGTACACTGCCCGATCAATGATGAAACCCATCCAGTTTAGACCTTACGTCTATCCTGATGAAACCTATGAAATCCTTGCGTCAGTATATACCCAATACCGATGATAAGAGCAGCCGCCAATGAAGCAGCACATCGCCTGACCTGTGCTGAAGTCCCAATTCAAGATATATATATATATATGTATATATAAAAAATGGGGTTAAAAATAGAGATACCCCGCCAGACTTGTTCGGACATTCTGAGCGAGGGTAAAAATGGCTAAAACCCAGCTGTGGTGAAAACCCGAAAGGGCACTACAGGCAAAATCGGGTACCCCGCCACGTGAAAACCCGAAAGGGCGCGTGGGCAAAAGCAAGAGGGGGTTGGCTCCGGTGAAAACCCGAAAGGGCACTTGGGTCAGTAATGTGGTAATTCAAAGTTCCGTGCCAACAGGCACGCTACCCTTACTTCCCCTTCGCTGATAAAACCTTCTGTTGGTCATCTGGCTCCATGCCCCACCGACGATAAAACCTCTCCAGGAAAGACCTTACGTCCGTCCTGATGAAATCTACACACCCTCTTTCAAATGTCCCACCCGCGATAAAACCTGCTGGAATAGACCTTACGTCTATCCTGACGATTCCTACGCCTCTACCTACATCCCACTGTTGATCGATCGGCACCTCGCCCGATCAATGATGAAACCCTGCCAGTTTAGACCTTTCGTCTATTCTGATGAAACTTATAAACCCCTTTGCATCGATATAAACCCAATATCGATGATGAAACCAACTGTTGATCGATTGGCACCCTGCCCGATCAATGATGAAACCCTAGCCAGTTTAGACCTTTCGTCTATGATGATGAAACTTATGAAACTCTTCTTTGCGTCGATATAAACCCAATATCGATGATGAAACCAGTGATTGGTCGACCGGCACCTTGCCCGATCAATGATGAAACCCTCCCAGTTTAGACCTTTAGTCTATGCTGATGAAACTCATGAAACTCTTCTTTGCGTCGATATAAACCCAATATCGATGATGAAACCAACTGTTGATCGATTGGCACCTTGCCCGATCAATGATGAAACCCTATCCAGTTTAGACCTTACGTCTATTCTGATAAAACATATGAAATCCCCCTTGCATCGATATAAGCTCAATATCGATGATGAAGTCAACCGTTGGCTGATCGGTATATCGCCCGGCCAATGATACAATCTGTCCAGTTCGTACTTTATGTCCGTTCTAATGAAAACCCCATACCTTTTTCAATGTCCCACCTGCTATAACCTCTACCCAGTCTAGACCTTTCGTCTATTCCGATGAAACCTCTTCTTTCACATTTCTACAAATTGTCTCCCTCGCAGCACATATTGCCAAGAGGGACGTTTGCTGCTACCAATAGAATCCGGTTTAAGCACCTCCCCGGATGCCGTCACGCGGTGGAGCGAGTTCCCCATCCTTTCTCTGAGGGGGTGGACGCTCTCCTGCCAAGTACGGGCCATTCGCATGAGGAATTGCTAAAACCGCTACCCCACTTCTCAAAGTGATAAAACCACATGCAGAAGAAAATGGATACGCGTGAAGCCAAAGATTTCTTTTCATTAATAAGTGAGTACATAAAGGGCCCCGAGGGGACGTTGTATCGCAAAAGAGTACAAAAGAAAAAGAAAGAGAAGATGGTTCATGGCTGCCTGAAGATATCCTTGAAAGCCAGAAGACCCACATAAGGGGCGGCTCCCAGTTCATGAAGACGAGCCTCCTCCTCCTGCAGTCGAACGGACTCATCTTGAAAGGACGCCACCTGCCCCTCTAATAGAGCTGCTTCTTCCTCGAGCTGCGGTCGAGAAGTTGTTAGCTGCGGCAGCTCAACTCGGAGATCGGACAGTTCAGCTTCAAGGATAGTTATCCGGTCGCGCACAAACTGCTCCCGCTCTGCCAAAGACTGCATTTGGCACTGTCGCTCCTGAAGAATAGAGTTCATCTTCGCCATCTCAGATTTACATTCCATTCTTGCAACTTCAAAGCCGCCAGTTTGTCAGACATGATATGTGTCAAGAAATCCCGGCGATGAACAAATTTTAACAATAAAAGAACCCGCTGGGCCCATATTTCTGTGGGACATCCCATCGCCTGCAAGCCGGCGGTGAAGCGCTCGGCTATCTCCTTCAATTGTGGATAGGTTAGTCCGGGCTGGGACTCCACTAGCTGGCGCAGCATGCCCAAATGTTGCCAGACAAAACTCTCAGGTGAAGTAAAGCCAGGCAAAGGAAGAGGAGCTACTTCAAAGGTTACTTCACTGTCAATGTCCGCCCATAGGGTGATATTCGGCTGCGAAGAAGAAGATGGGAGGTCTACCGAAGGTACCAACTGAGCTCTCCCTGCAACCTCTGGCGTGGCCAAGAGATCTTCCACTTCCATCTCCTCGGAAGCGGCCGTCTGAATACTCCAGGATGCAACTTTAGGCACCTCCTCCTCAGATTCTGAAAGTATGGAGATAGAGTTTGGGGCGGTTACAGGCAATACTCCCAGTTCTGCAGCAGTTACCTCTCCTTCTTCCATCTCCGCTTCGGTGGCCAATTCCTTCAATGTCGAGGCCGCGGAGGCCACAGTCTGAATAGGCAAAGGTTCACCCTCCATGATTGATGTTATGGGAATTATTGACTCAGGAGCGATGGTCATCACTGCGGCCGGTATGAAAGCAGAACTTCTGGCTAGATCAGCTTCGGCTCTGAAATCTGAAGCCCTGATAGGAGTGCATCTGTCTCCTGAGGCCCCCAGGTCCAACGATGCTAAATCTGTTGAAGACTGTATTCGCATTGGAACAGGGCGAATGACCTCAGGAGCTCCCATGCAGGATAAAGGTAGAAAAGGGACAATAGCCCAGTTTGCAGAAGAAACCTCCATAAAAGTTGCAGTTGTGTCTGAGCTGGCAGTGATAGGGCCCTGAGACCAAAGCAAAACAACCTTCAGCACTAAATGAAGATGCAGATGAAGCAGCAAGCCTGAAAGAGGACCCACCTTTGAAGCAGGGTTCGCATCCTCGAAGTGGGGCGAAAGAGGAGGAAGCTCCGAAGTTGAAGTGACAAAGAGTGAAGATATGTCGATCTCGGTGTCGAGCCCGGCAAACTCCTCTTGCAACCCCTCCTCAGAAGATAGCACCAGCAGCTTAGCAGGCTGAAAAGACAGAGCACCTTTTGCAAGTACAAGCGGGGCTTCTGATTCAGGAGCATCCCCCTCACTGCCGCTGAAAGCCACTTCCTCCTCATCAGAGACGGTTGTAGAGCTACTCGATGATATTTCTACCCTGGCTACATGCTGTGGGGTCGCCTCTAAAGCATGCCGGGATGTGGACCGGGTAATTATGCGCCTGGCCAGAACAGTACCCCGCTTCGACTGAGTCTTGTGACCCTCCGGAGGTTGAATCGGCTCTTCTGTCATCCTTTCAACCTCAGTCTGCTCCTCGGCTGCCACTTCAACAGAAAAGGGACCTCTGAGGGTTATAGTAGAAAAAGCAATAGAAGTGTGAAACAGATGAGAAAGCACACTTACCCCCCGCCTCACTAGCCGGCGTGGAGGAAGGCAGCCTGGTCTCCGCTTCGGAGGGTGCCACAATTGGCTCTTGAGCTGCGCAAAAAGGGAAGGGGTCAGAGTCGAAGACTTATTTGAAAATCTGCAAAAGATGATGAAGAATGCAAATGCAAGCTAATGATGTTACCCTGAACCGGTGTCTGAGCAGCCTCCCTTTGCAACTCAAACTCATCGAATGAGGGAATGTTGGGGAGAGGGGTCCCAGTGTCCATCGCCACCGAAGTCGACTGCTGAACATGGGCCTTTTTGGCCTTCCTGGCCTTCCTAACTGCAGCCTTGACTACGGAAGCCTTCCTCTTCTTGCCATGAGGCAGGGGAGTAGTGGTCGGTGCTGCAGCCGGGACTTCAAAATAAGTAGGCTTCTCGGCCTGCGCAATAATCTTTCTATAGAGCCCCTGCCGCTTTATATCAGGCCAGTCTGTTGAAAATGGCAGAAGGGTGATGGGATCAGTGGGTGCGAAATTCAGATGCTAAGCAGAAAACACTGCAATCAGAAAAGAAGAAATCTTACCTGCCGGGCCGTCGTAGAATACAGAAAGTGGCCAGTACAGATAAGCTACCTCCTTGGAGCGGGAAGCAGCCTCCTTGATGAGCCAGCACACATCACCAAATATCTGGCATTTCTCTACTAAAGCTGCCAGATCATTATGGCCGTGAAAGTCAAGGCATCGAAATAAGTCAAGATGGTCCATGCCCCAACCATCGACATAATGAAATGATATAAACAGTGGCTTGTTCAATATGCCAGCTATCGGGCTTTCTGCAGATAATCCATGCAAATTCAGCAGAATGAACAGCTAGGACGTTTGCCTATAGTACGTCTGAGTTCTATCTTCTCGGCGTACAAACGTCCTATATGGATGAAATTTATCAATTGGACCCTTCCAAGGAGCTACTGTCGGGAGCGGCTCTTCAACAGGGAATGGGTACTGCTGCTCCTCCAAGCGAGCACCTCCCACACGGCATAAATGCTTCAAGGTCTTCATGAAAGTGTCTTCATTGATAGCAGCAAAGACAGGGACAAGCGGCTCGGAACTCTTTTCCTTCAATGCCCGACCTTGAGTCAGATAATTCTCCGCCTCCCTCGGGTGCTGTGAGTAAAGTTTTTTCAAGTGGGCCTCAGGAATATCAAACACCGGCCCAGGTTGCTGTTTCAGGAAGGAGCGCTCTGCCACATCCCAGAAGGCACCCCTACCGTCCCTGTAAAAACCGGTCCGGATGTTCCACCATTTGATATATTCTGATGTTACCCGGGGAACACGGTTAGAAACAGTGGGCACCCTGAAAACTACATCGTCCTGGCGATGATAGAAATCCCACCACAACCGGCCCTCGCCAACAATGACGGACCCGTGCTTGGCCCGGCTATCCAAAGGAAACTGAGCAGCTGAGGTGGGGATGTGTTGGTCGTAGCCGAAGTTCTGCCCAAATCGGAACGGATAGTATGGCTCCAAAAGAAGAAGGCCACCCTTCCTGAAAACTAAAACACTGGACTGAATAGCCATGGCCCATCTGACTAGCTCTGGCTCCAGGATAGGCCGAGCAACTTCAGCCCCTGTGACAGGATGAGCATAAGTCTCTATCTCTTCCAGCTTGCACTCTCTCTGAGGATCAATCAAAGGAGCTGAACCTGCCGCCAAGCTCCAGAAATGAATGCTGCCAGGGGCGTTCACTGGTACCCTTATCAGTCGGTCCCTTATTTTAAACAACTGATCATAAAAGGGACCAGACTCAGCACTGGCGAATTCGACCATTCTAGGCAACGACATATCTGCCTGCAAGGTTCTCGGAGCCAACTCAGGGAATATACTACAAACCCAGGCGTTGAAGAAGTGAAAAGGACCCACGGTCCTCAAGGAACGGGGAGTCCGATGCTTGTGTAGGTCCCCCAAAGATTTATATATCAAACACAGGGCCACTGGGCAAAGCGACAGCTTCATCCCCCATGCCATCTGACAAGCTGGATATATGGCCTCTGGCCGAATGACTGTCTCGTCCCCTTATGGGAGAGCGAAAGTACACAACCAGAAGGTGAAATAGGCCGCACAATGTGTGATGGGATCTACTCCTGCCGGATTGGGACCACCTTTGCCCGCATGACGCAATGAGGATGGCAGCGCCGACTTATAGCGAGGGGCCCTTATCTGTTTGCTGGCAACTGGACCCAGGGAAGGAAAGTCTGCATACTTCAGGGGACCGTCAAAGAAATACTGGATCCACTGCCCTATCCGAACCCTCAGTTTGCTACCTTTCTCTCGGGGATGATAGCCTTTGGAGGACCCTCTGTTGTACGCCAGACAGATGGAGCGGTATACCTTCATCAGATACCGATATGAGAAGCCGATGGAATACTTGCCCTCGCCATCAGAGCTATCCTTCTCGGAATCTGTCAAGCAAACTTCCTCATACGGCTCGCCATCAATGGGCAGACCGGAAAGCTGTGATAAACTCCAGAGGTCTAGGGATGTCTCACCCTCCGCTGTATAAAAAGTGTTGAATAAAGGGCAGAACACTTCGAACATCCCGCAGCACAACCCTCTGGATATGGGATATCGAAATCTAGAAGCGAAAATGCTGTGATATACCCCGGCTCTGATCAGCAGAGGGGCATACTCCTTCAGAACAAACTCTGTGAACTCCACTGCCCCTACTCGGAATAAGTGCGCGTCAGTGATTTTGGTATCCCCGAACCAACCAGCGGCCAGATGGTACTTGAACTGAACGGCCGAACAATTCAGCACGAAGGGCTCTTCGCGATATCCCAACTTTAATGGTGCCAAGAACATGCCATAGCCGGGCTTCTCCCTATGAACTCGGCTGCTAGCATTATCCCACCGGGCAGGTGTGAATTCCGGGGCCCGGGCCAGCATCTTCTTCTCTGCTTCCAGCTCCGATATGCCGAGGACTGCATCCCAGTCGTGCTTTTCCCCAGGAAGATAGATGGCCTTGCTGTGATACACTGATTCCTTCAGGCTATCTCTCTCAGCAAGGATGGCAGCTTCAACTACGCGAGCTATCCGGTAGTCTCGCATGCCGCCCACTGTGAAAGTCCGGATGAACGGCATCAAATGTCGGTCCTTCGGGAGGTCTGGCCGATAGCTACCATCCCGCCTGAAGCATGTCTCGGTCGCCGTGGAGTATACCCGGGCCGTCGACACTGTGTCAGTCTCAGAGTCAGACGATTCATCGATTGAAGCAATCCTATCGTATCCGAAATCCAGACTGTGCACGTTCAGCCAGTTTACTTTGGCCCGTGATATATCGGGCTGGGCCGATGAGCTAGCACCAACAGCTCCGAAAGATGCAGCATCAGAACTGGAAGCCATTGCAGTGCCTGCAGTCGGAGAAAAAGTGTGAATTAGAAGCCAGTCTTATAAAGATTGTAACATGAGACCCTACGAAGATTTCGGAAGCATCTCCCCTTATTCGGGGTCTGCCCAAGGAGAATAGGGAGTCACCAACCAAGAGGGGGTGATCCCGAAAGAAAAAGGGATTAAATCCCAAAATAACGTCCTACCCGGGCGAAACCCAACTAAACGGGAACGACCGAGACAAGGAACTCGCCACCGCCGAGACAAAAAATAGAAATGAAGAAAGAGAAAGAAAAGATGAGAATGATAAGAAAGAGGCTTTCGGCGCCTTAAATAGAAGCCGAAGGAGATAGGTTCTCGGCGCGGCCAAATGCGCGCCGAGATCCCCTCACGCCGAGAGCCCCCTGCGGCCAAAGGGCGCGCCGAGAAGCCCAGGCCGAGAGCCCTGCCTAAGGCACGCCGAGAAGCAACGAGAACCCCTGGGCCGAGAGCCCCCGTCACCCAAAAGGGCGCGCCGAGAACCCAGGCCGAGAGCCCCCTTCGGCCAAGGGCGCGCCGAGAGCCCCCAAGCCGAGAGCCCTCCTTCGGCCGCGCCGAGAAGCTTCGTGCTGGAAGGTCTTGCGTGCTGAGAAGCCTTGCGCCGAGAGGGTCATGTCGAGAAGCCTATGGCCCCGTGCCGAGAAGCTCCGAAATGTTGAAAATAAAGAAAATATGAAGATGAAAAATATGAAAATGAAAGATCCGTGCGCAGAATATTGTTGCAACGAGATGATCAGGTCTGAGAACCGGACTGAAGACAAATTGAGGAAGATACCCTCGAATGACGAAAGACACCTGCAAGCCCCGTGCCGCTTATTCTGCGCTTACGCCGCCCGCAGGTGGGGGGCATTTGTTGACACCTTGAAAATGAACAAAGGTCGAAGCATGATTGAAAAGAGGGTCGGACCAACAGTGAAAGACCATTGATGAAGCTCGTCAACCATTCACCCGGCTAAAGCCCTTGTCGGCCAAGCTGATGCCCAGTGCCGATGTCACTCAGACGGCAGCACTGGTAGAGCAGCAGTCACTCGACTGATGAGACCTCCTGACACACTTTAATGAGAGCCGCATTACTGCTTCGTCCAAGAATCCACGGATGATATGTCAGGGTAAGTCAGATGTCGGCTTAATGACAGATGTAATATGAGATAAAGATGAAGCCGGTACCGGCAGATGAAGATTGTAAAGGCTTTTGCAAAGTCAAAACAGAAGAGGAATCGTCTCCACAAATTATATACCCGGCTGAGGTCTTCCCAGACTAAAGCTGATGTCCGAGCTCGTCACCATTCAAGTGACGATATCGATAAGATGATACCCGGTCTTATCACCGTTCAGATGGCAATACTGATGAAACCCCTGTCTACGGACTGATGAAAACCGTAATAATGATCTCGATACAAGCTGTGTCACCAATGGAAGACCCTTTTGGGTGATGATACCCTTGAAAGACCCAAATGGGCCTGTGTGAAGGTGGCGCCGAGAATCACTTGCCAAACCCAAAAGAGGGCGCCGAGAAGCTGAAGGCAGGCGCGCCGGGAAGCTTCAGATGGGGCGCACCGTGATGAAGCCTGCCGAGAAGGGGGAAATGGTTATAAAACCCCCTCCCTTCGAACAGATAAAAAAAAAGGAGGAGAGGATAGAACCGATCAAAAAGAAAAAAGAGGAGAGGATAGAACCGATAAAAAAAAAAAGAGGAGAGAAGATAGAAGAATAGAAGAAAGAATAGAGAGGGAGTCCTGCCAAGAGAGAGCCCCCTCGGCCGAGAGAAGAGAAGAAGCAGAAGAGAGGAAGAAGCAAACAAGCTTCAGGTGGGCTGCTCCGGGGAGGGAGAGGAGTCAATGCTCCGCCCTCCCCATGCTGTCTTTTCTTTTGTACTGATGTAATCTAGTGAGCTTTTGTCTTGCTTTATCGAACGTAGCCGACGAGTTCCGGTCTCAATCTCCATCTTTCTGCTTTGCATTTCTATTTCACAGTCGATGTAAGGCTTCGATGCGATGCAATGAAATGTCAACGTGGCCCATTTGGGGATCTACTGATTAAGATGTCTGCTCTCCTTTGATCGAAATGTCTGCTCTCCGCTTATCCTTGTATGTTTATCGTTTATGCAAAACATTTAATGGTTCATACGAATCTTCTCTTTAGAGGCATGAAAACAAGACCCCTACCCTTATCTGATGGGTTACTGGGCTCTGTCACCTCCTCCCCTCCTACCTCGATAGCGGATCCACCGTATCCGTTCGAGCTCTTTTTTTTTACAAGGCCCTTAAGGACCCCTCCTCGTGCTGTTCAGGGACCAGAGACATCAATCTCTTGGTCCCCTGAACCGCTGGCTATACGAGGGCATGTCGATTCTACGGACCACTGCTATCCCTCAGATTCTAGCGAATGACGACCTCGATCTCTCGACCCTCCATTCTAATCCCTTGGTTGACTAGGGTCTGGAGTTTCGATGCTAAAGGTTCCTCAGCCACCGGGTTTTAGATGCTATTGGGTTCGTCCAGGGGATCAGAGACAGTCATCTCTTGATCCCCAGACGGCCGGCAGTAGAAATAAATAAAGTCTTCAGAAATCCAGATGATGGTCTCGTTTCCCCGTCGATTCTACCTTCCAAATCCCCTTTGGCCCTTCCTAACGGAAGCATCCATAAAATCCCCCTTCCCGCACTTCAAATTTGGCTTCAATCGCAGCCAGAAAGCTTAGGAATCCCAGGAACAGAGTATCATTTGAGCTCTGCAATCCCTGAAACCCTTCCGTAAATCCACCTTCTCGGCGTACAAATTTCCCCGCCGAGAGCTGCCTCGCCGAGAAGCCTTCTTCTTCTTTTCCCTTTTTAGCAAAACAACAAAAAAAAAAAACCATACGTTCTCCTGCCATTCAAGCCCCTTTTCACCTAAACCTCCCAGCCCACAGGCTCCCGGCGCCAAGCTCCCGGCGCGGCAAGGAGCGCGCCGGGAAGTCCCACGCCGAGAGCCCCTACAAGCCAACTCCGCCGAGACCCCCCTTTTGGCCAGTAAGCCCTACGCCGAGAGCCTCCTTTAGGCCAACTAAAGCCACGTCGTGACCCATCTTCTTGGCCAAATGAAGTCCAGTCAGAGGCCCATCTCTGCAATACCGTTTATCAGCCTTCTGATCTCTTCACACATATGTCCCGGGGATGTTCAAAGACCGTCATTGATGCCTTGAGAAGACACATTATTGGGGAAGACCTCCCCTACAGTCTTCATTCTCGATCCGGATTTCACCCTCATGAACCCAAAGGGCCATGTCATTGCATGAGTTCTGAGGGGTTTCGAGGGGATATTAATCGATGGTATAAAGGCAAGCGATGTCCCGGGGCCCGGTGCCCATCCTCGTTCGGTTGTCATCCCGGCATTCTGTGGATGATGACCTATCTTCTCTTGGCATAATCCAAGTTGAGGGGACATGCTGCCGAAATTTACACATACCTTGCCAAGTAAATGTGATGCTTTCTATCTCAACCCCACCAGCCTGTGGAGTTATGTCCTTGCATGCTCTCCGATGGCCCTTTGAAGGGGGATATAGATGCAACATCGCGTCTGCACGGAGCGCGTCATGTTACGCCAGTACTTACTCGGATTCCGGGTCAATTATGCCCGATCTTTTACGAATCCCACCCTGCCACTACATGGGTGGTTTCCTATTCCCTACTTGGCATGGTCCAAGATGGTGGGAATATGCCGTCAGTTTTATCCCGAAAATAACCAACCCCTGCTTCAACGTCTTGCAAGTGAACGAATTCCGTCTCTTTTGAGCATGCGGCTTTACCGCTGTCATCCTCCTATCTTTAGCGTTTAATCAAGGGTTGTCCTTCCTTGGAAGGGCGTAATTAACGTCATAGCCTTTATGGTATGACGGACTTCTGGTCCAGACACGATCACCCACAATCGACTGACCAAGTCAGATCGAGCGCACAATAAAATCGTCACTCTGGTGACTGGCACGCCAATAAATCAATAAATAGAAAATCAATCAATAAAAAAAATATAGGATAATAAAATCCGCGTTCCACAATCCGTTCGCTCCAGGAAAAGTTATCAAGAAGTTAACTGCGTCAGAAAATAATGGTTTGGCAGAGACATCCTCTAAAAGGACTGTATCGATCCTGATATGGTCTCCTGCCTACCCACATGCCAGCAGGCATGATAGACAAGGGTCAATGATGCAAAAGGCAGCTAATCAAATAATGTGGATGCGATGTTCTAGGTTTAGCTTATGCAGTGGACAACATTGGAGTTGCCACAAGCCACCAATATATCAGAAGCATGGCTCTAGAAGGAAAATAGCAACCCGGAAGAAAGTGAAGGAGGGAGGAACATAGAAGCTTGCTCGTAAAGCCATCTCCTTCCTGGTGCTGCTGGAGTGAGTGCAACGAAGAAGACGCTCCTCTTCCTCACTCATGGAGGCCTATTAGAAAAGTAGAAAGGATCTGTGAAGCTCCATCCGATACCCTTGAGAGCTGGAAGCACTATCATCGTTACCTGGTGAGGTTATGGTGACGAACCAGGAAGAACAAGAAGAGAACCAAGGAGTCCTCAAGTTCTTTCCTAGATAGGAGTTCTCCCTCATATAGAACTTCATAATGATACTCTGTCTGGCTGTTCTTTTTCTGTTTATTTTTCTTCAAAACATATTCTCTCATATTTGTACCCTACCTGCGAGTAGGAAGACAGACGGTGTGGTCACCGGTCTGTGGGTTTTTGGGTGTGATCCCTCAAGCTATTTGGCAGCGGAGTTGTGAGAGTGTATCTCTCTGATAGAAGCTGTTAATCAGCGGTAGTGCCTTTGCACTAGTGAAGCCTCATCGACTTATGTGAGGGGTGGACGTAGGTCTCTGGATAGAGACTGAACCACCTTAAATCTTATGTCTTGTGGTTTGTTTTCCAATGTGTTCTAATGATAGTATCTTGGTAGGAGCGTTCATGATAATCATCTGTGCATCTAGTCTTTTAGCTATCAACCAATTCTTGCTTTACTAGTCTTAGAGTTGGATCTAGTTTTCATTTCCGCAAAGAAGGGTAAAAAGGGGCTGATCTATTCACCCCTCCCCTCTAGATTTGCCTATCACCACTCTACACGTGGTATCAGAGCTAGTATCTCTGTATGTGGTCTAACGACCATGAGAACTGGTGATATGGTGACTGAGTCCTATGACCGAAGGGCATTCCATAAATAGACCTCCCTTTTTCACCGGGACAAATTATCCTTATTGGAAAAACCACATGCAGGTTTTCATTAAAGCCCAGGATCATGAAGTCTGGCGAGTGATCAGCAGGGGACCATTTGAGCTGCCTCCAGACGAGGACACATGGACTAAGGAACAGATCAGGACATCGACGCTGAACTGAGGTGCCAAGCACATTATGTAGTGCTCCCTTCATCCAACAGAGTTCTCAAGGGTGTCAACTTGCGCAACTGCAAAAGAAATGTGGGACCGCCTTGAGGTAATATATGAAGGGACACAGCATGTACGTGCAACCAAAGCAAACATGTTGGTGTCTGAATATGAAAAATTTAGAACGAAATCTGATGAGTCCATTTCGGACACGTATGCTAGGCTAACCGTGCTCACTAATGGCTTGACTGAGCTAGGTAAGACCTATTCCGAGCAGGAGATAGTAAGGAAGATTCTGATATCACTAACTCCTATTTGGCATACAAAGGCCACAGTGGTTGAAGAATCTAAAGACTTGGCTACCATCAAGGTAGAAGAACTCATAGGGTCCCTGATGACCTATGAGATGAATACGAAGAACAAAGAGGCTGAGGTAAGTAAAAATAAGCCTCTGGCTCTCAAAGCTGGACCAAGCACGAAGGATTTATCTGAAGATAAAGAGCATTCAAGTAGCAACACGGAAGAGGATGAAGTTGTTCTATTGACAAGGAAGTTTAGAAGATTTTTAAGAAAGGAAGGTACATGCTTCACAAAGAGGAAGCCTCAGGTAAAAAGAGGTTTCAGGCCAAGACCTGAAAATGTTAAGAAGTCTGAAAAGCTTGTCTGCTATTCTTGCAGGAAACTAGAACACATCAAGTCTGAGTGTCCAGAAGGAGCTAAGAAAGTAATGCCCAGGTGGATGGGCAAGAAGAAACAGGTCATGGTATGCACCTGGAGTGATGAAGAAGAGGAAGAGACTGAAGATAACTCCTCTGAAGAGGAGAAAGATGATCACTGCCTGATGGTCAAAGGAGAAAATGACCACGAGGTGAGCTCTCCCTTTGAGCACTTCTCTACTGATGATTGGGAAGAGGCTTACTTCGAATTGATGAATAAGTATGAAGTGTACAGAAAAGAAAATAAAACCTTAAAGAAGAAGGTTGACTCATTTGTGCATGATAAAACTCTTAATGAAAAGATAATCTCCCTAGAAACTGAGATTGAGGATCTAAGAAAAATGAATGAAAATCTTGAAGAAAGAAGAAAAGAGATGAAAGATTTGGAGGATGAAAATGAAAGCCTGAGAGATGAAATTGATGAGTTGAAACTAAAAATGCAAGGCTATGTGAAAGAGAATAATCTGTGCAATGAAAAGTCTGATGCCTTTAAACAAGTCAACTCTCAACTGTTGAAAGAAAATGAAAAACTTCAAAAGGATCTTGCAGATAAACAAACTGCTCTTGAAAAATTTGTTGATGGAAGTGAGAACTTGAACACCCTACTAGGAACTAAAATAAACTTCAACAGGGAAGGGCTAGGGTATGAGCCAACCAAGAAGAAAACATTTGGGCTAAAAACTACCACCTTTGTCTCATCTTCTGATGCATCAACCTCTAAATCAACACACCAAGAAAATGTTGAAAACAAAGGAAAAGAAAAGGTAGGAGAATCAATCAACAAAACTTCACATCAACCCAAAAAGGTTCACCAACAATCCCAAACATGCCGACACCAGTCCAAGCCTAAGTCTGCACATCCCAAAAGAAGAAACAGTTATAATATTGGAACAGGTCGGCACAATCCTCAGGACAGGTCAACACCCAAATGGTCAAACGCCCAACAATACCCTAGGTTTGCACCAACAGGTCGACACACGAGTAACAAAGACCCGACACGTCTCTCAAACAGAGACCGTTGTAAATGGAAAGAATAGGAGATAGGTCGACACTTTCATAACAGGAGGTCGACACATCCATCATCCAGAGACCACTATAGATGGATAGAACGAGAGACAGGTCAACACGTTTTCTCCTACAGGTCGACACCTTCATGGGTTAGGGGTAGTTATGTTCCATATGGCCATAGGTTCACTCAACCTCAACAACCTAGGTACTATGATACCTCCTATTCCTCTAGACCAACCAACTGGAACAGATGGTATAACAAACAATCATTTTTCACCATTCCCAAAACCCATAAAGCCCAAGAAGCAAAAGAAAAGAAAAACCAGAACCCCCAGCAAAGCAAGAAAAACAAAAATACTAACAAAGTCTGGATTTCAAAATATGTGTTATCTTGCTATACAGAAATGAAGAAACTATTGGGACCCAATTGTCCTTGGGTTCCAAACATTGTCACTTAATTCCTTGGGCAGGAGTGTCTTGTATCCGTGCACAACCACTGGTATCTTGACAGTGGCTGCTCAAGACACATGACTGGAGATAGAACCAAATTTTATCTCCTGGTAGAAAAGGAAGCTGGACATGTCACATTTGGAGGAAACAACAAAGAAAAGATCATCGGTACAGGTAAAGTTGGTAAGAACCAATCCAACTCAATTGATAATGTATTGCTTGATGATAGTCTAGAGTATAATTTGCTGAGCATATGTCAACTATGTGATAAAGGTCATACTGTTGTCTTTGACTCTAATGAATGTAGGATCTTGCACCCCAATTCAAAAGAAACTAAGTTTTCTGGAAAAAGAGTCAACAATGTGTACATGATTGACGTAGATGACTCTGCTCACATAAATCTGTGTCTTGCTGCACCCAAATCTGAATTAGCATGCTTGTGGCATCGCAGACTAGGTCTTGCTAGCTACAATATTCTTCATAAATTGGTGAAGCATTCTATTGTCAAGGGACTGCCTGAAATTAAATTCAAACTAAACTCTAGAATTTGTGATGCATGTGCTCAAGGAAAATAAACTAGAAAGTCATTTAAAAGTAGAATTGAAACCTATCATCTAAACCACTTGAACTAATTCACATGGACTTGTTTGGTCCAACCAAAATAGCTAGCTTAATTGGTAAGAGATATGGTTATGTCTTGGTAGATGACTTTACTAGATTCACTTGGGTATTTTATCTTGCACATAAAAATAATACTTTTGATGAGTTTCAGGCACTCTATATGCAAGTGAAGCAAGATAGTAAGTTCAAGATTTTCAACATAATTTCAGATCATGGTGGTGAATTCGACAATGCTGACTTTGACAATCTGTGTAGGATAGAAGGGATAATTCACAAGTTTTCATCACCAAGAACTCCTGAACAAAATGGGATAGTTGAGAGGAAAAATAGAACTCTCATAGAGATGGCACGCACAATGCTTGCTGAAAAGTAACTACCAAGGAGATTTTGGACAGAAGCCGTAAACACTGCATGTTATATCATCAACCGCTCAATGGTAAGGCCACTCACCAAAATGACTCCTTATGAGCTGCAGAAAGGTAAAAAGCCATCTCTCTTTCACATCAAAGTTTTTGGGTCAAAGTGATTTGTTCATAATAATGATAAAAGAGTTCTGGACAAGTTTGAGCCCAAGAGTGAAGAAGGGATATTCCTTGGGTATTCAGATAAGTCTAGAGCTTATAGAGTCTATAATCTTAAGACCCTTTGTGTGGAAGAATCCCCTCACATCACCTTTGATGAGATTGAACATGACAACATCTGCAGGGAAGATGATGACGAGGAATTCTTGAACATAAAAGGAAAGTAAGAACTTCCACACGAGTAGACACAAGCAAATGAAGACCAAGGAGAGCCAAGCAACGCTCCAGTCACTGAAGCAGATGAAGGTAACACTCAACTTGATCTAAAAGTGTTAAAAGACCATCATTTAGAAAACATCTTAGGTAATCTGCATGACCGAACCAAAACTAGGTCTCATTTCAAAATTATAGATGAAATTGAACAACTTGCTCTTGTGTCTCAAACTGAACCTCAAAAATATTGTAGAGGCCTTAAAAGATGAAAACTGAATAAACTCCATGCATGATGAATTAAACCAGTTTGAAAGAAACAAGGTCTGGCATCAAGTTCCCAGGCCTCAAGAGAAATTAGTCATAGGAACTAATGGGTCTTCAGGAATAAACTGAGCGAAGATGGAAAGATAGTATGAAACAAATCCAGATTGGTGGTCCAAGGGTATAATCAAGAGTTTGGCATTGATTTTGAAGAGTCTTTTGCCCCTGTAGCCAGATTAGAAGCCATTAGAAATCTATTGGCATTTGCATATTCTCATAAAATCAAATTGCAACAAATGGATGTTAAAAGTACTTTTCTGAACGGTCTTATTAAAGAAGAAGTTTATGTAGAGCAACCTCCCGATTTTGAATGCACATATTTCAAAGATCATGTTTACAAGTTGGACAGGGCTTTATATGGCTTGAAGCAGGCACCTAGAGCTTGTTATGACAGACTAAGCTCATACCTCACCAAACAAGGGTATTCAAGAGGTAATGTAGACAAGACACTATTCACCAAGAGACAAGGTAAGGATATCTTGCTAGTTCAGATTTATGTGGATGACATAGTATTTGGGTCCACTAAACATCAAATGTGTGAGGAGTTTGCTAAACTCATGACCAATGAATTTGAAATGAGTCTAATGGGTGAGCTTCAATTCTTTCTTGGCTTGCAGATTAATCAAAGAAATGAAGGATGTTTTATCAATCAAGCCAAATATGTGAAGGAGTTGTTGAAAAAGTTTGATCTGACCAACTGTAAACCGTTAGGAACTCCAATGGGGACTGCCACTTCACTGGATGCAGATGAACAAGAAAATCAGATTGCAGACATTTTCACAAAACCTTTAAGCAATGACATGTTTTCAACATTAAGGAGAGAGCTAGGTCTATGCAGACCTCAATCCACTCAGGTTTGAGCTATCTATTTGTAGTGCCCCAGAATTTATGTAATAATTTTTGGATTATTTATAGAACTTTTTGGAATTTATTAGGAATTTATAAAGGCTAAATATATTTATAAGTGGATTATTGGATTAATAAGTCATTATAAGGCCCAATTGTGTTAAATAATCAACCTAGCCTATTTAAATGAAATCCAAAAGGTCTAAGGACCAAGCCCATTAAGTTTGGCCCATATTCTAGAAGGTTATTTAGCCTATTTACAGATAAATATTATTTTTATAGATAATAAAATGGATAGTTAACAAAAGAGTTTGAGTTATGTTGAATTCTGTGCACGTTGGATGTAGCGGTCCATCGTGCGACCGCCACAGCCATGTAACGCACTAGTCTTGATGCGTTACACCCTGTTAGTTCCGTGAATGGATGAACGAGTACAAAGATTGGATGTCTAGGATCCTATCTACAAGAGACCTAATTGGGAGAACCTGTAAGGCTACTAGGGACTCTTAGGGATCAGGTTCTGGCAAATTAAGGACTCTAGAATCGATCTAATCTTCAAACCCTATCCAAAACCCTATAAATAGGACCTAGTTCTGAACTGAGCGACCCTTACTTTTGGCTCGTGAAGAATCAAGATAATGAGTCATAATTTCAGGTAAGTTCTTTAGAAGGTTTTGTTTAGTATACTTTAGACTAATAGCTCTCCAAATTTCGTGCTAGGAGATCAACCAACTAAGGAGATAGAAGCTTCCAAAGTCGCTGATTCAGTCATAGCAGCCCCGAATTCAGAGCAAAAGACCCCTGAAGATCAAGAGATTAGGACATCTAAACGAGGTAATTAGAGTTCAGCCCTTTAGAACTTTTTGTTCACCTTAGTTTCAGCTTCTTACCCTCAACATTTCACGTCCTTAGGTCAAGAGATTGGAGAGATAGAGTGTAGTAACCCTAGTAAAAATAAAAGGAAATAAAAACCCCAATTTATCAAAAATAAGATTAAAAGATTTAATGAATGAATGATAAGAGCCTAAAGAAGTAAATAATAAACCAAAATGTAAATAACGCCTTGACTCAAGGCGCTAATTCAAAAAGAAACGCCCTTATGTAAGGCGTGAAATTAAAAAGGGACGCCCAAACAACAAGGCGTCAATTCCCAAACGGCCGAAAATAAATAAAAGGCAACTGAAAGAGACGCCCTTTACTTCAACGCGTTTTACATAAGAAATGACCTTAACCAAGGCGTCAATTTAAATTAACGCCCTAACATAAGGCGTTAAGTCCAATTGTGTCCCGTTCGACCCAGGACACTATCCAGGGCAGGTTCCGGATAGCTACGAGGGAGATTGATTATGGCAAGGACTCTATGAGGGAAACATTACTTCCAATACAACACTAACTCCATTAGGGTCCTAAAAATCCTATAAATAACCCTTCCTGTCGAACCCTAATAGGCTATTTGGTTGAAGGAAGCTCTGCTGTCGTGCGTGAAGAACAGGTAATGTTCTTCTTCCTCTGCCTTTGTCATGGATTATGAAGAATATTAATGTCCTTCATCTTCCTTGTGCAGGTTGTCTGCAACATCATCTTCTTCTTCTGTAGGAAGTCTGCAGCAAGTAGTAACTCTATTGTCAAAGTGGAGAACGTGGGTTCTTCATCAACATCGTTTTCCAGAAGACTCTGTTTAGAACAGAGTATCGTTTTCTCTTCACATCCTTCACGTATTTTCATCCAGATCATTATCAGGTAGGTTTTCTCAAGAACATAGCCCAAACTAGTATAGATTCGAAATAAATTCATCCATGATCTCATGCATATAGTTTTACTATGTTTTCAATGTTTTTGGTGAATTTTGAATAAGGCGACCCTTCCAAGGGCGCTAATTCTTATTTTGACGCCCGGACTAGGAGTCGTCAATTTCATATAATTGATAATTACACATGTTTAAAATTCTATATCTATGAAACCATGAATCTAATCTAATGCATGATCATCCTAGTGGAATCCTGCTATTTTTCTGGTCCTCACTATATAATTTGTTCCTGAGATTTTATTATCAGAAATCTTGGAAAAATGTTAAAATAACGACCTGATGCAGGTCGTCTCTTATTGAACTGACGCCCCAGAACAGGGCGCTAATTGAAAAGTGACGCCCCTGTCCAGGGTGCGTTTTTGTTAAAATTCCATATTATCTAAATTCTGCAAAATAGAAATACAGAATGGATGACTGCTTAACGAGCCGTCAATTTGTAAATAAACGCCCCTATAGAAGGCATTAATTTGATAATTAATGACTTAGATTAAGTCGCTATTTTCCTGTGATACTATTTTACACTGTTACTATTAACCGAGGGATTCATATGTATATTTATAAATATATGTATATATATATATATATCGGCACTATATTCCAGTCCGTGAATATAGCCCCATATTTCATGATATTTTATCATTTACCCACTAATTCTCAGTGACATACAAGCTCTCCATTGGACATTCCGTTCCTTTGGACTAGCAAGTTAGTCATAGAGACCTCCATAAGACTCCTCGAGCCTTGGATTCCCTCAAGGCCGATTGAGCAGGTTGTACCATTAAAAACCTATCACACTACTTTGCCATGTCACTCTATAGAAACATGGTATACCGGCTCTCATGTTATGCTATGTGTATGATATGAGAATTATCTTAATGAATGGGTAAAGCATGCCACTATTGTGATGTTCTTGTGGACCCCAATTCTATACCAAACATTATTATGATGTTCTTGTGGACCTCAGTTCCATATTAAAAGAGTGACCATCTACTTGTGGGCACTTACTTGTCATGGTACCCAAGTTAGGGAACCAATTCCACCCAGTTTATCGACATGTCATGGTTTATATACTTTGCGTGAATTTTGTCACCAGTATGTCCTTACTCAAGGGCCTTGCCCTTGAATTTCCATAAAAATCTTATCTTATCATCCTATTAAAGCTTGTTCTTGAAACTCCTTATTGGCTATAAATTATCGTGGATGCCTAGATCTATTTTTAATGATGTGCATATAAGGGCCCGATCTGGTCCTAGGAGGAGCACCCAAAAGTACTAGTGCCCATGGGAGTTGTAATGATCACGGTGTCTAAGCATTGCACCGAAGTACTATTTCTCTTGATCTAATTGGCATTCTACAATCTCTCTCTTACTTGCGTGCGTGACTCGACTTACGTGACTTTACTAGCGTGGCCCGACACGGGCGAAATACTTGCGTGAAATAGCCAATTCCCACATGACATGATAAATATCTTGACATGTATTTGATACAAGTTCTTGAAAGTTCATGAATAATTCACTTCACTGTCTCTTGTTATACTCTCTATCTTGTCGTTTTACGCAAGCATGCCTAGCCATAATGCATTTACATGTGAAGAATGTAATTACTTAAACCCATTGCTAGTTCTTGAGGTATAATTTCCTACTGAGCGTTCGCTCACTCAGTGTTTCCCTACTTTTCAGGTAAGTCTGATGACGAGACCCAAACGGACGGGGAAGGTCAAGAGTGAAAGAGATTAGAGCTTCTCAAAGCGTCAACTAGTCTTGTCTTTTCTATATTTTCTTGAGTCAATTGTGTACTTTTCTTTTTATTAAGTTTAGCATTTTCAAGGGATTGTAATAGAAGTACTCTTATGAAGGAATAAAAGGATTGGGTTATCTTTACTCTTGCGCATCTCTGATTTGGTGCCGAATACACTAATACTCTGATTGACATGATCGATATAAACTCGTCACGCGTCTCCGGGTATCTTCCGCTCTCGGGACGTGACATAGAGGGACGTGAAGTTGCTGAAAAATCTCAGGAAGGGAAGAACTAGGGCGTGTCTTGCAGTCCCAAATTGGAAGATTAAAGCTCATTTAAGAGGTAGGTCATCTCATGATTAGCAAAAATATCTTGTTAGGGATAAAAGCCCTTTGGTTTTGATTGATTTCATACATGATAGATCATAAATTTCATGTTTTAATAGTTCTATGCATACATGTATACTCTTAACCCTAACTAAGTTAAAAAGGAACTCTCTTGTCAAATTCATAGAAAACCCATGCATACTAGTAGGTTAGCCTTCATTCTATCATGTGGAAGTTTATATATGATTTCCAGACATGATGTAAGTTGAACCCTTAGATTTTTTTTTAATATCTTTTCTACCAGCAGACGATCTGAAGCATCAAGGTATGACCGCCACAGTTATCTAATGGCCTTACGACAAGCCGTCACACCTTTTGTTATTTTTAAATTTCTCTGTTATCTCTGACGGCCCAGACTCAGTGCGTTACAACACTGTAACGGTCCCACGATAAACGGTCACAATCACTGTGACGCCCCCATTCTCGACCGTCAGAGTAACTGTAGATAAAATTGAAGAACAGTCATATTAACTTATAAATATGCCTAGTTATCTAAGTTTTGACCTGTTGATATGACTTTAAATTTATTAATTGGTTCATGATAAGTATCGCATGTTAAAAGCATCTTGAATTATTTTAAGGATATGTTAATTTCATGCCAAAGCACTATAGTTTGTATTAACTCCATGAATTTAAATGATGTATTGACGGAGTTTTATCTTGGTTTCACGTTGTTACACATTCTCTCTCTATCTATAGAGTCATTTCTTTAAGTACATGGCACATATTCTGGTATGTTGTCCATTAGTTTACACTTTACACTATAGGAACATTATTCTTGGACATGAGGACCTCTCTATTGGATATTTCTTCCAATGGACTAGGAAATCTTATTTCAAGGCCTCCGTAATTCCCTGCGAGCCTGGGATTCCCACTAGGACGCCAAGTTGGTTGTACCATTAAAGCCCATTTAGTATATTACACTATCAATGTTTCTGGTTCTAGCAATATAACGGATCTATACTGGACCGTCAGGAGCATCTAACGGCCCAGTACGAGACCGTCACATTGAACTAAGTCTAGTTTCTTCGTTCGGGATTCAGACCATTGTAACGGCCCAATCCTGGAGCGTCACATTAGTGTAACGGCCCAGTACTTGACCGTCATAATGCTTGAGCTAGTTAACCCGAGGTTTGACCCAAGGGTTGATATTCTAAAGTTCCTAGATGGCTTGATAATGGTCTAGGACTTATCATATTGATCAAGAAACTTAATATAATGAAAGGAAGTTAAAGAAATGTACCATTATGCTACCGATTTATTTTCATAAGCATAACCTTGTTTAAGTCATTCTTGACTCTCGCATTATTAAATTGAAGCATTCATTCATTGAATAGTGTTATCATGAACTTATTGAATTGTACATTCCTGGCCATACTTTATTGTTACATGCGTGGAAGTAGCTTGATTTATACTTGAAGATGCGATCAAGCACTGATTGTGTTCAAGGGCTCTATGCTAGTCTCCTCGGCTGATTGCCGGAAACATACTATTATAAACCATGGGGTATGATGCTACTGGCGTCGCATTGTGCTGGGAGTACTTTCTCTATAAATAAGTGAAGATCCACGATACGGCACAACATGACTTTCTTGCTTGATATTCCACAGAAATTCACGAAGTATTTGCTCATAAGCAAAAGATATTGGAGTGATGATTATGTGGCATTACTAGTACATTCTCGATACATTCTTGTTCATGAAAGGCCAATAACATGTTCTTGTTACATTCTTGCTAGTTCAATCTTGCTCTCATTCTATCTTACATGATCATCTTGTTACTTTGGTTTAACCGCGTGATCGATCGCATTTGCATGCTTTTACCTTATTTCTCTAGAGCTAAATGTTAATTACTTTAATGATGCATTCATGTTGATGCGAAGATACCTACTGGGCAAGTGTGCTCATTACCTATTTCCAATCTTTTCAGGAAATGAAAGTGATTCAAATTCGGATTCGGGCTATACAAGTAGTGGGTCCGAGAGTGAATGAAAGTGTTGTCAAGATGAGAGTGAAGACTTAGGAAAGTCTATATTGTTTAGATCGAGTCACTGTAATTTTCCTATTTCTTGAGTTTGATAGATTGAAGGAAGTTGAAAGTTGTTGTATTTGAATATTGATTATCAATGAAATAAGTTGGAGTTTGATTAAAATAATGTGTAATTGTATTTATGTGTGTGATTGTCTCGCGCTCTGATCATTCTTGCTTGCAAGAGGCTTACCATGCCGGCTGTTCACGTTTCTCGAGTGAGTCTTCCGCTGTCATAAAGGCTCAGGGCGTGACAGTGATTGTGACAGTTTATCGTGGGACAGTTATAGTGTTGTAACGCACTGAGTCTGGGCCGTCAGACTATTCCTTTTCGATGCATAAGTTACTAGTCTTTGCTATGATGGGTACAAGCATGCCTGTTTTTGTCTTGAATTGGTCTATTGGCAGCATAAACTATTTCATGAATGATGATCACATTCAGGAGGAGCTTGTGTGCATTTCTGGTTATTTTTGCGTTGAATATCATCCTTTGACTAAATGGTATATCAAATATCGAGAAGTGGAAAGACAGGTCACGCCTGTCAGGAAACTCTCCCCATACGTAAGGACTAGCCTCCGCCAAGTACCATAAGTCAGAAATGCATTTTGACATCTGTATATTTAAATTTCTAGTGTATAAGTGTGTTTAAAGCTTTAGCATCAAATAAACCACTTCTGAGTGGCAGCAAAGAGGTAAAATCTATCTTGAATGACTAACTGAAATATGAGAGTCAGAGGCACTGGTAGTAGAAGATGGCAGGTGTACTTTAGAAATAAAGATTGATTTGAATCACAGAAACTGGATGAGTGCTGTCTAGGCAAGTCGACACATTCCAGTCATGTGCCAACACATGCAGAACGATGGCTTAATGAAGGTCGGTGCATGTCTTGAGTAAGGTCGGTGCATGTTCCATAACAAGTCTGTACACGATGGGTTTCAAGACCAACAAAGTCGGTGCACACCCTACCCAAGGTCGGTGCACACCCTACCCAAGGTCGGTGCACATCAGTCAAGGTCTGTGCTTGGTTCAATTTCTACTCTACATGAGTCTGTGCATATCTGGTGTTCATGCTACAAAGTCTGTGCAAAGTCTGTGCCTCCTTTAGGCAGGTCAACACCTCCACAGAATGTGTCGACACTGTCACTCAGTCACTCATGGGTATGAGATCCAATGGAGAGTTGTTCTGGCCTTTCCTTATCACTACCTCCTTCATTTCCACTTCAAGTCTTTTGCCTCTGAACCTTCACATATCACCGAGCATTCATTGAGGGGGAGTTGAGAATATATTTTTTTCGTTCATACAACCCTAGGTGAGGTATTGTGTTATACTCCTGTTAAGGAAGCGGTTTCATGTTTATAATCCTCATTTTTGTGATAATTGTGTTGAGCTCTACCAAACTTGCACTCATAAGAGGGTTAAAACATTCTTTAAGTCTTTGAAAATGACCATAGCCTAAGCATCTGAAAGTTTACTGCAAAAAGGCTTCTTGGTTTAAGAAATGATTTGCATGTATTGTCCTTAAACAAGTTACCTAATTTGAAGCCAATTAGAGAATACGCCTCCTAAAAACCATACTGCAATTATTTCAGAGCAATGGCATCATCTTCAGAGAAATTAGATCCTACATCAATGAAATGAAGGTTAATCTAGTCATGATGAAGACTGCCAACTCTGTTCAAATGAAAACAGAAAGGTAAGCTACACTGAGTAACCAGGGACTCTGGCGTCTGAACAACATGTTTCCTTGAGTCAAAACGTGTGTGCTATATCGGACTGTTTAATTAATTAAAAAAAAGGTTTGGGCCTAACTCTATACCTTACTTCAAAACACAAAGGTATTTTGTTTATTTTCAATACTTGCTTATTCTCCTTTTTCCAATCATGCCTAATGGACTTGATGAGTAAGACAAATGGGCTTGGTTAAATATATTGGCTTTCTTAAATATTTTGGTCTTATTATCTATTGCAAAAATGGTTTCTCTCACACCTTTATTACTAAAAAATGAGCTTATAAGCCTTAAACCATTCTGAAATAAAAATAGGGATATTTCAGCCATTTCTTATCTAAGGGTTGTTATTTCTAAAAGGTAAAATCTCAACTCTGCCTTTTTAACTCCTCGGTGTAAATCGGGTTTTTACTTTACCCTTTCAAAACCCATTTCTCTCGCAAACCCCCTCTCCGGTGCATCTGCACGAGGTCGACACCCCTCTCCATCTCCCTTCGCTTGTGCCACCATCTCCTCAGCTAGCTCCAGCAGCCCTATGTCAACCTCCCTTCCTTCTTTCTGCCCTCTCCATGGCCCCTCCGGTCACCCGCGGCAAGCGGAAGGATGCGGTCGCATCCAAAAAGGCCGCTGCTCACGCCCCTGCAGCAAAGAAAGCTCACAAAGAAGGATGCTCCAAGAGCATTGAGGATAGACCAGCTGCTGAACCAGCCAAAAGGAGAGCCGCAGTAGCCCAGGGTTCGAACAGTGACAAGGGCACGCCACAACAACCTCCGGCCAAGCGGAAACGGCTGTCTGCAACTGAAAAAGGGAACGCCAAGGCGCCGCCAGCACCTCCACAGCCCAGTGTTGTTCCCTCCGTCAGGGAAGAAGAAAGTGACCCTACCAGGATCCTCTTCCCTAGGTATGTGGATTTCAATGACCGTAAGATGCTTGAGAATTTTCCTGAACTACTGTCGCTCTTTGAATTCCAAGGATGGAGAAGATTCATGTCTGACCACAGGGTGTACTACCCATTTCTGGTACAACAGTTCTATAAGAACTTAGTGTATGACCCAAATAAGAAAGTCCTAAGGTCTGAGGTCAAGGGGGTTACAATCAAACTTTCAACAAAGCTTCTTCACAGAGCTTTACATATACCCTGGGATAGGCTTATAGAATCTGAGTTTGAGATTGATGTGTCTAAAGCATACACTATCCTGACAGGAAAGCCTCGAAACCCTCAGGATGAATCCCAAATTCTTGTCAAATCCTTTGACACCAATAGATTTCCCCCTTTACAGCGTCTTCTGCACCACATGTGCACCACCATGATTATCCCACAAGGGGGTGGCAGAAATAGACTCACAGAAACCCAAAGATTCATCTTTTACTACTTCTTCAACAATCATCATATTTGTCTTCCAGAGATTATTCTCTAGATTATGAACAGTTGTACCCGGAACAGGAGAAGTCTGCCGTATGCAGCATAGCTTACAACAATCTTTCAGAAGGTTGGAATTCCTCTGGTCAATGAAAAGTCAACACAAATCTCCAGGAGTAATGTCTATTGCATGCGGTTCATTGAGAATTACATGCACTTCAAGAAAGAAGGTGATAGAATTATAAGAAATCTGCCTGGCCATTTACCTGACCCACCAGTACAGCCAGTTTACCAGGAACAGCCTGCACAGAATCAGCCTGACCAGCCAGCTGTAGATGAGCAGTTAGACCAGCAAGAAGAACCATTCCATGTAGACGCTCACTATGGGCAGGACCAATAGTAGCAGTCTGCTAACCCCATAGAACATCCAGGGATGATGACAGCATTTGGGATCCAACCTCCACTATCTACAGACAATGAGCCTCAAGTGTTTAGTGCACGTGATGCACCTCCTGAATTTCATACATAGGCCTCCACCTCCAAAGGCACTGCTTTTGGTGCAACAGGTGGCCTCATGGACATTCATCCTGCTCTTATCCAATTCCTCACCGCACAGTTTGGGAGCATGAACTCCTCTTTTTGACAACTTAGTCTGCAAGTGGACAGAATCGAAGCCAGACAACTTCACTATGAGCAAGTCCAAACCAGCAGATGGGAAAAATTTGTGAACGACAAACATAAGTCAGATGAAAGGTTGAAAAGCTTTATGAACTCCCTGATAAATGTGTGTGAACGAGCAGGGAGAATCATGAAAAGACTACGAGAGATACACACTGAAACCCAGGAGAAAACTACTAAAATGGTCAGGCATGCCTATGACATCCACGAAGATCAAGGTCATCTCAACCTCAAGTGTGCCAGGTTGATGGACTCTTCCAATCAAATTGCAGAACAGGTGGCTGTAGCAACACTATCCATTAGAGAACAAGTGACCATAGAGGCCACTAGAACTATCAATGCCACAGCTAATTTGGAAAGAATAGTTAATCCCACTTCTACACGGCTACTTGATGCCTCCCACCGATGAAAGGGAAGGTCTATGTTGACTGCAACAAGCTCCTTGATGCTTCCTCCAAGCTTACAGAAACAGTCCACACTGACACAACACAAATTGTGAACAGCACCACCAAAGCTGTGGCCAAAATGAATGTTGTGTACAACAAACTTGATATGGTTGGTACTGAAATTCTGGAACTCATTCGTCTGCATAAAGCCCAACTCCAACTAGCCTTGGCCGACACAGGTGATGAATGGTGCCCTCCTCCTCAGACAGAAGCAACATCTTCTCATTTTCCACCGCAGGGCTCCCAACAGAGGGCAGAGACAGAGTACATTTGTGACATGATCCATGCCTGACTCAAGGATATAAATGAAAACATCAAGACTTTACATCGGTTTGTCCGACAAAGGGATGAGCAGCTAACTCAGACGGTTGACTCTCTAGCAGCCACAATCACACAACTACAACAGCAATTCCATGAGGCACATAAACTCCACTTCCCAGGCAGCCCAAGCTCTAGCACCTTGCCTCCACCACAGTAGCCTCCTCCATCACCCCCTCCTTGCTGATGACAAAGGGGCAGAAGTTCTGTAGACTTTTGAGAGTGCTACAAGCATCTTCTAGCTAGTATAAGCATCTAGTTACTTTTGTTTTTATTCTTTATAGATTTTAGCATTTTGCATCTAGACAGTAAATGGTTGAATGCAAATTCTTGCTTGAATTGTATAATACTGTGTTTGATCAATGGAACAAGCATTTGTGTTGAATGGCTAAAACTCAACTGACTGATGACTCCTCAACCAAAATGTTGTAATGCTATATGAATGCTTGGATAATATGATTCATGGTTGTCATCATCAAAAAGGGGGAGAATGTTGTGTCCCCTGGTTTTGATGATAACAAACCATAAATCATCACTAGATGTTTGAGGTATATCTAACAAGTTTGGTTTAATGTATAGACTGAACAAGTACAGGAGAAACACTCTAAGAGCGTCGACACCTCCCACAACGAGTCGACACATATAGAGGAGATCATGTTGAACCATTTCTGATTGAGCTCTGGCTAAAGCAAGTGTCGACACATCTGACCAAAGTGTCGACACCACAAGATGAACTCCAACTGAAGCCGTTCCTGTCTGGCCTCTGGACTGACCAACGTGTCGACACCCTGAGTGAAAAGTGTCGACACCTCGGTTCCATGAAGTAAGCTTTACTTCCCTCTGGAGTATATGTCTTGACACCATTTGGTGACGACTCGGCACCTGGCGCATATGTCTCGACACCGCCTTCTCACGTCTAGGCACGACAGCTCGATCTACACGCGGGTATTGCGCAAGAGTCGACACTTGTTCATCAAGGTATCGACCTGTTCTACTTGGAAGCCATCGGGTCCTCAAGATCTTAATGGGATGTGTCGACACCCTGTGTGTAAAGTGTCGACACGTTCATGTACGTCATGAACGGATCTGCAATCGATTGATTCCACTCTTCAAGATCCAGAACTTGTCCTGGAGGATCCGTTCGCTCCATAAAAAGCCGTCAAGAAGTTAACTGTGTCAGAAAATAATGGTTTGGCAGAGACATCCTCTAAAAGGACTGTACCAATCCTGATATGGTCCCCTACCTACCCACATGCCAGCAGGCATGACAGACAAGGGTCAACGATGCAAAAGACAGTTGTCACGCCTCGAACCGATAGCAGCGGGAAGCGATGCTCGGAACGTGGCAGCGAAACAGTCATGATAATTAGAGCAGAAAATAAATAAACACAATAAATAATATTCAAACACATGGAGGCCATTGATTTGAGAAAACTATAGTTTTATTGATATTTGGAAATTTAATTACAAATTTGACTCAATTTTTTTCAATAATAGACTCAATGAAAGAAATAAAGAAGAGAAAATAGCAAGACCCACTATACTACTAGACTCAAGAAAATAAAAAGACTCGGTCTTAAGGCTCCAGGTTCACTCGATCACGCTGACCCGATCCCAATTGTAAGCGTTCCATCTACCACGTTACCTGAAAAGGATGAAAATAAGGGGGGTGAGCAAGAAGCTCAGTAGGAATTACTCTCTATCATCAGCCATTAAGTAATTAACCATTTTATGAATGCATGAATAATGCGAGAAACTCAAATAAGCAAACAAAATAACCAACAAGATCAGAAGATAATCGATAGATAAATGGAAAAGAAATATTGCAAGTCGAGGTATCAAGCACTGTTATCAAGAACTTTTCTATGAATGGCCATTTCAAGTCAAGTCAAGTTATGTCACGTCACGCAAGCAAGTACTTCACTCATTCAAGCGAGTATAGCAAGTATCACGAGAATGTGGAATGTCGTAGACTCAACACGCTAGCTAATACTCGGTGACAATGCCACACCTAGTCATTCACCTCCCCGGGGATCAACTACTTTTCGGGTGCTCCTCCCAGGACCAGATTGGGCCCTTAAATATGATTGCCTTGGCAATGATTTGCTTGGATCATAGATCCCACGAAATCTAGACATCCATGAATAGAATGGCCAAGAGTTCCAAGATCAAGCTCATGTAATCAAGGTAAAATGTGTAGGAACATTGATTTTCTTGAGATTCCAACAACAAGCTCATTGATCGAGAGGAATAGTCATTTAGGAAAATGACTCTTGAATAGATACATGTCGATAGTAGACCTAACAGTAGGTCAAAACTCGAGGTACAATAGCCTAGTTAGGCTAGAGTAGCTTACACATATCAAAACCATGAAAACATCAATTTTTGAAAAACTGGAAGGTGAAACGGTCAGCAAGGGACCGCTAAAAGAGGTACACTGTCTAATCAAGACCGTATGCACAATATAAACGGTCCAATCAGGACCGTATGAAAAATATAAACGGTCTAAGAAGGACGGCTAAAGGCTAGTTGGGTCAAAGATCCAACCCAAAGTGAACATGTATAAAACGGTCTAAGGTGCGCCGTGATAAGGACTAGACGATCCTGGCTGGGCCGCTTGAAGAGATAAATGGTCTAATATCAACTGTGTGCATTACAGAGTTCAAAGGGCTAAGGTCGGCACACAGTCGGTTAAACACGGCCACAGGAGGGTCGTTCAAACAGTCTGGCGGTCATGACTGTACCGCTTACTAATAGAAACGGTCTCAGGAGGGCCACCATCAACAGAACAGTCCCTATTCCGGGATTTAGCGAAAATACATGATTCGATCGAGTCAAAAAGGTTCAAGCTTGTGGGCACAACCTGCCCGGCGTCCTAGTGGGAATCCCATGCTGTTGGTGGCTTACGGAGGCCTCGGACCATGAACACCTAGTCCGGCGGAAGGAATATCCGACGGAGAGGTAATTCGATGTCCAAGAATTTACTAGCTCACAATCAACGGAAAACTAGATATACAGTCCAGTCGCCACCACTGGAGTGGCACAACCTTAAAACAGAACTAATAAGATAGCAAAATGATAATGGAATAATGAAAACCAATATTTATTACTCTACTCATTTTCAATCATAAGATATCAAGAATGATGATCATGGAGGAGTAATCATGAGAAGATTAACTTAGATCATTAATTCCATTTTTCCTAGTTAACATTGTAATATTTAACATGAAAGACCTACCAGCAAGTTAAGTAACATGGATTAACAATACATAATACGCCGTTATCAAATGAACAACACAGGGTAGGAAACGGTCACGGAGCAGACCGCCAGAACACTAGACGATCAAGGGTAAGGCCGCTTAGCCAAGATAGCAGTCATACTTACGGCCGCTAGAGAAATAATGTAAAAACTGGATCCATGCGGTCTATCTGGCAACCGCTAGGCAGATAAGCGGTCTATCGTAAGACCGTTAAGCCTAGTGTAGCCCTAATACAAAGCAAGCGGTCTGTCGCGGGCCGCTAGACCATGAAAATGGTCTATCGCGCGACCGCTAGAACCCAGGCGATCTCTGAAAGGACGTTTCATCCAATCCGAGCCCGAAATCACGAAGAACATGACACCGGTGTAATAAAGCATGATTAAAACACGCATATGGCATAAACATTGGGTGATTTACTATTATAAGATAGATAGCTTAAAAATGCACAACATAGCATGGCCAATTAAAAGATTGGACTTCGATTAGTCTATATAAATCAACGGAAATGATGAAAGTACGAAACTCTAATCACATGTACTTCATAAAATCATGAATACGCATGATATAGATGGCTAAAATTGGGCAAAATAGATTCAAATGAAAGGTGAGAATGAGATCAACATGTTCACATTGTTTAATTAGGTTGGGCCTGAGAGAAACCTACCTTTATCGAAAAGAAAAGAGGAAGAAAACTGTGCCGAACCCTAACTCTCGCTGCCCTAGAATGCCCAAATTCACTCGACTCCGACCACGATCGCCCATGCCACCTGTTGGAAAAACAAAAGGAGGCCTAGGGCTGCTAAAGCCCTCTGTTTATTGAGCCTATAGGTTGTTCTAGAGATCAAATTGGACTCGAGAATCTAAGGAAGAAAAACCGGTGAAAAATCTGGGATGAAGCCTAATCTGCCGCCGCCGCCGCCAATCTATGGGTCTAGGGTTAGGGTTTCGAAGGGTGAATTGATCTACTAGGGTTAACCTTTCAATTAGGCCTGGTTTGGACTCGATTGATTAAGAATTGGGCTCTAATTTGGTCGTTTAAGATTGATCTATTAAAACAACGAATTTGGCCATTAATTCATTAATTCAGCCTAATCAAATTTTTATTAGGGGTCGGTCCAGTTGACATTATTATTAAACACCCTGTTCTCTACAAGAATATAATTTTCTCATATTTTTAGAAATTAGTTGAAACTTTGGCCTACGGGTGAAATTCGATTAATTTGATTTATACCTATTAAATTCAAATCATCATAGAAAATTTTGATTGCATCTTGGGATATGAAAGTCTTTTTATGTTGATTGTAGAAAAATAATTATTTCTTTTTATTGATATAATTTGGCCACTTTTAAAATGAATAATATTCTTTAATTAAGAAAATCATTGAAGTCATTAAATAACAAGTTAATAGGTTTTAATTCTAATACATATTTCAAAATTTTACTTTTATATTTTATTATTTAACCGGGGTGTTACATCCTCCCCCATTTCAAGGAATTTGGACCCTAAATTTATCAATCGCCATTAGCTATTCACAAAATAACATGGTAATCATACAACTAATGGAATGCAAAAGAATTTAACTAGAGTTAAGGATGAGAGAGAATGATACCTTATATAATTCTTCATTTAATAGAAATCGGTTCCAATTCTCCTTATGTTTTTGCTTGTGAAAGTAGGTTGGGGCAATTAGCCATTATATAATCTTTATTTTCGCAACGAAGACACGCTCCGCTCCTTCGCCAGCACTCCTTGATTAGATGACCAATTTTACGACAGTAAAAATATTTCATTTGCGAAAGGTTATTCTTTTTCTTCTTATTACTCCGGATTTCTTTACGACGGCTGGCCACCTTTTAACGGAACTAGATTTTAGCTTACGCGTGGATCCTCCTGCTTTCATGTCAAAAGAAGCTTAGATACCTGCAAAAATAATTATAAGGTTAAAAATTGTATTATTCTTACACGTCGTGCTACGCAATCTTTAACATATTTTATTACTTAACCCGAAGTACTACCCAATCTCACAAGGTGACAAAAGGGATGTCAAGGATTACACGACCTATTACTTAGGGTAACCTATACTAATGGACTAGAACCTAGGACTCAAACAACCGAAGCTCTGATACCACTTCTGTCACGTCCCGAACCGATAGCAGCGGGAAGCGATACTCGGAACGTGGCAGCGAAACAGTCATGATAATTAGAGCAGAAAATAAATAAACACAATAAATAATATTCAAACACATGGAGGCCATTGATTTGAGAAAACTATTAGCAAATTTGACTCAATTTTTTTCAATAATAGACTCAATGAAAGAAATAAAGAAGAGAAAATAGCAAGACCCACTATACTACTAGACTCAATAAAATAAAAAGACTCGGTCTCAAGGCTCCAGGTTCACTCGATCACGCTGACCCGATCCCAATTGCAAGCGTTCCATCTACCATGTTACCGTAAAAGGATGAAAATAAGGGGGGTGAGCAAGAAGCTCAGTAGGAATTACTCTCTATCATCAACCATATTTAAGTAATTAACCATTTTATGAATGCATGAATAATGCGAGAAACTCAAATAAGCAAACTAAATAACCAACAAGATCAGAAGATAATCGATAGATAAATGGAAAAGAAATATTGCAAGTCGAGGTATCAAGCACTGTTATCAAGAACTTTTCTATGAATGGCCATTTCAAGTCAAGTCAAGTCATGTCACGTCACGCAAGCAAGTACTTCACTCATTCAAGCGAGTATAGCAAGTATCACGAGAATGTGGAATGTCGTAGACTCAACACGCTAGCTAATACTCGGTGACAATGCCACACCTAGTCATTCACCTCCCCGGGGATCAACTACTTTTCGGGTGCTCCTCCCAGGACCAGATTGGGCCCTTAAATATGATTGCCTTGGCAATGATTTGCTTGGATCATAGATCCCACGAAATCTAGACATCCACGAATAGAATGGCCAAGAGTTCCAAGATCAAGCTCATGTAATCAAGGTAAAATGTGTAGGAACATTGATTTTCTTGAGATTCCAACAACAAGCTCATTGATCGAGAGGAATAGTCATTTAGGAAAATGACTCTTGAATAGATACATGTCGATAGTAGACCTAACAGTAGGTCAAAACTCAAGGTACAATAGCCTAGTTAGGCTAGAGTAGCTTACACATATCAAAACCATGAAAACATCAATTTTTGAAAAATTGGAAGGTGAAACGGTCAGCAAGGGACCGCTAAAAGAGGTACACGGTCTAATCAAGACTGTATGCACAATATAAACGGTCCAATCAGGACCGTGTGAAAAATATAAACAGTCTAAGAAGGACGGCTAAAAGCTAGTTGGGTCAAAGATCCAACCCAAAGTGAACATGTATAAAACGGTCTAAGGTGGGCCGTGATAAGGACTAGATGATCCTGGCTGGGCCGCTTGAAGAGATAAACGGTCTAATATCAACTGTGTGCATTACAGAGTTCAAAGGACTAAGGTTGATGCACAGCCGGTTAAACACGGTCACAGGAGGGCCGTTCAAACAGTCTGGCGGTCATGATTGTACCGCTTACTGACAGAAAACGGTCTCAGGAGGGCCGCCAACAACAGAACAGCCCCTATTCCGGGATTTAGCCAAAATACATGATTCGATCGAGTCAAATAGGTTCAGGCTTGTGGGTACAACCCGCCCGGCGTCCTAGTGGGAATCCCATGCTCTTGGGGGCTTACGGAGGCCTCGGAACATGAACACCTAGTCCGGCGAAAGGAATATCTGACGGAGAGGTAATTCGATGTCCAAGACTTTATTAGCTCACAATCAACGGAAAACTAGATATACGGTCCAGTCGCCACCACCGGAGTGGCACGACCTTAAAACAAAACTAATAAGATAGCAAGATGATAATGGAAGAATGAAAACCAATATTTATTACTCTACTCATTTTCAATCATAAGATATCAAGAATGATGATCATGGAGGAATAATCATGAAGAAGATTAACTTAGATCATTAATTCCATTTTTCCTAGTTAACTGTGTAATATTTAACATGAAAGACCTACCAGCAAGTTAAGTAATATGATTATCAATACATAATACGCCGTAATCAAGTGAACAACACAAGGTAGGAAACGGTCACGGAGCATACCGCCAGAAGACTAGACGGTCAAGGGTAAGGCCGCTTAGCCAAGATAGCGGTCAAACTTACGGTCGCTAGCGAAACAGTGTAAAAACCAGATCCATGCGGTCTATCTGGCGACCGCTAGACAGATAAGTGGTCTATCGTAAGACCGTTAAGCCTAGCGTAGCCCTAATACGAAGCAAGCGGTCAGTCGCGGGCCGCTAGACCATGAAAACGGTCTATCGCGCGACCGCTAGAACCCGGGCGGTCTCTGAAAGGATGTTTCATCCAATCCGAGCCTGAAATCACGAAGAACATGACACCAATATTATAAAGCATGATTAAAACACGGATATGGCATAAAAATTGGGTGATTTACTATTAAAAGATGGATAGCTTAAAAACGTACAACATAGCATGGCCAATTAAAAGATTGGACTTCGATTAGTCTATATAAATCAACGGAAATGATGAAAGTAGGAAACCTAATCACATGTACTTCATAAAATCATGAATACGCATGATATAGATGCTAAAATTGGGAAAAATAGATTCAAATGAAAGGTGAGAATGAGATCTACATGTTCACATTGTTTAATTAGGTTGGGCCTGAGAGAAACCTACCTTAATCGAAGAGAAAAGTGGAAGAAAACTGTGCCGAAACCCTAACTCGCGCCGCCCTAGAACGCCCAAATTCACTCGACTCCGGCCACAATCGCCCACGCCACATGTTGGAAAAACAAAAGGAGGCCTAAGGCTGCTAAAGCCCTCTATTTATTGAGCCTATAGGTCGTTCTAGAGATCAAATTGGACTCGAGAGTCTAAGGAAGAAAAATCGGTGAAAAATCTGAGATGAAGCCTAATCCACCACCGCCACCGCCAATCTATGGGTCTAGGGTTAAGGTTTCGAAGGGTGAATTAATCTACTAGGGTTAACCTTTCGATTAGGCTTGGTTTGGGCTCGATTGATTAAGAATTGGGCTCTAATTTGGTCGTTTAAGATTGTTCTATTAAAACAACGAATTTGGCCATTAATTCCTTAATTCAGCATAATCAAATTTTTATTAGGGGTCGATCCAATTGACATTATTGTTAAACACTTCGTTCTCTACAAGAATATAATTTTCCCATATTTTTAGAAATTAGTCAGAACTTTGGCCTACGGGTGAAATTCGATTAATTTGATTTATACCTATTAAATTTAAATCATCATAGAAAAATTCGATTGCATCTTGGGATATGAAAGTCTTTTTATGTTGATTGTAGAAAAATAATTATTTCTTTTTATTGATATAATTTGGCCATTTTTAAAATGAATAATATTCTTTAATTAAGAAAATCATTGAAGTCATTAAATAACAAGTCAATAGCTTTTAATTCCAATAAATATTTCAAAATTTTACTTTTATATTTTATTATTTAATCGGGGTGCTACAGCAGCTAATCAAATAATGTGGATGCGACGTTCTGGGTTTAGCTTCTGTAGTGGACAACGTTGGAGTTGCCGCAAGCCACCAATATATCAGGAGCATGGCTCTAGAAAGAAAATAGCAACCCGGAAGAAAGTGAAGGAGGGAGGAACATAGAAGCTTGCTCGCGAAGCCATCTCCTTCCTGGTGCTGCTTGAGTGAGTGCAATGAAGAAGACGCTCCTCTTCCTCACTCATGGAGGCCTCTTTGAAAAGTAGAAAGGATCTGTGAAGCTCCATCTGATACCCTTGAGAGCTGGAAGCACTATCATCCTTACCTGGTGAGGTTGTGGTGACGAACCAGGAAGAACAAGAAGAGAACCAAGGAGTCCTCAAGTTCTTTCCCAGACAGGAGTTCTCCCTCACATAGAACTTCATAACAATACTCTGTCTGGCTGTTCTTTTTCTGTTTGTTTTTCTTCAAAACATATTCTCTCATATTTGTACCCTACCTGCGAGTAGGAAGACAGACGGTGTGGTCACCGGTCTGTGGGTTTTTGGGTGTGATCCCTCAAGCTGTTTGGCAGCGGAGTTACGAGAGTGTATCTCTCTGATAGAAGCTGTGAATCAGCAGTAGTGCCTTTGCACTAGTGAAGCCTCGCCGAGTTGTGTGAGGGGTGGACGTAGGTCTCTGGATAGAGACTGAACCACCTTAAATCTTGTGTCTTGTGGTTTGTTTTCCATTGTGTTCTAACGATAGTATCTTGGTAGGAGCGTTCATGATAATCATCTGTGCATCTAGTCTTTTAGCTATCAACTAATTCTTGCCTTACTAGTCTTAGAGTTGGATCTAGTTTTCATTTCTGCAAGGAAGGGTAAAAAGGGGCTGATCTGTTCACCCCTCCCCTCTAGATCTGCCTATCACCACTCTACATAGCCCACTTCCCAATGTCCTTCGGGCTCTTGCATCCTACTCCCCACTATCCTTTGGCTATTTATGGCTTGCTTTCGATACCCCTTTGGCTTTATAGCCTGCTGCTTTAGTATCCTTTGGCTTTTATAGCCCGCTTCCTTAATTTCCATGTGGCCTTATAGCCTGCTGCCAAAATATCATTTGGCCTTTTGCAGCCTGCTTCCAATATCCCTTTGGCTGCATAGCCTGCTCCCCTAAATATCCTTCGGCTCGATGGTCTACTTTCTGCTAGCTATTGGCTTCATAGCCTGCTTTCCCAATATGCATCGGCCTCTACGGCCTGCTTCCCGGTACTTGTCGGCTTCTACACCTTGCACTCCCACTATCATCGGCTCTCATAGCCTGCTCCCTCTACTCTCGGCCTGTAAAGCCCGCTTTCCAGGATCCTTTGGCTTATCCAGCCTACTACCTCAATTTCCTATGTCTCATACACCTCGCTATCCCAATATCTTTTGCTTATATGGCACAGTATCCATGACCCTTCGTCTTAGCCATTTTGGCCAAAGCCCACGGCTAGGGATAATCCATCTGTCCCACCGTGATCCCCAATACCCTCCAGCTTTATAGCCTGCTTCCAACGTCCTTCGGCGTTATAGCCTGCTGCCAATATTCTTCGGCTATCACTGTCTACTTTCCTAACACCCTTTGGCGTTATAAGCATGCTTCCCAATGTTTGTCGGCTCTATAGCCTGCTTCCTATATCCTTCGACTTTATAAGCATGATTTCCATATCTTTCGACCTTCATAGCCCGCTTTCCAATATCTTTTGGCTCCATAGGCTGCTTCTGATATCCTTCAACTTTTATAGCCTGCTTTCCTGATATCCTTCGGCCTACCCGGCCCGCTGCTCCGATGATGGCTTATAGCCTGCTTTCCCGTTGCCTTTTGGCCTACACCAACCTACTTCCTCAATGTATGATGGCTTACATAGCCTACTTTCCTGATGATATCCTTTGGCTTTCATAGCTCACTTCCCTGATGTAGGCTTATATAGCCTGCTTTCCTACTACCCTTCGACTTTTATAGCTCGCTTCCCCGATGTTGGCTTATATAGCCTACTTTCCTACTACCCTTTGGCTTTTACAGCCTACTTCCCTGATATTGGTTCACATAGCTTGCTTTCCTATTACCCTTTGGCTTTTACAGCCTGCTTCGTCGATGTTGGCTTACCCAGCCTGCTTTCCCGCTACCCTTTGGCCTACTCGGCCTGCTTCCCTACTGTCGGCTCTTGTAGCCTGCTTCCCTGTTGTCGGCTTGTGCGGTCTGCTTCCGTATTGTCGGCTCTTCTAGCCTGCTACCCTGTTGTCGGCTCTTGTAGCTTGCTTTCCTGTTGTCGGCTCTTGCGACCTACTTCCATATTGTCGGCTCTTGTAGCCTACTTTCCCGCTGCCCTTCGGCCTATTTGGCCTGCTTTCCCGATGTTGGCTCTTATAGCCTGCTTTCCCGCTGCCCTTGGGCCTACTCGGCCTACTTCCCTGTTGTCGACTCTTCTAGCTTGCTTCCCTATTGTTGGCCCTCGTAGCCTGCTTCCCTGTTATTGACTTATGCAGCCTGCTATCCTGTTATCCTTTGTCTTGTACAGCCTACTTGCCCAGCTTAACTCCCATAATTTCGGCATACGAACCTAGTTCCTTGACATCAACACATAAAACCTTTCCCCCCTTACATTTGCATTGATTTTATACATATATGATATACATACGTGACAATGATATACGGATTCCTGGTTACCCTGCTTGCATGGTTGTTCATAATATAGAATAATACCCTTCCTTGGAATTTTCTAGGACCGTGTTTCCTTGCTAAATAATACTGCCCCGATTCTAGATGCGTGTGAGTAATATCATACACTAAGGGGGGAACCCAATTATGGTGGGTGCATGCATCAAGGGGACGAGTCACGGCCAAGTGGTTGGCCTAGCTCATGAGACATACCCGAGATAAACTCCCACACTTTGCATACAATGCGTTCAATGGTCTTCAACCATAGGGATTGCAGACCTTCTTCCTAACACTCTATGGATGCTTAAATTCATGTACTCACGTGGAAGGCAATCGTGAGAAAAAAGCTGCATGCCCCCTTTCTCAAATATATATATATATATATATATATATATATATAATAAATGATGCATAAGTCGAACGTGAATCCAAGAAGTCGGGAATCCCCACTGAAACAAATGAGGAGACGCACGCAAAATGGTGAAGCGAATTCCGATAAGGACGAATCCTAATAGTCGAGAATCCCCATTGAGACACATGAGGAGACTCGCGTCGAACGGTGAAACCCATTGTTAAAATAAATAATGGGGCTGTGTGAAGTTGCCAAAAGTCGAAAGCATAAAGTGCATGTGTAGGCGCCAGAGTAATCCTCGAGTGATACTTGAAAAGCTTGCATATCCCTATGTTTAGGGCCCTTTACTTACATACTTGCACCTGCACACCACAGAGAATTATCTCAGGTGGAGATTGTGAATTTAAGCTATACATGCAGACCAAGCGATATCCTCCTGACGGGTGCACCAAGTCTTAATTATGCTTCGTGGTCCGCACCGTGTTTGCAAATTATGGGCGATGTCCATATCCCATTCCCGATAGAGGGAAGCTACCCTATATGTATATTTATGATATGCTTGCTATGCTGGATGCTTGCATGCTTGAATGATAAACATGATGATGACAAAAACTCTCCCAATTTTGGCTCTCGCAACCTGCTCTCCTAGTCATGGCTCATAAAGCCGGTTTTCCCCTACTCTGTCCCTCGCGGCCTGCTTTCCCAACTTCGGCTCTCAAAGCCCACTGCCTTAATCTTGTCTCTCATGGCTTGCTTCCCCCAACTTCAACTTTATAGCCTGTTCTCCAACTTCGGCTCGTAAAGCCTACTTTCCTAAGTTCAGCTCTCAAAGCCCGTTTTCGCAATCTTGGCTCTCATAGCCTACCTTCCTGATTTTGGCTCTCGCAGCCTGATATATTAGTTTTGGCACTCGCAGCCTGATATCCTAACTTCGACTTTGTAAGGCCTACTTTCTCAGCTTCGGCTCTTAGAGCCTACTCTCAGCTTTAGCTTTTATAGCCTACTTTCTTAGTTGCGGCACTTAAAGCCTGCTCTTAACTTTGGCTTTTATAGCTTGCTCTCTTAATCTCGGCTCTTAATGTCTGCTCCCCTATTATTGGCTGCTGCAGCCTGCCCGCTCTCTCATAATTTTGGTCCATGAGCCCGTTCTCCTTATAATGATAACGAATCCCTTAAACGAGCTGCACCCGCTGGCCCCACTCCTTCGTCCCTCACTCGCGCCACCTGCGGGTGAGTGGCATTTGTGGACACCAAAATTTTCATGTCTGGTTATATATATATATATATAAAGGGGAATAAAGAAAAGAAAAGAAAAAGAAAAAGGGGAGGGTCAGCCAGATCGATCGACCAAACCTTAGCGGTCAGTCGACCGATCCCGGCAGCATGCTCATCCGGTGGGCCAATTCTCGCCCTCATCCGGTGGCTCCTTCGCTGCCCCCATCCAGTTGCTCCTGCACAGCCCTCATCCGATGGCTCCTTCGCATGCGTCATCCGGTGGTTCGCCAACCCCGTTAAACGGTGGCGCCCTCACGCACCTATCTGATGGCGCCTCCCGCCATGCTCATCCGGTGGTGATACCCCGCACGCCCCCTTTCATCCGGTGGCCCGTTTCGGTAGCTCGTCCGGTGGCCCACTTCATTAGCTCATCTGGTGGCCCGCTTCAGCAGCTAACCGGTGGCCCTCAAACGTAGCACGTCCGGTGGCTTCCTGCACCTCGTCATCTAGTGGTTTCGGGCCACTTTGATGAAAATGGCAGGCCCCACTTTTTTCATGACCGCTGGGCATTTCCTCTACCCAGGGGTCCTCACTCTAGCGTGCAATTGCATCAAATCGAGCTGTCATGGTTCAGGCAGTCTTCCCCTTGGTACCAGGCTAGCTACCAACCCTCTGCCTACTCCAAATCAGAAAACTGGGCAGCAGGCGTGGCAGAGAGAAGAGATGTGAGGAGAGATTCGATGGCCTTATGTTGACCTCTCACTGGACGCCAACGTGGTCACTACAAAGGAGCTCTGATATAAAAGGGAGCAAAACAGAAGAACAAGAGGTGGGGAATAGATAGAGGAGCGTAGAGAAGAGAAGAAAGCAAGAAGAAAGAAGAGAAGCTTGCTGTGTGCGCGAAGAGAAGAGGAAGAGGAGAAACGAAGAGAGCCAAAAGAGGGTGAAGGGAAGAAGAGAGCATGTGTGTTTGATGTGACACCACCTTGGGGTGATAGCTACAAGGCCAATGCTCCTTGGACCTAAGTATGCAAGCACAACCACAAGGCTAAGAAGCCTACATAAGCGGACACTCGTATGGCGCGTACACTCAACCCAGGGGTGACGCGGGGATGCCGAGTCGAGGAAGTGAGACAAGACCCTTGCTGGTAGAGGGCCAGCAGAGTCCAAGGTAAACCTCCCCTTGGGGTACGGATGCTCAACTCAATGAGTCGGCAATGGCTGAAGGGCGCGGGTTCCCTCACTCACATCCACGGTGGTCGCACGAAGGCGGTGGAGCCTTGGGACCGGGCGCTCTCTCCCTTAACCGACGATGCAATTGGAGAATATTAAATGAACAAGCACTATTGGGAGCAAGGGACGAGAGTTTACCTAGCCGGTTTGAAGAAATCGGCTCCGGTCGGAGACGTGGGTGAGCGAGGAAGCATGATTTCCTGCACGCTGTGTCGATGAAGCTTCAACTTGATTACCTAATTAACAAGCACTATGCCCCTTGCAAGGGGGTTGGACTAGGGGTGTGGAATCATAAGAATTACAATCAAACACTACCTCCACGCAGAGAGGGGCTGTAAGCCGGCCAGGCGGGGTGGGGAACTTAATATAAAACTGAAATGGTGAGCTAAGCCGGTTCTGCCAGCTTTCTAGACAGCGAGATAGGCAGTCACTATCGGCTCCGCTACAGGCTCTCCCGAACTTCATTGTTGACGAAACCAGCACCAAAACCTCCTGGGTTGGCCCAGGATGACGTCAGAGTTATTGGAGAATTTCTTGACATCGTCGGTGGCTGCGGCAGGGTCTGGAACAAGACTGTTTAGTGCTGGTACTGGTTGATCTCAGTCTGCTGCTGTTGAAAGACGAAGGCGCCACGAACACTCCCAGACTTTGAATAATGCGGGATCAAAACCTCTGCAACCGTGGACGAGTCCTCTTCGAGCTGGGACCAACGGGGCCATCGTCTGAGGTCGGAGTTGACCGCGAAGACTGGAACAATGGAGGGGTGTCAGAACTGGCTCAGGGGAACTTACCTGGCACACCTTAGGGGAAAAAATCCTGAACTATTGACTCTGAGGTCCAAAAATAGTTCTGCTTCTTGGAGATGACCGAGGACTTGAAGGGGAATTCCTCAGCCAAGTTTCATGCCAGGAAATGCAAGGGGGTGTCCGGGGGAGCTTCTGCACCAAGCCTCTGGTTGTCTGCCTGGGAGAAACGGTGCAGGTCGTCGAGAATCGCTCCTCTGCACAGCTCTGGGATCAGAAGAAGGCGGGACTACCCTCGTTGCGAAGCTGACTGAACGATGATTCCAACGGTATATGGCACGCCTCCTGAAGCCTCATGATGACGCTGTGGCCGCTACTGCAAGCTGCTGGTACACTGCTGCCTGTGACCCAGAACCTATTCTGATTGTGGAGGGGGGCAATGGGTGGAGGATGGGTAAGGGTGTGGGGGGCTGATGGCGGTGGGAGGGGAAGGAACGTGGATGGGGGTGATGAGGAGAGTGACGGACAACTAGCAGGGGGAGTGGAGCTCAAATCTGGCCTAGGGTGAAACCCCTTGAACCTTGGGGAGGTGGAGAGTTGCTTGGGGAAGGGAATTGGGTGGTTGGTGGTTGGAGGGTGGGGTGGGGATTGGGGGAGGATCCCTTGGGGCTGGGGTGGAGTAATGAGAGGGGTGTGGGGACTTGGAATAGCCTTGATGGAGGGGGAGAGAGAGAGAAAGTAGGTGGGAGGGGAAGAGAGAGAGAGTGGGGCGACCCCCTTAGAGAGAGAGATATGAGAGAGAGATATATATCAAGAGAGGGAGGGGAGATAAAATTCCAATAGAATTTCAAATTTCATTGATCATCAAAGGTTACAAATGAGAGAGGGTAAGGGGCTATTTATAGACTCCATACTTTTCCTAGGACAAAATTAACCCTGACGAAACAACTAATGACCAAAGCAGTCCAAGGGAGGGCGCCCCTGGGCCTAGCCCATTGAATTGGGCCCAATAGCAAACCTAATCAACCATATGACAGAGAACTTAGGTAAATGACTCACCAACCTAGGTACTGGACTCAAAAAAAAGAAAATCTACAATGATATGACTCAAATAAAATTACATATGACTCAAAAATTAATGACTAGCTCATGTCGGATGCCTCCGGGGTGAGGAGAAGGGTCGTGAGTGCTAGAATGGATGGTGATGAACCCATCATACTCCCGGGGTGCGAAGAACTCGACTCCGTCGAGTAAGAGTCCTTCCCTCCTCAGAGGGTGTAGAAGTGGTGCCGCCCACAAGTCTCCCGAAGGAAGCCGAACCTTCCACCTAGCGAGGTAGCACCCACACACCTTGCTCCGAGTGATGATAACCAGTTCATCCAATATTATCTCAATTTGCTTACGTCGGGCTCTCTGGGCTGACGGTGCTCTCATGGGGGAGGGGGTGGGTGCTCTCTCAAGGGAGGAAGGGGGCTTGATATCCTCACTAGGTGCCACTGTGGGACCCTTGTGTGGCAGAAGGCCTTCCACATTGGAACTGAAGCTAACTCTGTATCCCTCAAGGAGGCCTAACTCATGAGCATTGGTGCCAATGCACCTCAAAACCTGGAAGGGACTAACCCCACAAAACCTCAGTCTTGAGATGTCTCTATGTGAGAGCCTCTCATTCCTCACCATCCCGGAATCACCCATTTGGATTTCTTGGTGGCGCCGGTGTGAGTCGGCCTACCTTTTGTAAATTTCATGGCTCTTGTTGATGTGCTTGCAAAGGTTATCATGCAATTTTATGAATGCTGACCTTCTAGTGGTTATGGGTGGGCCTGGACAACCAAAAGTGGACCTACCATGCATGAGGTGTTTTTCAGGCTTGTGAGATGTGGGAGGTCCTGGGCATCCAAAAGTGGATCTATCCTGCTCATGCTTCCTATCGAGGTAGGTGAAGACTGGGGGACCGGGGCATCCAAACTTGGCCCTATCATGCATAAGTTCTCTACTCAAGGTTAGAGGACCGGGGCATCCAAATATGATCCTATCATGCGTAAGACCAATGACGAATGGGGGAGGGCCGTTACACCCAAATATAGACCACTCATGCTTCTGACTTGACATGTGGGTGTCATGAATGAAAGGACCCGACTTACTATTCATGGCAAGTGGTGTGAGGTGCCAAGATATTTGTATTCCTACTCCAAAGATGACTTCCATGTGTGGGGTTGCGGGATGGCCTTTGAACTTCCATTTGAAAGGATCAAAGGGATCTAGGAAGGTGGACATCATGGAGAGAGGTGCTTCCTTAATCCCTATGTGTATATTGCCCAAAGTCATGGCTCTCATGGTGTAACCCGAGTCTAGGAAGGGGTGGGTTTCATCTATCATGGTGGGTTGGGGTAGGGAAAGGTGGCTTGTGGGTAAGATGGTTGGGTCATATGGGTTCCTTTGCTCCCATTGGAAGGGATCAAAGGGATCATGGAAAGGGTTACTAAGGGAGAGCTCTGTGTCCTTAGGGTCCTCTAAAGGTGGTGGATCTTCCCCCTCTAATGAAGTAATTGGGCCGTAGTCTTTGGTGGGTGGGTTGGCCATGAGGGGATGGTTTGGCTTTCTACCCGAGATAAGAAGCTCTAAATTGAGGAGAAGGTCGGGCTCATCGGGTGTGGGGAGGAATAGTAGAAGGTCGCTAGTGTAGTAACAAATGGTGTAAATTGAGGTGATAGACCCGACACAAAGGTGTAGGAGGTCAAGGCTCCTAGATTGGTTGGTGTAGTGCCCAAAATTTATATAAATAATTTTTGGATTATAAATGGAATTTTCTGGAATTTATTAGGAATTTATAAGGGCTAAATAGATTAATAAATGGATTATTGAACTAACAAATGGGTTATAAGGCCCAATGGTGTTAAATAATTAGCCTAGCCTATTCAATTAAGACTCAAAAGGTTTAAGGACCAAGCCCATTAAGTTTGACCCATATTCTAGAAGGTTATTTAGCCTATTCACGAATTTTAAGGATAAATATTATTTTTATAGATAATTCTATAGATAAAATGAATAAAAGAGTTTTATTAAATTGAAACTTTGCACACATTGGACGTAACGGTCTATCGGGTGACCGCTACAGTGGTGTAACGCACCTAGACACGACCGTTACACCCTGCTGATTCCGTAAGTTGAAGAACTTACAAAAAGATTGGATCTTTGTGATATTATCTGCAAGAGACTTAATTAGGAGAACATGTAAGGTTACTAGGGACTCTTAGGGATCCGGTTTTGGCCAACTAAGGACTCTAGAAACGATCTAATCCTCAAACCCTAGCCAAATCCTTATAAATAGAACCCAATTCTGAACTGAGCGACCCTTACTTTTGGCTCGTGAAGAATAAAGCTAAGGAGATAGAATTTCGGGTAAGTCCTTTGGAACTTTTTGTTTATAATACTAAGGTCTAACAACTCTAAAAATTTCATGTTAGGAGATCAAGTAACCAAGGAGATAAGGGCTTCTAAAGTCGCTAATTCTGTCATAGCAACCCAAGATTCAGAGCAAAGGACCACTGATAATCAAGGAATTAGGATGCCTAAACGAGGTAATTAGAGTTCAGTGTTTTAGAACTTTTTGTTCCCCTTAGATTAATCTTCTTACCCTCCAATTTTCACCTCTTTAGGTCAAGGGATTGGAGAGTTAGGGCTACGTGAAGTTGCTGAAAAACTACAGGAAGAAGAGAACTAGGGCGTGTCTTGAGGACCCAAATTGGAAGTATAAAGCCCAGGGAAAAGGTAGGTCATCTCATGAATAGCAAAAAGATCTCGTTAGGGATAAAAGCCCTCTGATTTGACTTGATTTCATGCATTATCGATTGTGAATTTCATATTTTAGTAAGTTCATGCATACATGCATACCTTTAGCCTAACCAAAGATAAAAGATATCATCTTGTTTAATCACTGTATATACCTGGCCTTTACTTCGTTTATCATGGCTAGACTAGCTAGTGATTATGATTCTTCTTGCATGGACATAGTTCCTTATCTTTATTGTCAGCAGAAGCTCTGACGGATGAGGGTAGGACCGTCACATGATTTTAACGGCCCTACAATAAGCCGTCACACTCTCTGTTGTCTTTAAATTGATATGTTGTCTCTGACACACCATAGCAGGAGCGTTACCATACTGTAACGGCCCCTCGACAAACCGTCACACGGACTGTAACGCGCCTATGCTAGACCGTTAGAATACTATTTTCTGTCAACTCGAGATGGAATGGAAATTAGTCAAGTCTACTTATAAATAAGCCTAGTTATCTAAGTTTTGACCTGATATCATGGCTTTGAGTTTATTTATTGATTCATGATAGGAATTGCATGATTACAAGCATTTGAAGTTATCTTGAGTTATATTAATTTCATTGGCTAAACTTTATAGTTTATATTTAATTTATGATTTCAAATGATGTATTGACGGAGTTTTATTATGGTTTCACATCGTTTCCCAGTCTTTTCTATCTATAGAGTCATTTTCTTTAAGTGCATGGCATATATTCCGGTATATGGCCATTAGTTCACACTTTGCACTATAGGAACATTATCTTGAACTTGAGGACCTCTCTATTGGATATTCCCTCCAATGGACTAGGAAATCTTGTTGCAAGGCCTCCGTAATTCTCCGCGAGCCTGGGATTCTCTCTAGGACGCCGAGTTGGTTGTACCATGAAAACCCAATCATTAGAAAACACTATCGATAGTTTCTGGTTTTTGGAGATGTAACGGATCAATGTTGGACCGTCAGGTACGTCGAACGGACCAATCTATGACCGTCACATTAACTGAATCCTATTTATTGTTTCTGGATTCGGCCATTGTAACGGCTTGAGACTGGAGCGTCATTATCGTGTAACGGCCCAGCATTAGACCGTCACAATTCTTTGACCCAAGGTTTGACCCCAGGGTTGATATTCTAAAGTTCCTAGATGGATTATTGATGGTCTAGGACTTGTCATATTGTCCAAAGAAACTTAATTTAAATTATGAATGATAATAAATGTACCGTTATGCTACCAAATTATTTCTATGAGCATAACCTTGTTTTAAGTCATTCTTGATCCCGTATTTCTTCATTGAAACGTTCATTGTTGATTATTGTTATCATGAACTTATTTACATTCTTGGCCATAGTTTTATTGCTTGAAACGTAGAAATAGCTTGATTTATACTTGAAGATGCGATCGAGCACTGATTGTGTTCAAGGGCTCTATGCTAGTCCCCTCGGCTGATTGCCGGAAACATACTATTATAAACCATGAGGTATGATGCTACTGGTGTTGCATTACGCTGGGAGTACTTTCTCTATAAATAAGTGAAATCCACGATACACGTACACGTTACATGACTTTCTTGATTGTTACATGATATTCCACAGAAATTCACCAAATACTTGCTCATAAGCAAAAGATGTTGGGTGAGGAGTATGTGAACTTACTAGTACATTCTCGATACATTCTTGTTCATGAAAGGCCATGCTACACTCTTGTTACATTCTTTCTAGTTCATACTTGTTCATTCTATCTTACATGATCATCTTGTTACTTTGGTTTAATCGCGTGCTTGATCGCATTCGCATGATTTTACCTAAATTCTTTAGAGCTAAAATGCTAATTACTTAAATATTGCTAATCATGTTGATGCGAAGATACCTACTGGGAAAGTGTGCTCATTACCTATTTTTAATCTTTTTCAGGAGATGGAAGTGATACGAATTCGGATTCGAGTTATACAAGTAGCGAGGCTGAGAACGAATGAAAGTCATATCAAATTGAGAGTGAAGACTTAGGAAGTCTACAATGTTTAGATTGAGTTTATGTAATTTCTTGTTTCTTGAGTCTAGTGGGATGGAAAAAGGATGAAAAGGTTATTGTACTTGAATACTTGATTATTAATGAAATAAAGTTGGAGTTTGAGTAATTATTGTGCGATTGCATTCTTATGTGTGATTACCTTGTGCTCTGATCGTTCTTGCTTGCAAGAGACTTACCATGTCGGCTGTTCACGTTCCTCGAGCGAGTCTTCGGCTATAATAAAGGCTCGGGACGTGACAGTTAAGTTGGTATCGGAGCCTAAGTCTCAAGACATAGGAAGAAGAATCATGTCATAGGATAAGTCCAAGGCTTAAGGACCCCTACCTATGAACTAAGGAAGAAATTTCCATACCCATGCGAGAATTGGGTAGAGCCCGGGATAAAGATAGTTAATTAGCTTTTAGATTAATTTTCTTCCAATTTCACGAGAAATAACAAGTTGTTATATTTCTCTCAGGTACCTTATTATTACCATGGCTCATCGCGTAGATTGGAATGGCATGCAACAAACTATTGCTGGCCTTACTCAGGCATTACAAACCATGGCGCAAGCGGGCGCAGGGGCAAGAGCTGGTGACTTACATCGCAATTTCCAGAGTTTAAACCCTCTGCGTTTCTATGGTTCTTCTAATCCGGACGAAGTGGAGAACTGGATTGACGAGATGAACCATATATTTGACGTCATCCAATGCACCGATCAAGAGAAGGTGCGTCTTGTAACTTTTCAACTTAACAAGGATGCCCGTACATGGTGGAAGTCGGTTCCGGCACCTCCGGCTGAAGCACCTCATACATGGGATGGTTTCCTCACCTTGTTCCATGCAAAGTACTTTTCTAAGCATGTAAAGGAAAGAAAGGCTATGGAGTTCGCCTCTCTTCGACAAGGAATGATGACAGTTGAAGAATATGAACTTCAGTTCTCAAGGCTAGCACCTTATGCACCGCATTTAATCAACACCGATCTATTGAAAGCCAATCGGTTTATGGACGGGTTACGACCTGGCTTTATTCAGCAGCTCGGGACCCAAAATATCCGTACCTATGCGGAGATGGTTCAGCGGGCATATTTATGTGAAAGGGCCTTGGAGAAGGTCGAGAAATTGAAAGGAAAAGGAGAAGAGTCCAGCCGACGACCTGATCGGCGCTATAAGAAGGAGAAGTTCAGCATCACGGAACCTTACAAAAGCCGTGATAGTAAGAAAAGATCCAGGAGTGGGAACGGTGGAAGTTCCTAGAAGAACAAGAAGATTAAGGAGGAGGAGCAAGTCACCACGGCTTGCACTTTTTACGAAAAGTTTAGCCATTCGGCTGAAGAGTGTTGGAAGCGCCTCGGTGCTTGTCTACGCTGTGGAAGCAGGGAGCATCGCATGCCGGATTGCCCCCTTATGAAGGATCAGTCATCTGGTGGTGGACGTAGGAGGCAGACTCGCCTCAATGCCATTCTAGAGGAAGAAGAAGTGCCCAGGGATGGTGGACTTATGGAAGGTACTATTCAAATTTGCTCTCGTCCTGTATTTGTGCTATTTGATACTGGTGCCTCTCATTCTTTTGTCTCCACTACTTTCGTAAAAACATTACCAATTGCATCAGTTCCTCTACCTTTAGATCTTGCTATTACCACACCCTTAGGATCTGGAACTAAGCTTACGAAATATTATCCTGATAGTGAAGTGATAGTAGAAGGTCATAATCTCCCCGCAAACTTAGTATGCCTTAACATGAAAGGTTATGATGCCATTTTAGGGGTAGATTGGCTTGTAGATGATGATGCTTATATCTACTACCAAAATAGGATTATATCCTTTCAAAAATCCGGTCTTCCAAGATTTTCTTTCCTCGGTATCAAGTACAAGAAACACCCCACTATCATATCTTCTCTTCACGCTTGTAAACTTATCTTGCAAGGATGTGAAGCTTTTCTTGCTTCTGTCATTGTTACGGAATCCAAGGAAATCATCATAGCAGACATCCCTATTGTAAATGAGTTCCCAGATGTATTCCCATCCGAATTATCTAGTTTACCACCCGAGAGGGAAGTGAACTTCACTATTGAACTCATTCTAGGAGCAGCACCTGTTTCTATAGCCCCTTACAGGATGTCCCCCACAGAACTCAAGGAACTAAAGAGGCAGCTGCAGGAACTACTAGACAAGGGTTTTATTAGACCTAGCACATCCCCTTGGGGTGCGCCAGTTCTTTTTGTCAAGAAGAAGGATGGCTCTCTCAGGCTATGCATCGACTACCGGCAACTGAATCAACTCACAATCAAAAACAAGTATCCGTTGCCGCGTATTGATGAGCTCTTCGATCAACTTTCGGGAGCATAATATTTCTCCAAGATTGACATCAGATCAGGTTATCATCAGCTTAGAATTAAAGAAGAAGACATCTATAAATCAGCTTTTCGGAGTCGTTATGGCCACTATGAATTCGTGGTAATGCCGTTCGGGTTAACTAATGCCCCAGCAGCATTTATGCAACTTATGAATAATGTTTTTCAACCATATCTGGACCAATTCATCGTCGTCTTCGTCGATGACATCTTGATATATTCCAAGACAAAAGAGGAACATGAAGAACATCTGATGATAGCTTTGCAAACACTTAGGGAACATAAACTTTATGCCAAGCTTAACAAATGTGAATTCTGGCTCAAGGAAGTTTCATTCTTAGGTCACATTATTTCCAAGGATGGTATCGCTGTGGATCCTTCGAAAGTGGAAGCTGTCAGAAATTGGAGCCGACCAACGACTGTATCAGAAGTAAGAAGCTTTCTGGGTCTAGCTGGTTACTATAAGAGGTTCATTAGGACTTCTCGAAGATTGCAGTTCCTTTAACTAGACTCACAAGAAAAGAAAATCCTTTTGTCTGGTCAGAGGAATGTGAAAAGAATTTTCAAACTCTTAAGAATCACCTTACTACAGCTCCTATTCTATCACTACCTATCGAAGGTGGTGGATTCGAAGTATATACGGATGCATCTAGCATTGGCTTGGGATGCGTTCTCATGCAAGATGGAAAGGTAATCTGTTATTCCTCAAGACAATTGAAACGTCACGAGGAAAATTATCTCGTGCATGATTTAGAATTGGCAGCAGTTATTATCACCTTAAAAATTTGGCGACATTATCTTTATGGAGAAAAGTTCACAGTCTACTCGGACCACAAAAGCTTGAAATACTTATTTTCTCAAAAAGAGTTAAATATAAGGCAGAGTAGATGATTAGAATATCTCAAGGACTTTGATTTTGCTATTCAATATCTTCCTGGCAAGGCTAACGCTGTAGCAGATGCACTCAGCAAAAAACCAATGGGTATGCTATCAAGTCTTATGATTAGTATGACTAACCTTATTCCTCAATTTGCTCAGATGAACTTAGATATTGACATGAAGGAAGAAGATTATTTCATAGCTAATATCCGAGCTCAACCTACATTGATAGAGGATCTGGCCAAGCTGCAAAATGATGATCCCGCGTTATTGGAGATTAAAGCCAATATTGAACAAAGATCGGATTTCTCTGTTTCCAATGACGGAAGATTGCTATTCAAGGGCCGAGTGTGTGTACCAGATCATGAGGATACAGAGAAACTGATCCTAGAAGAAGCACATAAGTCTAAGTACACCATTCATCCTGGTGGTACAAAAATGTATCAAGATCTCAAAAGAAACTTCTGGTGGCCCAATATGAAGAAGAAAATAGCCGATTTCGTGTCTCGCTGTCTCACTTGCCAACAAGTTAAGGAAGAGCAGTTTAGACCCGTAGGTAAATTACATCCCTTGAATATTCTGAGTGGAAATGGGAGAGTATAGGGATGGATTTCATCATGGGTTTACCCAAGACCAGAGGAGGACACGATGGTATATGGGTAATCATAGACCGATTGACAAAGTCTGCACATTTTCTACCCATAAAAAGTCGATGGTCTGTGGAAATTCTAGTAGCATTATACATAAAAGAAATTGTTAAATTACATGGTGTCCCTGTCTCTATTATATCTGATAGAGATCCGCGATTCACATCACATTTCTGGAAAGGTCTACAAAACTCATTAGGGACTAGATTGAACTTTAGTACAGCATTTCATCCACAAACTGATGGTCAGACGGAAAGAACAAATCAGGTAGTAGAATATATGCGCAGGGCCTGTGCTATTGATTTTGGAGGAAGTTGGCATGATAACTTACCTCTAGTAGAGTTTGCATACAACAACAGATATCAGGCTAGCATACAGATGGCACCCTTTGAAGCTTTATATGGAAAAAACTGTAGATCACCAATATGTTGGAATGAAATAAGGGAAAAGTAATTCCTAGGCCCCGATCTTATAAGGGATTCTTCAGAGAAGATCAAGCTCACCCAAGAAAGAATGAAGATGGCGCAAGATAGGCAGAAATCTTATGCTGACAATCGAAGACGTGACTTGGAGTTTCAGGTGGAATATCATGTATATCTGAAAGTTTCTCTAGGCCGTGGTATTCAAAGATTTGACATTAAAGGGAAGCTAACTCCAAGATTCATTGGCCCATTTAAAATTCTCGAAAGGGTCGGTGAAGTGGCTTATAGACTGGCTTTACCTCCACAATTAGCAGGAGTTCATGACGTATTTCACGTCTCTATGCTAAAAAGGTATGTATATGATCCTGACCATGTTTTCACTTATGATAATTTGGAGATTCATAAGGATATGACGTACGAGCAAACACTAATAAAGATTTTGGAACGAGAAGTGCCTCAACTAAGGAATAAAGTTATTCCTATGGTCAAGATACAATGGAAGAAAACATGGCCATGTGAAGCAACATGGGAAACCGAAGAAGCTATGCGGAAAAGATTCTCAGAATTATTAAACTGTAAGTAGACTCTCAATCCATGTATTGAATTTGGGGACTAAATTCTTTTAAGTGGGGGAGGGTGTAGTGCCCAGAATTTATATAAATAATTTTTGGATTATAAATGGAAGTTTTTGAAATTTATTAGGAATTTATAAGGGCTAAATAGATTAATAAATGGATTATTGAACTAATAAATGGGTTATAAGGCCCAATGGTGTTAAATAATTAGCTTAGCCCATTCAATTAAGACTCAAAAGGTTTAAGGACCAAGCCCATTAAGTTTGGCCTATATTCTAGAAGGTTATTTAGCCTATTCACGAATTTTAAGGATAAATATTATTTTTATAGATAATTCTATAGATAAAATGAATAAAAGAGTTTTATTAAATTGAAACTCTGCACACGTTGGACGTAACGGTCTATCGGGTGACCGCTACAGTGGTGTAACGCACCTAGACACGACCGTTACACCCTGCTGATTCCGTAAGTTGAAGAACTTGTAAAAAGATTGGATCTTTGGGATCCTATCTGCAAGAGACCTAATTAGGAGAACATGTAAGATTACTAGGGACTCTTAGGGATCAGGTTTGGCCAACTAAGGACTCTAGAATCGATCTAATCCTCAAACCCTAGCCAAATCCCTATAAATAGAACCCAGTTCTGAACTGAGCGACCCTTACTTTTGGCTCATGAAGAATCAAAGTAAGGAGATAGAATTTCAGGTAAGTCCTTTGAAATTTTTTGTTTATAATACTAAGGTCTAACAACTCTCAAAATTTCATATTAAGATATCAAGTAACCAAGGAGATAAGGACTTCTAAAGTCATTGATTCTGTCATAGCAACCCAGGATTCAGAGCATAGGGCCACTGATGATCAAGGAATTAGGACGCCTAAACGAGGTAATTAGAGTTCGGTGTTTTAGAACTTTTTGTTCCCCTTAGATTAATTTTCTTACCCTCCAAATTTCACCTCTTTAGGTCAAGGGATTGGACAGTTAGGGTAACCTGAAGTTGCTAAAAAACTACAGGAAGAAGAGAACTAGGGCGTGTCTTGAAGACCCAAATTGGAAGTATAAAGCCCAGGGAAAAGGTAGGTCATCTCATGAACAGTAAAAAGATCACGTTAGGGATAAAAGCCCTCTAATTTGACTTGATTTCATGCATTATCGATTGTGAATTTCATGTTTTAGTAAGTTCATGCATACATGCATACATTTAGCCTAACTAAAGATAAAAGATATCATCTTGTTTACTCACTGCATATACCTGGCCTTTACTTCGTTTATCAGGGCTAGATTAGCTAGTGATTATGATTCTTCTTGCATGGACATAGTTCCTTATCTTTATTGTCAACAGAAGCTCTGACGGATGAGGGTAGGACCGTCACATGATTTTAACGGCCCTACGATAAGCCGTCACACTCTCTGTTGTATTTAAATTGATCTGTTGTCTCTGACGCACCATAGCAGGAGCGTTACCATATAGTAATGGCCCCTCGACAAACCGTCACACGGACTGTAACGCACCTATGCTAGACCATTAGAACACTATTTTCTGTCAACTTGAGACGGAATGGAAATTAGTCAAGTCTACTTATAAATAAGACTAGTTATCTAAGTTTTGACCTGATATCATGGCTTTGAGTTTATTTATTGATTCATGATAGGAATTGCATGATTACAAGCATTTGAAGTTATTTTGAGTTATGTTAATTTCATTGGCTAAACTTTATAGTTTATATTTAATTTATGATTTCAAATGATGTATTGACGGAGTTTTATTATGGTTTCACATCGTTTCCCAGTCTTTTCTATCTATAGAGTCATTTTCTTTAAGTGCATGGCATATATTCCAGTATATGGCCATTAGTTCACACTTTGCACTATAGGAACATTATCTTGAACATGAGGACCTCTCTATTGGATATTCCCTCCAATGGACTAGGAAATCTTGTTTCAAGGCCTCCGTAATTCTCCGCGAGCCTGGGATTCCCACTAGGACGCCGAGTTGGTTGTACCATGAAAGCCCAATCATTAGAAAACACTATCGATGGTTTCTGATTTTTGGAGATGTAACGGATCAATGTTGGACCATCAGGTATGTCTAACGGACCAATCTATGACCGTCATATTAACAGAATCCTATTTATTGTTTCTGGATTCGGCCATTGTTACGGCTTGAGGCTGGAGCGTCACGATCGTGTAACGGCCCAGCATTAGACCGTCACAATTCCTTGACCCGAGGTTTGACCCCAGGGTTGATATTCTAAAGTTCCTAGATGGATTATTGATGGTCTAGGACTTGTCATATTGTCCAAAGAAACTTAATTTAAATTATGAATGATAATAAATGTACCGTTATACTACCGAATTATTTCTATGAGCATAACCTTGTTTTAAGTCATTCTTGACCCCGCATTTCTTCATTGAAAAGTTCATTGTTGATTATTGTTATCATGAACTTATTTACATTCTTGGCCATAATTTTATTGCTTGAAACGTGGAAATAGCTTGATTTATACTTGAAGATGCGATCGAGCACTGATTGTGTTCAAGGGCTCTATGCTAGTCCCCTCGACTGATTGTCGAAAACAAACTATTATAAACCATGGGGATTGATGCTACTGGCGTCGCATTGCGCTGAGAGTACTTTCTTCATAAATAAGTGAAATCCACGATACACGTACACGTTACATGACTTTCTTGATTGTCACATGATATTCCACAGAAATTCACCAAATACTTGCTTATAAGCAAAAGATGTTGGGTGAGGAGTATGTGAACTTGCTAGTACATTCTCGATATATTCTTGTACATGAAAGGCCATGCTACACTCTTGTTACATTTTTGCTAGTTCATACTTGTTCATTCTATCTTACATGATCATCTTGTTACTTTGGTTTAATCGCGTGCTTGATCGCATTCGCATGATTTTACCTAAATTCTTTAGAGCTAAAATGCTAATTATTTAAATATTACTAATCATGTTGATGCGAAGATACCTACTGGGCAAGTGTGCTCATTACCTATTTCTAATCTTTTTCAGGAGATGGAAGTGATACGAATTCAGATTCGAGTTATACAAGTAGCGGGTCCGAGAGCGAATGAAAGTCATATCAAATTGAGAGTGAAGACTTAGGAAGTCTACAATGTTTAGATTGAGTTTATGTAATTTCTTGTTTCTTGAGTCTAGTGGGATGGAAAATGGATGAAAAGGTTATTGTACTTGAATACTTGATTATTAATGAAATAAAGTTGGAGTTTGAGTAATTATTGTGCGATTGCATTCTTATGTGTGATTGCCATGCGCTCTGATCGTTCTTGCTTGCAAGAGGCTTACCATGCCGGCTATTCGCGTTCCTCGAGCAAGTCTTCCGCTGTAATAAAGGCTCGGGGCGTGACAATTGGTCACCGTGGTCAACATGCTCGTGAACTCGATCTGCCATGCTAAGCCCTTAAGAAGATCCCCTAAGGTCTCTACTTGATATGATGATTGGATTGTGGTGTGATAGGAGGACAAGGGTATTATGGGGAGGTCTAGCTCCATGGGAGGGTAGGCATGGGATGTGATGGGAGGGATCGGTCTATTCTTTAGCCATCTAGCTAAGGGCCCATCTATGATTATGGTGCCATTTGTAAAGGTTTGTGGTTCTTGAGGATCCGGACTATTTGGTGTGGTGAAGGCTTGAGGCTCTTCCTCATCATTGGTGTGAACTTGGGTTTCCTCATGGGTGGGGAGAGGGTCTAGGCTAGCATCTACTCCTATGTGAGTGGGTGTGGCCTCCTTTCCCAAGGGAATGGGAAGGTCTTTTGGGGATAGGGTGATGATAGTTGGTGCATGGTGCACCTGGGGTGGTGAGTAAAGAGAGACTTAGGTTAGGATAGGGAGGGGAAGTAGTGGAGGCCTAGGACATGGTAGAGTTGGGGTCGGGAGTGGGAGATGGGTTGGGTGAGGAGACTTGGTTTGGTTGGTCTTGGGAGGTGTGTCCCTTATGGGGGAAGATGAAAGAGCGGAGGGTGGGACCATTTGGGCTTGAGTGTTGAGGGTTAGGTGGTGGGGTGTGGGGAAGGTGGCCGAGGTGGGATTGATAGGGAGCGGTGGGGTTTGGGCCATTGGGGTGACCTTAGGCGGGCCGGGTGGTAGTGGAGGAGTGGTAGTGCTCCTCGGGCTGTGACTACCCGGGTAGGAGGGGGAGGGTTGGGGTGTATAGACCTTCCTAAGTTCGGCCTTCATTTCTTCCCAAGTGTTAATCGGGGCTAGCCCGCGGACCCTCCTTAAACCCTCAACCATTAGCCAATGAGTTTTGGCTTGCTTGGAGAGGTGCATTTTGGCTAGTCTCACTTTCCTCTCTTCGGCCAAGGGGTACCAATCAAAGTATTGGCCCATCAAGAACTCCCAATCTAGATAGAGACTTGGGTTGTAGGATCCCTCAAAGGCGGGGGTTTTGACTTTCAAAAGTAATAAGAGGTGGTCATCCGGATTTTTCCGGGGGTAACTCTCATCCTCCCTTGGTGCGGGCCTACTTCCCTCAAGTTTATCGAGTTGGCCAGTGATATCATCAAGACGCCCAAAAATGTTGGGCATGGACTCCATGAGGGAGTTGATGCAATTAACCTTGTTGGAAGTGGGGCTTCCAAGGAGTTTGGGATCCATTGGGAGAGGTGAAAGAGATGGGTGTGATTGGTATGAGGTAGCCATAGGAATGGGGAAGTGATGATGCTCGGGGTGATGGATGCAAATGCCCTAGGACTTGACTTGTGGGAACAAGTCAATGACTTGTTCTGATACCACTTGATGTGACACCACCTTGAGGTGATAGCCACAAGGCCAATGCTCCTTGGACCTAAGTATGCAAGCACAACCACAAGGCTAAGAAGCCTATGTAAGTGGACACTCATATGGCGCGCACACTCAACCCGGGGCTGACGCGTGGATGCCGAGTCGAGGAAGTGGGACAAGGCCCTTACTAGTAGAGGACCAGTAGAGTCAAGGTAAACCTCCCCTTAGGGTACGGATGCTCAACTCAATGAGTCGACAATGGCCAAAGGGCGCGGGTTCACTCACTCACATCCACAGTGGTCGCACAAAGGCGGTGGAGCCTTGGGACTGGGTGCTCTCTCCCTTAACCGACGGCGCAATTGGAGAATATTAAACGAACAAGCACTATTGGGAGCAACGGACGAGAGTTTACCTAGCCGGTTTGAAGAAACCGGCTCCAGTCGGAGACGTTGGCGAGCGAGGAAGTGTGATTCCCCGCACGCTGCGCCGATGAAGCTTCAACATGATTACTTAATTAACAAGCACTATGCCCCTTGCAAGGGGGTTGGACTAGGGGTGGGGAATTCTAAGAATTACAACCAAGCATTACCTCCACGCAGGGAGGGGCTGTAAGCCGGCCAGGCGGGGTGGGGAACTTAAGATAAAACCAAAATGGCGAGGTAAGCCGGTTCTGCCAGCTTTCTGGATAGCGAGATAGGTAGTCGCTGTCGACTTCGCTACGAGCTCTCCCGAACTCTGTTGTTGACAAAACCAGCGCCAAAACCTCCTGGGTTGGCCCAGAATGACGTCAAAATTATTGGAGAATTTCTTGACGTCGTCGGTGGCTGCGACAGGGTCTGGAACATGACTATTTAGTGCTGGTTCTGGTTGCTCTCAGTCTGCTACTGCTGGAAGACGAAAGCGCCACGAACACTCCCAGATTCTGAATAATGCGGGATTAGAACCTCTGCAATCGTGGACGAGTCCTCTTCAAGCTGGGACCAACGGGACCGTCGTATGAGGTCGGAGCTGACCGCAAAGACTGGAACAATAGAAGGGTGTCAGAATTGGCTCAGGGGAACTTACCTGGCGCACCTTGGGAAAAAAATCCGAAACTCTTCACTCTGGGGTCCAAAAATAGTTTTGGTTCTTGGAGATGACCAAGGACTTGAAGGGGAATCCCTCAGCCAAGTTTCATGCCAGGAAACACAAGGGGGTGTCTAGGGGAGCTTCTGCACCGAGCCTATGGTTGTCTGCTTGGGAGAAACTACGCAGGTCGCCGAGAATCGCTCCTCTAGACAGCTCCGGGATCAGAAGAAGGCGGGACTGCCCTCGTTGCGAAGCTGACTGGATGACAATTCCAATGGTATATGGTACGCCTCCTGAAGCCTCACGATGACACCATGGCCGCTGCTGCAAGCTACTGGTACACTGTTGCCTGCGACCTAGAACCTGTTCTGATTGTGGAGGGGGGCAATGGGTGGAGGATGGGTAAGGGTGTGGGGGGATGATGGCTGTGGGAGGGGGAGGAACGTGGATGGGGGTGATGGGGAGAGTGAGGGGCAGCTATCAGGGGGAGGGGAGCTCAGATCTGGCCTAGGGTGAAACCCCTTCAACCTTGGGGAGGTGGAGAGTTGCTTGGGGAAGGGAATTGGGTGGTTGGTGGTTGGAGGGTGGGGTGGGGATTGGGGGAAGATCCCTTGGGGCTAGGGTGGAGTAATGAGAGGGGTGTGGGGACTTGGAATAGCCTTGATGGAGGGGGAGAGAGAGAGAAAGTAGGTGGGAGGGGAAGAGAGAGAGAGGGGCGACCCCTTAGAGAGAGAGATATGAGAGAGAGAGATATCAAGAGAGGGAGGGGGGATAAAATTCCAATGGAATTTAAAATATCATTGATCATCAAAGGTTACAAATGAGAGAGGGGAGGGGGCTATTTATAGACTCCATACTTTTCCTAGGACAAAATTGACCCTGACTAAACAACTAATGACCAAAGCAGTCCAAGGGAGGGCGCCCCTGGGCCTTGCCCATTGAATTGGGCCCAATAGCAAACCTAATCAACCATATGACAGAGAACTTAGAAAATGACTCACTAACCTAGGTACTGGACTCAAATAAAAGGAAAATTACAATGATATTGTTGGATTAAGTGGATGGTCAAACTAGAGGGGGAGGGGGTGAATAGGTTGACCCTTTGAAATCTTTTGTGAAAAATCACAATCAACTTTTAAGTAGCAGAATACTAGTTCAAAATTTAGTAAACAGAAGGTGTGGAGATCGAACCTAATCAATCATCTAGCGACACATAGATATTGCAAGAGACAACAAACCACAAGAGAACACATATTTTTATGGTGGTCCGATCTCCCTGTGGAGACCTACGTCCACCCCTCACTAGATCAGTGAGGATCCCTGCTGAGCCTTACAGCTTTGCTAAACCGAGGAACAATCCCCTCGACAATGCTGACCACTACAGCTTGGTTAACAAGAGGAACACATCCTCTCAATCAGTTACCCGCTGACAAACAGCTTGAGGGCATACACACCCAAACCCCTTGATCCAAGCACACCCCGCTTGATCAAGAAACCTCCCTCTACAATCACCAGTACGAGGGAGAATAGCAGTAATAGAATTCAAACTGAAATGAACAACAAGAAACGAAGTCACCAAAACAAATTGAAAGAAAGAGCTTCAGATGTATGATGGTGCTGATTCTCGAATCTCAAACATAGAGATCGGAGAGAAAAGGCTTCGTCGATCAGCTAGCTTTCTCCTTCTGGATGGTAGATAGTCTTGCGATGATCAACTGCCACTGGGCTTCCTCTGATCTTGAGTGGATGCAACAGCAAGCCAGGAGGAAGATGATTGATTCGGTCACTCTACTTCAGAGCTACTTCTCTACTGCCGATTTTTCTACCACTTCTTCGACTTCAATCTCCCACGCTCTTTTGATTCACGTGAATATTCCTCTTGTGGGCCCCAACCAGATTTTCTGGTTAGCCCAATGATTGTTCTTCTAGAGGCTTCTAGAATCGCGAGGGAAAGAGATCGCATGCTCTGTTAGATGAAGTGGCATCTAACGCCACTTACGGCTAGGGTCCACCCAATCATCTCTTGATGAAATTCAGATGGCGTCAACTCATTGTGACTAAGAGGTTGACGCAGCCTTGAACTGCCCACAGACCATTTTTGTACATAAGTCAGATGCGTTGACGCATAGGGTGCCTGCGTCAACTCACTGGACTAACCCCGAACATTGTATTATCTCCACCAAGAGCAGATGCATCGACGCTTACATGTTGTGGTGTTGACGCACTGAGCTATGCCAGTGATTGATGCTTCTGCCTCTTGAACTGATGCGTAGACGCAATTAGCATCCTACGTAGACGCTGTCATTTTATGCAAACTGCTGCGTGGACGCCTTGAGCATCCTGCGTAGACCTTGTTTTTTCCTTGCATTCAAGAGTAAAGTAGATACATGCGTTAATGAATCAAGGGTTAATTCATCAGTTCTGTTGAACTCAACACACACACATCTCATGGTTGTCATAATCAAAACCAGGGGCACAACAATCTCCCCCTTTTTGATGATGGCAACTATGAGGTGTATGCCATTGCATCTACATAAAAATGTATTGTTCAGATCAAACAAGGAATTCACTTCAGAGACCAGAACACCAGTTCATGTCATTCATTTCATTTAAGTCCAAGGTCTAACATCAAAAAGAAGAATAGAAGAAATTTTCTAACAAAAAGTTGGATATTCTCACAGACCATTTCTTTCGAACATTTCACAAAATATGTAAAAGAAGGAAAACTTCACTCAATCACATTTGATGAAGATGCAATGCAATTCCAGGCTCCAACTTGAGTTCATGTCTCTCCACCTTTGCCATCATCAAGAAGGGGAGCAGGTGAGGAAGAGTGAGACTGAAGAATGTTTGCAGACACAGTATCCAGTTGTTGCTGAAGCTGAGTCATAGAAGATGCTAAACTGTCTAGTCTGTCCGAAAATTGCTGATCTCTTTATAGGATAGACTTATGATAATCCTGTACTTTGGAAGTGATACTATCAAACCAGCTGTGTAAAATGTCAAACAGATAGTCCACTTGAGCTTTCTGCTGAGATCCCCATTCAGGTGCAGAAGAGGAGGCTTCTGTTGGTGGAGGGCAGTACACATCACGCTGATCTTCAATTGTGGGTGGGAAGTTTTCTTTTAGAATATGCAAAACATCCATAACCTCATCACCCACTAGAGTGGATCGTTCAAACAGTTTAGCAAGGTCCTTACCAAAAGATGTAATCTTTTCAAACAAGGTCTGAACCTTTTCACTGAACTCATTGTTCTTGTCAATCAGGGTGGAATATTTCAAATTTAGCTTGGACTGGTTTTCCTTGACATCATAGTTATATGTCTGCACAGCCTTTAGCCTGTTCCGAAATTGTTGATGCAAGCTTTTCAAATTGTGCATTACTGACCCAGCTTTCTGACAAACCTGAAGGAGGGATTCCATGAAGTTATGAAGCTTTTTGTCTGACTTGAATTTGTCATTCTTGAACAGTTCCCATTTGCTGTCTGATTTCTGCTCAAGACGGGAAATCCTCATTTCCATTGTTGAGCTCAAGTGCATTATGAAAGAATCAATGTTCTTGAACTTCATTTCCAGAAATTGAATCAAGGTGGGATTGATACCAGAAGTCTGATCATGCATGCCAGCATCATAATGAACATTATCTGGCATTTCTTCCTTAGGAAAGTAGGTAGATTCATGTTCCCTTCGAGGAGAGGGTTCCTGAAAAGGACCATGTATGATCATAATATCTCTAGTGACAGCTGGGAGAGTTGGAGCAGTAGCTGTGACAATATCAGCTTGGACAGGACAGGCCTCTTGTTGGTCCATTCTGGCAGGACTAACCTCTTGTCTGTCTACTCTGGCTGGACTGGCCGCTGGGTTTTCTTGTGCTGTTTCGCTCACTTCTACAACAGGTGCCCCAGAGGCAGAGGCATGCTTTTGACTTGGCAGAACTCTGACTGGCTGTCCATTCACAACTTTAAATCCCATGAACTTCTGAATGTATGATAAGGAGTATCTATTCCCTCTGGGAATGTTTAGTTTCTTTTCATTTCCAAAGTTCACTCCAACCTTTCTAAAAATTGCAGTCAATGGGGCAGCATATGGAAGTGTCCTAGACTGTTTCAGACATGTACCCATGGTCTGAATGATAACATCAGTCAATGAAATCTTGATCTGTTTCAGCATACAGTATAGCAAGAATCGTTGCATCTCAGTAACTCGCTCCCTACCACTGCTCTGGGGTGTAATGATGGATGTGCAGATATGATGTAGCAGTCTGTTGAAGGGAGGGAACCGATTGGCTTTCAGACTAGATAGATATGTCTGCTTGACAACAGTAGGATCACTAGGCTGTTCAGTCAGAAGGGCATAAGCGTCATGTTCATCAAGATGAAAGTTGTGTAGTTGAACCCCATCCATTGGGATTTTCCATGATCTGGCAAACAGTTTATTTGTTAACTCAAAACGGACATTTCTGACTGTTGAAGAAATTTTAGGGATGTGAGGATCATATTTCAAATTTTGGTAAAATTCCCGAACAAGGGTGGGGTAATATATTCTATGATTTGTGACAAAAGACCACCAACCCTGAAAATCCAAAGTGGGAAATAACTGTGGAAAAACCTCAAGCATCTCAACATCAGTATCAACAATATATTGTGGAATAAGGACTTTCAAAGGTTCTTCTATATTGATGGTGAGAGAGGGATCAGAAGACCTAGCATGTGAACTGTCCACACCTTGTTTCCCCTTGGCAGTAGCTAAAGATGTAGACTGCTCTTCTGCCCTAGATTTAGAGAGCTTTCTCTTTTTGGTCGGCGGGCTCGGATAAAGACGGCGTTTCGAAGAGATAGCTCTATCTCTTTTCCCTTCCGTTTCCTTGGAGCTGAAGAAGACGGTGTCTCCTCTGGAGGATCTGCCACGGGAGCATCATGAGTATCCTTCTGCTTCGCTGCCCTTGATTCTGAGAGATTTCTTGTCTTTGCCAGTGAGCTCTTCTCTTTTCCCTTCCGTGTTCTTGGAGCTGACTGAGACGGCGTCTCCTCTTGACCAAGTTGAAATTTGGTTCGAGGCTCAATCTTGCCCTCAGCAAAGATGGGATATCTTCTCTTTAGACCCTTCTTGTCCTTTGTCCCTATTTTCGGAGGAGCCATGGTAGGGAGGTGAATCACACGGCAACAAGGAAGAGAAGTGCCGTGGGAAAGAAGATGAGGGAAGCGGAGAGGGAGGAGCCAACAGGGTTTTTGAAAGAGGCGAGGAGGCTGAAGTGTTTACGCTGAGGGGTTTTAAAGAGATGACCCCTCGGTTTCAAAAAGACAGAGCCGGTTCAACGGGATGAACCGGACTAGGTTGATAAAGCGACCACGTGACTGCGTTGACGCATTGAAGGATTGAGTCGACGCCAAAAACAAATGAAGAAAATATTGAGTTAAGAACCACAGTATTGAGGCATTCTAAAGACACTGAAATATGAAAGATGAGATTGCATTCAGGAATTTTTAATAGATAACATTCAAGTTCCCTTATGAGAGATATGATAAGAGACCCTAATTCATTTAATGATGTGGAGAAAAACAATCTTAAGAGTTTGAGTTAAGCCCTTGAATAAGAAGAGTATGTGTATGGAATAAAGATAGAACTGTTTGCACACCAGGAACTTTCTCAAAACTATCCCCTAGATTGTTCAATTTCAAGAGATCTTCTTATAAGTGAATTTAACGAGTATTGAATATGAACTCTGTAGGATTGTATGTGAGCTTAAGGTCAACCACACATATATATATATATATTTATTGTCATTTTTTCTTTTTATTGAATATATATAATTTTGATTTTCATTAGCAGTCAAGTGTAGCTAGCATTTTGACACGGGTACACATGTTTATCAGACACCAGAGTCCCCGGTTACTCAGCATAGCTAACTATTCTGCTCCAATGAAACAGAGTTGGCAACTCACATCATGACATGCCTCTCAGCACTTCATTGGTGCATGAATGTAGTTTCTCAGTGAAAATTTGCCATTGCTCTGCAACGAATTATTTTTCTTTGGGAACAGAGATAGTAGCTCACATCATGACATGCTCCTTAGCACTTCCTTGGTGCATGGAGATAGTTTCTCAGTGAAAACTAGCCATTGCTCTGCAATTTATTACATATATATATATAGGGTTTATTCCTTCAGCTCTTATTAAACCTATTCTGAGTTTAAGGTCAATACAGATATTAAATTCATTTTGCACAAAGTGGTGTCTTTACTTTTGATCATCATGGTTCTAGAGTAGATGAGTTCACGGTTTTATTAAATAGTTCTATAGCTATTCCATATGCAAAGCACTTTTACGTTCAAGAATTTTTAACATTCAAGGATCATAAGATTTATATGTCTCCAGCCATTAATATTACATAGAGTCAGTTAGTGAAGACCAAAACCTCTCATAAAGGAATTATCATTTTAACTCCCCCTGAATCTATGACATCAACTCAAATTCCAGAGCTCATGAACTTGCCCTCATACTGAAGATTGATGGGTTCTTCAACTACTAGCTAAAGAAATGAATAGATGTAATATGTGAGGAAGAAACGAATTGATGAGAAGTTGAGAAGACTCCAGGCTTCAGACAATCTAAGGTACCGGAAGTGCCATTTCAGAACAACTTCACACAGCAGTAGACTTTAACGCACAGCAAACATTTCCAGATTGCGTTGACTCATCTCCAGTACTGAGTGAACCCTTCTTAAGTGAGCAAGTTGACTACAGAACGGTTTACAAGAGGTTTCTGTCAGTGCGTCAACTCAACCATGTCACAGTGTTAACTCACTCAACCAATCAGCTGAACTGCCAGCACTGTTTCCAGAATATTTCAATCAGTGCGTTGACCCAGCCTCATTACTACGTTAACTCAGACTTCTTCACTAATAAGCCAGTTCAATCAACTGCGTGAGCCACACTTCAGATTCACATAATATTAATCTCAAGGTGGTAACTTGTTCTCCTCAGCAAGAAAAATCTAGTGCAAACTCCCCCTCAGATCATGCATGACAGAAAGTTTTGATGAAAATGGAGTGATTGACATGATGGCTTTTTATTTATCATGTGTTTGTCAAGAAGGATAATATGACCAAAAACTGAACTCCCCCTAGATTTGTGACTTATTTGAAAACCAAGAACTTTCAACTTAAGCAAGGCATGTAATCAATTTATTGCTAGGTAAAGTTAACCAATCAAATTCCAAAGAATAAACTGAGCTAACAAGTTAGGCCTTAAGATGAGGATTACAAAGTCCAAGCTCTCTCCTAAGACAAGTAAATCTTTCATTACTCAGAGGCTTGGTAAAAATGTCAGCAATTTGATGTTCTGAGTCTACAAAAATCAATTTAAAACTTCCTTTATTAACTTCATCTCGCAAGAAGTGATGCCTAATTTCTATATGTTTGGTCCTAGAGTGCTGAATAGGATTCTTTGCCAGGTTAATGGCACTTGTGTTATCACACAAGATTGGGACACACCCAAGATCAGTTTGATAATCTTGGAGTTGGTGTTTGATCCACAACACTTGAGTGCCACAACTCCCTGCAGCGACATATTCTGCCTCTGAGTGGATAGTGCCACTAAGTGTTGTTTCTTGGATGCCCAAGAAACCAAACACCCTCCCAAAAATTGGCAATAGCCACTTGTGCTTTTCCTGTCAAGTTTGCATCCAGCATAGTCTGCATCAGAATAAGATACTAAATCAAGAGCGCAAGATGCAGGATACCAAATCCCTATATCTAGAGTTCCGGTAAGGTATCGAAAGATACGCTTAACAGAGCTCAAGTGGGATTCTCTAGGATCAGATTGAAAACGAGCACACATGCATACACAAAATTGGATATCTGGCCTAGATGCAGTAAGATAGAGGAGTGATCCGATCATACCTCGATAAGTCTTTGCATCCACTGATTTACCTTTCAGATCTGCATCCCGAATTGTGTTGGTGCTCATAGGAGTGTTGATTGTTTTAAGATTCTCCATTTGATATTTCTTCAATAGTTCAGAGATATATTTTGCCTGGTTGATAAAGCATCCTTCCTTGCTTTGGGTGATTTGAAGACCTAGAAAAAATTGCAGCTCACCCATTAGACTCATTTCAAATTCTGTAGTCATCAATTGTGCAAATTCCTCACACATGCTTGGTTTAGTGGATTCAAAGACTATATCATCAACGTAAATTTGAACCAGAACAATGTCATTGTTTCTTACCTTGGTGTATAAAGTTTGGTCCACTTTACCTCTTGAATATCCTTTTTCAGTGAGGTATGAGCTGAGTCTATCGTACCATGCTCGAGGTGCCTGTTTAAGCCCATAGAGAGCTTTGTCTAATCTGTAAACATGGTTAGGACAGTCTATGCACTCAAAACCAGGGGGTTGTTCAACATACACCTCTTCTTTTATTAGACCATTAAGAAACGCACTTTTTACATCCATTTGTTGTAGTTTTATTCCATGGCAGCAAGCATATGCAAGTAATAATCTAATGGCCTCTAATCTAGCTACTGGAGCAAAGGATTCTTCAAAATCAATGCCGAATTCTTGGTTATATCCCTGTGCTACCAGTCTTGCTTTATTTCTTATCATAATTCCATTTTCATTTTGTTTATTTCTGAAAACCCACTTAGTTCCAATTACTGAATGTTCATTGGGTCTTGGTACAAGGTGCCACACTTTGTTTCTCTTGAATTGATTTAGTTCTTCATGCATTGCATTTATCCAACATTCATCTTTTAGGGCTTCAATTACATTTTTAGGTTCAATTTGAGACACAAGAGCCAAACTATCCATTTCCTCAATTATCCTAAAGTGAGATCTAGTTCTAGTAGGGTCATGCAGATTGCCAATAACGCTTGATAAAGGATGATCTCTTAACATTCTAACATTAGTTAGAGAGTTACCTTCATTAGCATCTGCATTACCTTGAGTGCTTGTTTCTGCTAGACTCTCACCTGGTCTTGACTCTTTCTCCTGAAGATCTTGTTCTTCCTTTACTTCAAGGAACTCCCCATCATCCTTGTCCCTGCAAGATTGTTCATTTTCAGATCTAACATTCATTTCATTAAACACAATATGTGGAGATTCTTCTACATTTTGAGTTTTGACATTTAGGACTCTATAGGCCCTAGAGTGATTAGAATATCCCAGAAAAATTGCTGGTTCACTCTTAGGTTCAAACTTATCCAAGTCCCGTTTGTCATTATTTTGAACAAAGCATTTCGACCCAAAAACTTTGAAATGAGCAACAGATGGCTTCTTACCTTTCATTAACTCATATGGAGTCTTTTTGGACAGAGGTCTTACCATTGCACGATTTACAATGTAGCACACAGTGTTTACCGCCTCAGCCCAGAATTTCCTTGGAAGTTGTCCTTCGATCCGCATTGTTCTAGCCATCTCCACAAGAGTCCTGTTTCTTCTTTCCACCACTCCATTCTGTTCAGGAGTTCTTGGTGACGAGAATCTGTGTGATATTCCTTTTGCCCTGCAAAAGCCATCAAATTCTGAGTTTTCGAACTCTCCTCCATGATCTGACATGATAGATGAAATAGTATACTTACCATCCTGCTGAACTTTCTTGAAGAATGCCTGAAATTCTTCAAACGCATCATTTTTATGAGATAAAAAGAACACCCAAGTGAACCTAGAAAAGTCATCTACCAAAACAAAGCCATATCTATTTCCACTTAAACTTGCTGTTCTGGTGGGTCCAAACAGATCCATGTGAATAAGTTCAAGAGGTCTAGAAGATTGGTTTTCTATTCTAGATTTAAATGACTTCCTAGTGTGCTTACCTTGAGTGCATGCATCACAAACTTTGTCATTTTGTTTAAATGAGACATCAAGCAGACCGTTTACCATGCTAAATTTTGCTAACTTATGCATGACACTATAGCTAGCATGTCCTAGTCTACGATGCCATAGCCAAGCCAGCTCAGTTTTGTTCACAGCAAGACAGAGATTATTATGAGCAGGATCATCTAAGTCTACCATGTACATGTTGTTTATTCTTTTTCCAATAAACTTAACATTTTCAGAATTCATTTCAAGAATGGTGCATACAAGAGAATCAAACACAACCTTGTGTCCCCTGTCACACAGTTGGCTTATACTAAGAAGATTATATTCTAGTCCTTTAACAAGCAGCACATCATCAATGGAGTTCAAGGGAGTTTTGCCCACTTTACCTTTTCCAATAATTTTGCCTTTGTTGTTGCCCCCAAACGTGACATGCCCTCCTTCTTTCTCAACCAAGAAACAAAATTTTACCTTATCGCCCGTCATATACCTTGAGCAGCCGCTGTCAAGATACCATCTGTTGTGTACAGCTGCAAGGCACTCCTACAATTAACATCAAACGAGGGATTTTGGAACCCAAATACACTTGGGTCCCATCAGACCATATGATCCTGTCAAGTAAGACAACATACTTTTGGAAATCCATATCTGTTGTTTTGGAGGTTTTTGAGATGTGGAGTTCATAGGTTTGAGAATTTTCTGATTAGGTTGAGGTACCCTTCGGAATGAATTCTTTGAACCAGTTCTGTTGTTAAAGAAGTGTGAATTTTTATTCTTGTTTCCACTCCAATGATTATTCTGAATCCAAGAAGCACTGGAGAACCTAGGACGAGAAGCTCTAGTTGAATATTTAATTCCGGATGGAATGAAGCTTTGCTGTGTAGACCCTCTTGCACAGCCGCGTTGACCCATCCACCCAAACCCCATGTCATATGGGTTCTGGTACGCATGGTGCGTTGACGTAGTATAGACATTGCGTTGACGCGGCCAGTGGTTTGTTTTACCTTTATTTCTATAGAAGCCCTTAGACATAGGTTGAGTAGACGCAGGATGGCCAGTGCGTTGACGCGGCTGTCTTGCGCCAATCCAATGACTCCTTGAATTTCCATAAGCTTGATGCTGGGTTGATGTACTAGGGTCCATGGGTTGATTTGAGGTTTTACTTCCAGACTTAGGCATATTTGTGTGGTGATTGGTATTCAAGGTAGCATTCATTTTCTCTTTGCCCTTTTCTTTTCTGGTTTCATCTGTCTATTTTACTTCTTGATTTTTCCCATGTGGCTTCACTGCAGCCATTGGGTTTTGCTCAGATGTGCCCTGTTCTGGGACAAAGGTTATCAATCTTATCCCTAGATTCTTCTTTTTAGTTGGATTATATCCAAGTCCTTCTTTTCCAAAATTACTTTTCATTCCATAACAGCTTCTATGTTGTTTTTGCCTTGTGTAAATTTCTCAAGGGAGGCTTGTTTATTTAAGTTTTCATCTTCCAGTCTCTTCAAATTTTCTTGGAGTTCTAGATTTATACCTTGAATGGCTTCATATTTTTCTTCAGCAATTTTTACATCACTCTCCAATTTTTGCATTCTGAGTTTCAGGTCATCATGCACTTTCAGTAAAAGTCCATTTTCTCTTTTCATCTCTATCAATTGATCTTTACACAGATCACTTTCAGCAAGAGACTCTCTTAGATGAGTAATTTCAGCTTCTAAGCACATGATTTTCTCATTCAAGGAATTATCTTGACTAGTCAAATTTTTCTTCTTCTTCAGTGATTTATTTTCTTTCTTCATATAATCATACTTATCTAGCAATTCATTAAATGCTTCTTCCCAATCACTATAAGAAAAGTTTTCAAAAGAGGAGGTTACCTCATCCTGATCATCTCCCTTAGCCATAAAGCATAGCTTAACATCACTTTCTTCTTCAGAGGTACTCTCTTCTTCATCTTCATCTTTCTCCTCGTCACTCCAAGTACTCATCATAGCCTTTGGCTTCTTGTTCTTCCATTTTGGTTGGACTTTCTTCACATTCTCTGGACATTCAGATTTGATATGACCTTGTTTCCTGCATTTGTAACAAACAACCTTATCAGATTTCTTAGAGTTCTCTGATTTGAATTTTGAACTCTTTCTTACCTGTGGTCTACTGTTCCTTATAAATTTACCTTCCTTCCTTAGAAACTTCCTGAATTTTCTGGTGAGCATTGCTATCTCACCTGAGTCATCATCTGAGGTAGATGACTGATTGTCATCTGAACTCTCCTTGCTGCTAGGACCAGCCTTCAATGCAAGTGACTTCTTCTTTTTCACATCCTCATCAGTTCTTTTGAAATTCAGCTCGTAAGCCATCAGTGATCCAATAAGCTCATCAGGGGTAGTGGTAGGAAGGTTCCTAGATTCCTAAACAACCGTGGCCTTGGTGTGCCAAATTGGAGTTAGGGATCTAAGAATTTTCTTGACCAGTTCATAATCACTGTAAACCTTTTCCAGACCTTTAAGACCATTCACTAATAGAGTTAGCCTAGCATACATTTCAGATATATTTTCCTCTGGTTTCATTCTAAAAGCTTCATACTCTAAAATTAACATATTAGCTTTTGTCTCTCTTACCTCTGACGTACCTTCATAGATGACTTCAAGTCTGTCCCACATTTCCATGGCACTGGCACATGAGGACACTCGTGAAAACTCCTTAGGATGCAATGAGCATTGCATGATATTCATAGCTTGCCAATTGATGTTGGACTTTCGAATCTACTCTTTTACCCATAGTTCTTCATCTTCTTCTAACTGATAGGGTCCTTTGCTCACGACTCTCCAAATCTCATGGTCCTGAGATCTCAGAAATACCTGCATCCGATTTTTCCAGTAAGCATAGTTAGTGCCATCAAAGAAGGGTGGCCTATTCACTGCATACCCTTCAGGCATGAGCCCCTTGTTTTCCATTCCACTAAATCTCTCTGGGTTGTGAGACCCTTGACAAGAGAGCCAAGCTCTGATACCACGTGTTGGATTAAGTGGATGGTCAAACTAGAGGGGGAGGGGGTGAATAGGTTGACCCTTTGAAATCTTTTGCGAAAAATCACAATCAACTTTTAAGTAGCAGAATACTAGTTCAAAATTCAGTAAACAGAAGGTGTGGAGATCGAACCTAATCAATCATCTAGCGACACACAGATATTGGTGGTTCGGTCTCCCTGTGGAGACCTACGTCCACCCTGTAGATTGGATTAAAATCCACACTTAGGAATTAAAATGTAACAATGAATAAATAAAATGCATAAGATGCAATAAAAATAGCACGAGGTGCTAATGTGGAGAGTGTGTGATCGCCAGAGACGCGAGGCCTCAAAAGATAATCAATAACAAATAGGGAGGATGATCGCGAAAAATACCTCAAAAGTTGCGGGGATGTGAGTGCTCCTTTCTCTTCAAATCGGCCGGCCGATGAAGAGAGTTCTTCAATTGATTACCCTTGCAAAACAAACAAATACCGCCAAAAGAATTGAATTAGAAACAAGGTGGGTGTAGCATCAAATTCTTGAATAGATGAGCATGAAATATCATAGGATTAAGACATACCTTGTGGGTGGTTGGCCCTTAAACCCCTATGCAAAAGGGTGGGGAGATATGAATGAATGCAAATAATAAAAGAGTGCAAGAGATGCACTAAGGGGAGGTTCTCACATGGTTGAGAAGAAAAAAAATTAATAAAACAATGATGAAATACATGATGCATGAAAATAAGGAGACGTGCAAGAGATTGCACTCTGGGGAGATTTCTCACATGGTTGAGAAGGGGAGTTAACAATATGATGATGCACGCATATGTATGTGTGCTGCAATAATGAGAGGAAAATAAAAATAAAAATAAAAGAAGCCTGTGCGTCGTGGCTTTAATATTCAAGAGGGAGAAGCTTGAAGAAGATGATGAAGCTTTGCGCGGGCGCTCCTCCTTCTACCGAACGACAGCAACAGCAACCTGCAAGCACAAAACAAAAAAAAGGAAAAACAAACAGAGAAGAAGGAGAAGAAGAAATACGTGGGAGGAAGAAAGGGGGATCGAAAAGGAGGGATCCGAAGAGGAGGGTCCAACCGATTAACAGAGCCAATGGCTCTGTTAAATAGAATTGGATGGAGAGATAAGAAGGCAAGAGTCCAAGGGGGGAAAGGATAAGAACGGGCAAGAGCCCAAAATAGGGGAGGATTAGACTGGGCAAGAGCCCAAACGAAGCAGTGACTCTCTGGGGAAAGGCTGCATCCGTTCGGAGCACAAAAGTGAAACACGACCTGGACGAGGGCGTCAATTCCAGAATTGACGACCTTCCATAGGGCGTCTTTTAAAAACACGACTTATATCAGGGCGTTAATTCAAAAATCGAATTTTAGAATTTATTTGAAAATTATGAAACACGTCTGAGTCAAAGGCGTGTTTAAAACAAGCGCCCTACCTAAGGACGTTAATTCAAAATATTCAAAATAGGGCCATTTTTTATTTCTCAATATTATTTTCTCATTTTTTAGGTGGAGGTGCATCTCATCGCCCTGATTCCAACAACTATTTTTGCGAATTTTTCTGACACCCGGAAGGCCACCAAATCACCTCTGGAATGAGGTTGAAAATAATATTAAAATAATTAATTTGAAAAGTGACGACCGTGCATAGGGCGTGAATTTAATTTTCGATTTCCATGGTTAAGTCGTTAATTCCCAAAAAATTCTAAAAAATTCCCAGAAAAAATCCAGAAAAATAGAAAATGAGTGGAATTGACGCCTCCATAGATAGTCGTCCATTTTTTAAGAAACACCCAAGCCTAAGTCATTATTTAAAAGACGCTCCACATCAAGTCGTTATTTCTGAAAAATACATAAAAATAGAGAAAAATACCCAGAAAATCCAGAAAAATCCATAAAAATAGGGAAAAATAGGAAAAGAGAGAAAAAAGGGAGAAATCTAAGAAAAGTGGGGAAAACCACTCAAACAAAGCTAACTTGAGGGTCAAATTGGGGCATTACAAGGTAATATGAGATGTACTCACAGTAACGTCAATTTTGGCGTGTCTACAGCTGCCCCGCCTTGGTGTCTGCTTTGCAAGGGAGCAGAGCAAACTGAAAAGTAGATGCCAAGGTGTGATGAGACACGCAATCAACATCACTTGATGAGAATGAAATCAAAAGCTCGAGATGAAGCAAATCTCGGGAAATCCAACGAAATCAACAATGTTTGGATAAAATGGGGAGATGTGCACGCGGTGCACGAAGGAGATAAAAAATGGTCAACTTCCAGCGCGGTGGAAGTACCCCAGGTCACAAACTTGTAGATTTCACCATTGGGGAGCGGTTACCAGCCATGTGGACGTGCTGCAGCCAAGGTGGATCAAAGGGGAAAGTTTGAAAAATAAGATGATAAAAATCCAAACAGGGAGTTTTCGAGAAAAGACCCAAAACAGCGATAAAACCAACTGAGGACTCAATTCGGCATGGAATATCTCATATTGAAAGATTAAGATCAATTCAACTCTCAAAACAGCTTATCAGAATGATTTTTCAACAATTGATTCAAATTCCTACATGAATGCATGCTGGGCTAAAGGGAAAATAACAAATGAAAATATAATATAATCAAGGATAATATTGTTAAACTACCCAGACTGGGTCAAGAAACCAATTCTGCGAGCTGATACTAAGCCGAAGCCCGTTTATCCACGCACCAACTCGTAAAAAGGGAACCATCGTCCCCAGTCTTGGACGGCTCAACGGCCTATCCGTGTGACTAAGACTTCTCTGGAATCATCATTATTTTTGATGAAGGGGAACTCAAATCCCAAATTTATCAAAGCCACAAGGTCCTTGATATAATCTAGTAACATATGTAACATATAGTAAAAATGCATACAGGGAGAGATGGTGGAGCAATAAGTATGGGGGAACTCAGAAATGAGGTGCAAGCACCGTGGGGCTTGGATGATAATGCCCAGTCGGTGGGACCAATAGCTTCTTATCCTGCGCTCAAAATTTCATTAGCCAAGATATAACAAGCAATGGATAAGGCATTTAATCATAGCATGCATAGCATGAATCAATAGCATGTCACAACATAGTAACCATTATGAGTTGAATCATGATATTGCAAAGCATCATTGTTTGTTATTTTGTCATGAGGATGTCAATCTGGCTAATCAAGTTTTGGAGTTGAATGATCAAGATCTGATAATGCCCATCGGCAGAATTGATCCAGAGAAATTAGCAGGAGTTGATTGAAAGATCTGGAGATGAATAATTAGAATGATAATCAGGAGATATAACCAAAATGATATAAGGAGGTGATAACCAAAAATGCCCAGGGTGGCATGTCATGAGAATATCGGGAGAATCAATAGATTGATAGCAATGAGTGGAGATAGGACTCATCCCGTGCTTTTGGTCTCTGCAAAGCTGTTCCTGCAAAACACCATCAGAAAATACAATGCAAATTTTTAGATTTTGGAAATATGCAAATTTTTATGAGTTTTGGAATATGCAAATTTTTATGAGTTTTGAAAATATTTGAATTTTTATGGAGATTTTTAGAAAATATTTTGAATTTTTGTTGGGATTTTGATCGGGAAATATTCAATTTTTTTTTGGATTTTGGTTTAGACATTGTTAATGCAGCATCAAAGGGTTGTTTTGAACCACTGGCTAGGGGTCCTTGTTCCTTCCCTTTTCGCTAAAACTGCCCAAAGCTGGACGTGCATTGAAGGGTGGCGCCCTATAACTGACCGCCCTTGATCAACGGTGCCCCTACCAAGGCCATACCTGAGAAACATTCGGTCTTGGAGGGAGAAGAGAAGAACAATTGTGGATAAGCTTTATGCAGGATGGGAGATATCAAGACTTGAATTCTTTCCAAGGTGTTTCCCCTCAAAGAGGTAGTCTGTTGTGCCGGGGCTTTGTGCCTTTGATTTTTAGACCCTTGACATGCATACGACCAGGGTTTTCCCTGCGGGGACTTTGCCACTCTTGTCATGCCATAATTCATACTTTTGCTTTTATCGAAATTCTGACTTGATTTTCATAATAGCCCTTTTGGCTAGATGTATATCATGAAAACTCATATGAAAACTCATATTGATGTTGATTTTGGGTCAAGACTGCCCTATTTGAGACTCCTCTCGTATTGGGGATTACCTAGGTTGGTCATCTTATCCGTCAACCTCTTGCCCCTGCATGTGGCCGAATAAAGAAGAGAAAAGACTTTCAGATATTCTCATGGCATGGCCAAGATAGCAACGGTGTTTTTATCAAAGGAGTCAGCTAAGGACGCCGTGAAGTGTGTGCGGTGCCCAACTAAGGGTTGCTCTTAACAAGCGGAGAGAGAATGTTGAATTCCCAGCGCGGGTTTTTATTAACCAGAGGTGCTGCAAAAAAACAAGCCTAAAGGACTCTTTTGAGAATGATTTCAATTAAACAAAAGCTTAAGATAAAGGTTTAAAACACCACTCTTAATCTCGTTAAGAAGCACTTGATTTTGAAAATCATGCGTGAAGTAATGAGAAAATGATATCATTAAAATGCATACTTACGCCAATATGTTACCTTGGAACCTTTGTAGAAGCAGCTGTCAGAGGCGAGGTTGATCATCATGGGATTTGTCCTCTTTGGGAGTCAAAAGGATTGGAAGCAAAGGATTTTGGGAGTGGCTTAACAAGAATGAGTGGTGCTCAAACCAGACTCAGACGAATAAGGAGAAAAGGGAAGAGAGGCGAGGGCTGGAACTCCCTCACTAAGGCGCGGAGACCCTGATCACATGGAACAGTCTACAGAAGAAGTGAAGAATTAGAAGGATGAGTGAGGACTAAAGCCTCGAAAGCAGTGAGAGAATGGGCAGATGCCCAAGGCAGTGGATGTGGAAGAAGTTGGGTCGGACCCATGATTAGAGGGAATTAGAAGAAGAAATTGGTAGATGGAAAGAGGCGGATCTGGAGGGTCCGGAGGTGGTGGAGGAGAATCATGAGCAGAAGAAGAATCTGGAGGCTCCGGAGGGATAACGAAAGAAGGGACGCGATGCCCTGAGAAGAAATAGAGAAAAAGATGATGAAAAAGGAGGAAGAAAATGAAGGATGTGATATCCCGGAGGAGCAGAAAGATGAATCGGAAGAAAGATGGATGGTCCGGAGGTTCCGGAGGAATGAGATGGAAAGGGGCGTGATGCCCTGGAAAATGATAGAGAGAATAAGACGGAGAATCCGGAGGTTCCGGAGGAATGATGGAAGGAGGGACGCGATGCCCAAGAAGGTCCGGAGGTTCCGGAGAAATGAGGTGGAAAGGGGCGCGATGCCCGAGGGGAAGGTCCGGAGGTAGAAAATGGAGAGGGGCACGATGCCCAAAGGACAAAGAGAGGGGTGAAAGATCCGAAGGTTCCGGAGGAAGAGGATGGAAAGGGGCGCGATGCCCAGGGAAAAGACTGAGACAATCAGATGGGGAATCCGGAGGTTCCGGGGGAATAAGATGGAAAGGGGCGCGATGCCCAAGGAACAGAGAAAGGAATGAAGGAGGATTAGGAGGAAAATCCGGAGGTTCCGGAGGAATAAGATGGAAAGGGGCGCGTTGCCCGAGGGAAAGGTACGAAAGATCCGGAGACTCCGGAAGAATAAAGTGGAAAGGGGCGTGATGCCCTGGGGGAAAATCCGGAGGTTCCGGAGGAATGAAATCGGGAAGGAGAAGGTGGAAAGGGGCGTCGTGCCCGAGGGAAAAGTCTGGAGGTTCCGGAGGAATGAGATAGAAAGGGGCGTCATGCCCGGGAAGAGAATAGAGAGAATAAAACGGAGAATCTGGAGGTTCCGGAGGAATCAGATGGAAAAGGTGGAAAGGGGCGTCGTGCCCGAGGGGAAAGTCTGGAGGTTCCGGAGGAATAGAATCAGAAAGGGCGAGATGCCCAAAGAAGAGGGATAAAATTCCTGGAGGTTCCAGGGAGATAGCAGGAAAAGGGACGCGATGCCCCAGGGATAGTGGATAAAAAGATGAAGATGAATAAGATGGGAAGTGCGGAATATCCGGAGGTGCCGGAAGGCGGGGAAGATACGGGTTTGGAAACCCAGGAAGCAGGGGGTGCAAATGCATGCAATGGGATGGATGCGATGAATGCATGAAATGCAAAGAATATGAAGAATGTGAAGGGCGAGAGGATGAGATCCTCCTCCTAACCCTGGGAATGGCCCATGAAGAAAAAGTGATAGAGATGGATGAATAGAAAGTGGAACAAATAAGGGATGGCCCCTTAGCATTAAGATAACTGCCCCTCCACGGTAGTGAAAGTGTATGAAAAATAGCCCCTGCCGAAGCTTCAATGGTGAATAACAACTCCCTTGGAAGGTGAAAAGTAATAGCGGGAGGGAGTTGGAAAGTTAGGCTTGGAAGCATCATGTTGCCGAGGAATTCAAGATTTGGAAATTGGAACAAAGAGTGCCCTGCCCGGCCCTTACGCAACATCAATGCTTAGCGTGGTGGCGACTTGGCCTCTTCAATCATGCTTGGCACAATGATCCGGATTGGCATCCGGCAAATAAATTCTTGGGTCTTGAACATCACGGCCATGGCCAAATCTATCTTGCCCGGCTCTTGATCATCTTCGGCACATATACTTGCAGAAGCACCCATATTCCGAGTAGTAGAAGGAGGTGAAGCGGAGGCGGAAGACTTTGTGAGTGGTGGAGGTATAATGGAAAGTGTTGGCGTAAGTGGAGGCGGAGGTTCAAACACATCGAGTTTCTCCCTTTGCTTACAAGCGGTCGGGGTTAGCTCGAGTGCAAAAAGTGGTGGATCCTGCTCAGGATTAACCATAGGTAAGGGTGAAGGGTTAAATGGTGGAATGGGCAAAGTGGGTTTTGGGGTTAAAGGGATAATGGAGGGTTGAGGTGGCGGTAATGGGAGGTTAATTGGGAAAGGTTCAATGGTGGGTTCGATAGAGGCTAATGGTGTGGAGGTAGATGGCTTAACGGGTGGAGGTTTAATAGTGGAAGGCTTGGGGGAGGCCAGTGTTGCGGAGGTCAATGGTGTAACTGGAGGAGGTGTAATGTATGCGGTGTCAAGGATAGGAGGAGACTTACAATGTGCCGGTGTGGGTGATTGAAGTATCGACCCATCATCGTAACACCAATTAGTCTCATAAATAGGGGTTGGATCAGGGATGGTTTCATCCTGAGCAGGAGGTTTATCAAATGATAGTGGAGGGAGCGGGAAATTAAGGAAACTCGAAAGGGGTGCCTGCGGAGCTTCATCATCATCGTACACTGCCTTGGATTCTTCAAATGCCGGTTCCTGCTTGCTTGAGCCGCCGACGCCGTAATCATCCCTCATGTCTTTCCATTCTCTCTCCATCTTTGTAATCTCGTCCAAAGCGGCATGGAGAGGATTGAATGGAGTAGGAGGAGCCGTGACCTTCTTTATTTGTTCCTCCATCAAAGTAATCTTATCAAGCAGAGATTGTTGGAGGGGTGTGACTTGAGCAACAGAAGGTTGGCAAGGCCTTGAAGGAGGAGGGGCCGCATAAAAAGGCCGTGGAGGGGAATTAATGGGATGACCCGTAAAAGAACCCGGATGGGCCGGATTGCAATGAATAAATGGGCCTTGGGGCCGTGAGGGAGGAGGAATAGAAGGAGGCGGGTGATGGGCCACCCGAGTAGAATGAACAGGAGGAGATGGGTAATGGGCTACCCGATCAGGATTGGAAGGAGGAGGTGGGTGATGGGCCACCCGTGTAGAATTGGAGGGAGATGGGTGATGGGCCACCCGAATAGAATTGGAAGGAGGTGGGTGATGGGCTACCCATATAGAATTGGAAGGAGGGAGAGATGCATGAGATGTACCATCAACGGCAGCCTTAAGGGCTTGGATCTGTTGAGGGGTAAGATGATCTAACGCATGAATGATCTGGGAGACTTTCTCATCATTGGGACGAGAGGATCCCGAGGGAGTAGTGGCTCGAAATTGAGTTGAAGGACCATTGGATTGGACATTGCCCGTGGGTCGGGCATGACCATAAGAATGAGGACGTGGCCCTTTGAAAGAATGGTGAGAATTTTGATGAACATGTTGAAATTGAGGGGAATATGATGTGCTAGGTTGATCACCCTCATGAAGTGAATTAAACATGTTGTTTTTCTTATCATGGTAAGCCATTATGCAACCCAAATAATGTGCAAACAATTTGCAAAGAAACACACAATTTGGAATGGTTACCTTGATTTTTATTTGTTTAAACCTTGGTGAATTAATGAATATTTATCAAAGTTTTGAATGATTCACACAGGGGGAAACCTAGTTTCAAATGTGATTTAACTCTAATGCCAACTAGGAACACTTTCTCACCACGTATAGGCCAACTAACTCGGGACTTCACAAGGGTACAACCTACCCGGCGTCCGTGAGGGAATCCACGGGTGCGGGGACTTACGGAGGCTTGGAAAAGAGATTTCCAGTCCAAAGAGACGGAATGCTCAATGGAGGGTCGTCCCGATTCCAAGAGGGTGTGTGGATCCTAATGAAGAGGAGGGGGGCCCTCAAACCAAAATGTAAATATGAATGCAGCAAGGTAAACAGGCCAACCACAACAATATAATCAATAAAGATAAGCAGGAAATATCATGAAAAACCACAGCCGTGGGGTTCTGGAAACCCACAGTAAAAACACGCCCTGGCAGGGGGCGCTACTAAACAAAGACACGACGGTGTGACTGTCGTGAATCAACGTGAGGGGCCCAGGGGCAAGGTAAAACGCGCCTTAGGGTGAGGCGCTATCAATAAAAGGACGCCCTGTCCAGTGGGCGTCAAATTAAAAGACACGCCCTGATGTAGGGCGCTAATCAAATAAAAGACGCCCTGTGACAGGGCGTGAATTCACAGGGCAGCATAATAAAACAGGGAAAATCAGGAAATATGCTGGAAAACGCCCTGTCAGAGGGCGTAAAATATGCAGAAGACGCCCTGGGTCAGGGCGTGAAATCAAAACGCACCTCTGACAGAGGCGTTAATTCACTCCTCCAGAAAAGCTTCCCCGGCCAGAAGCAACAAACACCCACAGTCAGCAAAATGAGGGCAATCAATAACAGGATAACATGCTCATCAAAAGGTTTGAATAAATGGAATTTCTAAAGAAAAACCTATCAAACTAACAAATCGCAAGTGGGAGAGTGCAAAGCCAATGGAGGGTGCCCGAGGGGCACAAAAGGGAGACGCACCGAGGGTGCAAATAGGGGAGATGGCACGCACGGGTGCCTAAGGGGAAAGGGGTAATGAAAGAAGAACACAAAGGGTCCCACCGTGATCGCCAATTTGTAGATTGGATTAAAATCCACACTTAGGAATTAAAATGTAACAATGAATAAATAAAATGCATAAGATGCAATAAAAATAGCACGAGGTGCTAATGTGGAGAGTGTGTGATCGCCAGAGACGCGAGGCCTCAAAAGATAATCAATAACAAATAGGGAGGATGATCGCGAAAAATACCTCAAAAGTTGCGGGGATGTGAGTGCTCCTTTCTCTTCAAATCGGCCGGCCGATGAAGAGAGTTCTTCAATTGATTACCCTTGCAAAACAAACAAATACCGCCAAAAGAATTGAATTAGAAACAAGGTGGGTGTAGCATCAAATTCTTGAATAGATGAGCATGAAATATCATAGGATTAAGACACACCTTGTGGGTGGTTGGCCCTTAAACCCCTATGCAAAAGGGTGGGGAGATATGAATGAATGCAAATAATAAAAGAGTGCAAGAGATGCACTAAGGGGAGGTTCTCACATGGTTGAGAAGAAAAAAAATTAATAAAACAATGATGAAATACATGATGCATGAAAATAAGGAGACGTGCAAGAGATTGCACTCTGGGGAGATTTCTCACATGGTTGAGAAGGGGAGTTAACAATATGATGATGCACGCATATGTATGTGTGCTGCAATAATGAGAGGAAAATAAAAATAAAAATAAAAGAAGCTGTGCGTCGTGGCTTTAATATTCAAGAGGGAGAAGCTTGAAGAAGATGATGAAGCTTTGCGCGGGCGCTCCTCCTTCTGCCGAACGACAGCAACAGCAACCTGCAAGCACAAAACAAAAAAAAAGGAAAAATAAACAGAGAAGAAGGAGAAGAAGAAATACGTGGGAGGAAGAAAGGGGGATCGAAAAGGAGGGATCCGAAGAGGAGGGTCCAACCGATTAACAGAGCCAATGGCTCTGTTAAATAGATGTGGATGGAGAGATAAGAAGGCAAGAGTCCAAGGGGGGAAAGGATAAGAACAGACAAGAGCCCAAAATAGGGGAGGATTAGACTGGGCAAGAGCCCAAACGAAGCAGTGACTCTCTGGGGAAAGGCTGCATCCGTTCGGAGCACAAAAGTGAAACACGACCTGGACGAGGGCGCCAATTCCAGAATTGACGACCTTCCATAGGGCGTCTTTTAAAAACACGACTTATATCAGGGCGTTAATTCAAAAATCGAATTTTAGAATTTATTTGAAAATTATGAAACACGTCTGAGTCAAAGGCGTGTTTAAAACAAGCGCCCTACCTAAAGACGTTAATTCAAAATATTCAAAATAGGGCTATTTTTTATTTCTCAATATTATTTTCTCATTTTTTAGGTGGAGGTGCATCTCATCGCCCTGATTCCAACGACTATTTTTGCGAATTTTTCTACCACCCGGAAGGCCACCAAATCACCTCTGGAATGAGGTTGAAAATAATATTAAAATAATCAATTTGAAAAGTGACGACCGTGCATAGGGCGTGAATTCAATTTTCGATTTTTTTTATTCTTTTCAAATTAGAAATAACGTCCATGGTTAAGTCGTTAATTCTCAAAAAATTTTGAAAAATTCCCAGAAAAATCCAGAAAAATAGAAAATGAGTGGAATTGACGCCTCCATAGATAGTCGTCCATTTTTTAAGAAACGCCCAAGCCTAAGTCGTTATTTAAAAGACACCCCACATCAAGTCGTTATTTCTGAAAAATACATAAAAATAGAGAAAAATACTCAGAAAATCCAGAAAAATCCAGAAAAATAGGGGAAAATAGGAAAAGAGAGAAAAAAGGGAGAAATCCAAGAAAAGTGGGGAAAACCACTCAAACAAAGCTAACTTGAGGGTCAAATTGGGGCATTACAAGGCAATATGAGATGTACTCACAGTAACGTCAATTTTGGCGTGTCTACACACCCCTAACTAGATCAGTAAGGATCCCTGCTGAGCCTTACAGCTTTGCTAAACCGAGGAACAATCCCCTCGACAGTGCTGACCACTACAGCTTGGTTAACAAGAGGAACACATCCTCTCAATCAGTTACCCGCTGACAAACAGCTTGAGGGCATACACACCCAAACCCCTTGATCCAAGCATACCCCGCTTGATCAAGAAACCTCCCTCTACAATCACTAGTACGAGGGAGAATAGCAGTAATAGAATTCAAACTGAAATGAACAACAAGAAACGAAGTCACCAAAACAAATTGAAAGAAAGAGCTTCAGATGTATGATGGTGCTGATTCTTGAATCTCAAACATAGAGATCGGAGAGAAAAGGCTTCGTCGATCAGCTGGCTTTCTCCTTCTGGATGGTAGATAGTCTTGCGATGATCAACTGCCACTGGGCTTCCTCTGATCTTGAGTGGATGCAACAGCACGCCAGGAGGAAGATGATTGATTCGGTCACTCTGCTTCAGAGCTACTTCTCTGTTGCCAATTTTTCTACCACTTCTTCGACTTCAATCTCCCGCGCTCTTTTGATTCACGTGAATATTCCTCTTGTGGGCCCCAACCAGATTTTCTGGTTAGCCCAATGATTGTTTTCCTAGAGGCTTCTGGAATCGCGAGGGAAAGAGAGCGCATGCTCTGTTAGATGATGTGGCATTTAACGCCACTTTCGGCTGGGGTCCACCCAATCATCTCTTGATGAAATTCAGATGGTGTCAACTCATTGTGACTAAGAGGTTGACGCAGCCTTGAACTGCCCACAGACCATTTTTGTACATAAGCCAGATGCGTTGACGCATAGGGTGCCTGCGTCAACTCACTGGACTGACCCCGAACACTCTATTATCTCCACCATGAGCAGATGCGTCGATGCTTACATGTTGTGGCGTTGACGCACTGAGCTATGCCAGTGATTGATGCTTCTGCCTCTTGAACTGATGCGTAGACGCAATTAGCATCCTGCGTAGACGCTATCCTTTTATGCAAACCGCTGCGTGGACGCCTTGAGCATCCTGCGTAGACCTTGTTTCTTCCTTGCATTCAAGAGTAAAGTAGATACATGCGTTAATGAATCAAGGGTTAATTCATCAGTTCTGTTGAACTCAACACACACACATCTCATGGTTGTCATCATCAAAACCAGGGGCACAACAGATATGACTCAAAAATAAATGACTGGATCATGTCAGACGCCTCCGAGGTGAGGAGAAGGGCCGTGAGTGCTGGAACGGATGGTGATGACCCCATCAGCATTAGAGGTGTGGGGAGAGGGAGATGGGAAAGGGAATGTCCCTTTGGTATTCTCCCTGCTCTCACCCTCGCTGTCTCGTTTGCCCTTGTTCTTCTCTTCCTTATTTTTATTTATGCGTCTTCTTATTTTCTTACCCCGCGACGGTGATAATGTTACAATTTTTCTTTTATGTTCCAAATGAATGAAGGAAGTCCTCCTCTGGTGGTTTCTTGTTTGAATTCGCACATCGCTGTCTATGTTGTTTTGCTTTCTCCACATTGAGTGGAATCTCCTCTCAGGAATGGCAAAGGACCAGCTCAATGCGATGGGTGTGGATCCTGAGGTCCTCGCCCCTGAGAAGGCTCCCCTCAATGTCCCCCCCACGCCTCGATGGTCTGTGCACTATGTCTCGCGTCTCGCATTGTCCTCCCTTCCGTCAGGGAGCTCGTAGGGGAAGGAGGATCGAGGCTTAGTCTCTCTGGGGTGTTAAGGGGGGCCTTACACCCACTGACCCCATTGAGCACTTTCTGAAGAACTCTTCCTATTCCTAGTTTAGGTTAAATCCTTCCTCCATAGCTCTGTATAATCCCTTTCTTCCCCCCCCCCTTTTCACGGGGAGAACCCCCATATGAGATGGTGTCCATGTTTGTTTCTTTAACCGGTGGGGATTCGCACTGCCTCATCCGGTGGCACCCAAGCCCCTCATCTGGTGGCCTCTTCCCCATCCGGTGGCCTTCCCCTTTTGCCTTGTCTGGTGGAGTACTCCCTGCCCTTATCCGGTGGCTCCGATAGCCCCCCCATCCCGTGGCGCCAGCGCCCACCGTTGTTCGGTGGCATTTGATCCTCGTCATCCGGTAGCGCCTGTCCCCCATCCCTTGGCTCAAATGAGCCATCATCCGGTGGCACCTCCCGCACGGTGCTTCCGATGGCTTCTTGCTCCCTGATCCGGTGGCACCCAAGCCCCCCCCCCCCCCCCCGCATCCGGTGGCGCCTGCCCCATCCGGTGGCTTTCCCCCTTAGCCTTCATCCAGTGGATTTCTTTTCCCCTGTGCACCTTAACCGATGATTGTCTTAACCAGTGTCTTCCGTTCGCTGGCTTTTGGGGTTCTCTCTCAACTTTCTTAAGGGTGTTGCCACTTTCGTGCGCACCTCATACTGTTCAGGGGCCATCTCGAACTTGTCCGTGGATGCGCACCCGCTTCACCCCCCCCCCCCCCCCCACAGCGTCCGGGTCCGAGGGAGATGCTGCCGAATTTTTAGCAGAATAATACACATTAAAAAAATACAAAAGGAAGTAACAAACAAATGAAGTAAATAACAATGAGAAGCCTCTATTGAACAACAAAGAACCATAAGATTCAAAAGAATTGAATATGAATGCTGCCATGGTGAACTGTCGAGCACCGCTGCGTACACCAACATAAAAAAAAGAAGAGAGAAGAATCAACCAAAGCTCTCGCATGCATCTAATAAACAAAGATCCCTCTCACATGCATATAATGACCGCACTGCATTTCATGTGTGCTTGTGTGCTACAACCTCGCAGTATATGAAATGGTGATGTGTAGAAGGTCGCGTTATGCCCGACAGGAAGCCGTCACCATACGTAAGTGAAACACTTCACCTAGTACCGGTGGTCGACTCCATGAACTCAAATTCAACCTCATGCATGCTTGAATTCATGTGTGATTACGTGCCATCTACAAATAAAATCTCCCACATGCATTAAAAATGCGTTCGGGTTCCGACCATCATTTTCAAGTGAGAAGAATGAAGAAAAGAGAGCGAAAAGACTAAGAGAGTGTAGCAGCTGGTTTCGGTCGACCGAAGCAAGGGTTTTGGTCAACAAATCGTGGGCTGGGTCGATGAACTGTGTAGCTGCGTCAACCCACCGAGCAGCCCCCTAATTGCTGGGAAGTTCAGTCGACCGACCTCCCAGTTTGGTCGACCGAACTCCCCCCCCCCCCTCAATTTTTAAAAAAAAGAGAGAAAAGAAAGAGAGTGACAAAGAACATATAAAGGAAATAAAAATCTATACTCAAATGGAAATTAAAGCTGACCAGATAAGGTGTCAAAACACGCATATGCTGGAGCGTATGTCAGAATCCCCACTCCCTTGGACTTGGCACGAAAAGAATATCAATGGCGCCCCATCAAGCCGGATTTGGACCTCGGGGTCCACCCCGACATGGCCACGATTCGATATTGCAGCGGGCTGATAACTCATCAGATCTAACCCACTTCCACCGGGACCTAATCCTGCTCGCTTATCAAGCTTGCCAAATACCTGGCAGACATTTGTACGGGTTTTGTCTCCGTCTTTGTCATGCTTTCAATATGGACTTTCGTCCAAAAATGAAATGCTCCATGAGTGACCGACATGATTTGAATATCCATACCCTTAATAAGGGATTTTAACATAATTCAAGTTTCTTTTATCATCTCATCCCATCCAAATTCTTTCTAAGCTTTAGGGCCCTTATTCATGCCGTTTAATCAAGGGTTTTCTCTCCTCCGGGGAGATGTAATTAACGTCGTGACCTTTATGACATAGCGGGTTTTGGTCCCGGCGCGACACTCACATTCGCCTGGTTGGTCAGGTCGAGCGCACAATAAATCGTCACCTATGTGACTGGCTCGTCCACTCACTTAATAAACTAGATAAATGTAATAAATAAATAAGCCAAAGAATAAACATATAGACGTGTTGAAAAGTGCATCCACAACTGGCAAAGCCATTAACTCGGTGAGCCAACAGGCATGCTTACTCGACATTTCCCTTTCGGGTGACTTCAGACCGCTCCTTGAGTGTTTTGACTTTGCCCTTTTTGAGTTTTGCCTTTGATATTTGCAGGGCTTATTTCTGCTAGGCACGGTCACGACCAGGCTCTTTCATTCACTTTTTTTTTCGAGGGAATTCCATATTTGACTTTCTTGGCTTTAGGATCCCTCTTTTATGCCTGCGGGGACACTGCCCTCTTCACGTGCTTTGACATGACTCAAGGGATGAATCCTACTCTTACCCTAAGAGTGGTGTGTTTCGGCTGCCCTGCTCAGCGCTTTAAGGGCGTCGGTTGTCTTGGTCGATCGATTAGAATAGAAAGAAGACTAGGGCCTTTCAGGAGCCTTCGGGGCGAAGACCCGTCTTAAGCGACGCTACCAGTTTTAAGAAAAACACGTGTGTGTGTGTGCATGTCATCTTCCTTTTAATGAGCATAGGCCGACATGTCCAGACAGGGCTCTCCCCGGTTCTGGTAGACCAAGACACATGACCTACGGAGACCTTAATGTGCCCTATCCTATCATAAAGGGTAGATGCATGACTTGAAACTATGTGACGGACACCAGGCGGTTGGCATAATTTTCTAGTTTTTTTTTATTATGTTCAAGGTCTTACTTATAGAATTTTTTTAAGTAGATTCCATTCCATGGGTATGTGAGTTCCACCCCATTGGCATCCACTAGCTTATATGCATTTCCAGAAAAGAGCTCTTTGATGATGTATAGTCCTTCCCAATTCTCTTGCAACTTCCCTTTTAGACTAGTGGTTTTAGTGAGTTTCCCTTTTAAGACCAGTTCACCTTCTTTAATTTTTCTCTCAAGGACCTTTTTCGCATAGAAATGTGCAATTCTTTGATGATAAACGTACGCATGATCGGCCGTAATCATCCGTTTCTCATCTAACAGCTCCAGCTGGGCCAGTAAATTTTTGCGGTGCTGCTCAGGATCGAGCTCCGCGTCCAACTGTACTCTTAGTGATGGAACAAATATTTCATACGGGAGTACCGCTTCTGTCCCAAAGATTAGTGCATACGGGGTTTGACCCGTGGGAGTTCGGATAGAAGTACGATAAGCCTAGAGTGCCTCGACGAGGTAATCTGGCCAATCTAAGTAGTGATGAGATATGCATGTTGTCTTGATTATCCTGATGAGAGTTTTATTTGTAGCTTCGACTTGACCATTTCCTTGTGGATAATATGGGGATAGATAATGCAAGTTGAAGCCATATTTACCACACATGTCGCGAAGCTCCTGCGATGTGAACTGAGGTCCGTTGTCGGTGATGATGTCACGAGGGACGCCGAACCTGGAGAGGATGTTGCACTTCATGAACTTTACTACTGTCGATGCCTTGACCTCCATGAAAGCTTCAGCTTCTGCCCATTTCGTGAAGTACTCTATAGCGGTGAGGATGAAAGATTTCCTCCGAACTTCTCCAGCCCTATCTTCCAATGGACCAACTACGTCGAATGCCTACATAGCGAAAGGCCAAGGAGCTATGAGAGGGTGGAGTGAAGATGAAGGAGCATGAACCTTGTCCGCATGGAGTTGACACTTAGCGCAATGGTGGACAAAGCGGGAGTAGTCCTCCTCCGTGGTAGGCCAATAATAGTGCCTGAGAAGTTTTTGAGCTAGCATACGACCATTTACATGGCCACCACATTCACTAGAATGCGCAGCCTCGATGACTGCGCGAGATTCAATCTCATCAATGCATCGGAGCTTTACTCCACTAAGGGATCTTTGATGCAAGAGACCACCAATGATAGCGAAGCGCTCCGCAACACGGTGAATGGCTCGCCGATCGGGGGCGATACCGTACTCAGGAAATGATTTGTCACGGAGATAGTTCACAATGTCAAAGAACCATGGGTTGCCGTCATCGAGGTCAATTTTCGACTCATGAGAGAGGGAGTGGACTTGGGGAACAAGTTCCAAGAACTGTAGGAAACATGGATCAGCGTGCGAAGGGGTGTGCATTCTTTGCACGATGATAGTGGCTGAGGTCTTTCAAATGAGATTTTGAGAGATGATGATAGAGAAGCTAGAGCATCAGCCAAGATGTTTTGGGCTCTAGGAGTGTGCACTAGAGTTAGCTTCCTAAATCATCGAACTACCCTGCTAACTAAATCCTGGTATGGCCTTAGCTTCAGGTCCTGGGTTTGGTACTTGCTGAGGGATTGTCGGGGTATCAGCTGTGAGTCTCTGATTATCCGGAGCTCCTTGACTCCTAAAGCCAACGCCATTTTTAAGCCTGTGAGGAGCGCCTCATATTCAGCCACGTTGTTTGTGGCAGGAAAGGACAACTTACAAGCATGCGGGAAGATTACACCTTCTGGGGATGAAGGACAGCTCCGATTCCACAACCCTTGAAGTTAAGTGCGCTGTCGAAGTAGAGAATCCACGAAGGTTCACCATCAATGATGGCTCCTAACTCTTCGTTCGGAAAGTCTTCGTCGATGGGGGAATGTGTGAGCAGCGGATGGTGGGCAAGGTGCTCAGCGATGGCATGCCTCTTGACCGCCTTTTGACTGACGTAGGTGATATCAATCTGATTGAAAAAACTCTACCATCTCACCAAGTGGTCAGTCAATACAAGCTTCTCTATCAAGTATTTGATTGGGTCCATTCGTGCCTAGAGCTTCACCTCATGGGCTTGGAAATAGTGTTTCAGCTTTTGGGTGACCCAGACGACAGCCGCGCAAGTCCTTTCCATAGCAGTGTACTTTTTCTCCGCTTCATTGAACAATTTTGACAGGTAGTAGATTGCTCATTCTTTCTTCGCGTCATCGTATTGAGCCAAGACTGCTCCGATAGAATCTTCCATGGTGGATACATAGAGCAGTAGAGGCCTACCCAGGACCGGGGGTGCTAGGACAGGAGGATTCTAGAGGTAGCTCTTCAGATCTTCGAAGGCCTTTTGGCATTTATCATTCCATGCGAACTTGGCCTCTCCCTTGAGCATGTCATAAAAGGGTTTGCATTGTTAGAATGGTGAGATATAAATCTCCTAATAAACTGCAAACGCCCGATCAGACCTCGGACTTCCTTGATATTCTTGGGAGGAGGCATTTCGGCAATTGCCTTAGCCTTGTTAGGGACTATCTCGATTCCCCTTTTGCTGACTATGAACCCTAGAAGCTTTCCTGAAGAGACCCCAAATACACACTTCATGGGGTTCATCTTAATTTGGTGCTCCCGAGACCTTTGGAGAACTGCGCGGAGGACCCTGGCATGGCCGCTCCTAGTTTTAGACTTAACCAGAATATCATCCACATATACTTCCATGTGAACGTGCATCATATCATGGAAGATGACCATCATAACCCTTTGATATGTAGCTCCCAAATTTTTCAATCCGAAGGACATAACAACATAACAATAGGTCCCCCTCGGAGTGGTGAAGGATGTCTTCTCCTGGTCTTCCTCTGCTAGGCGGATCTGGTTGTACCCTGAGAAGCCGTCCATAAAGGATAGCATCTTATAACCGGCGGTGTTGTCTACAAGGATGTCTATGTGCGGAAGAGGAAAATCATCCTTAGGGCAAGCATGATTAAGGTCAAGGAAGTCTATGCAGATCCGGACACGTCTGTCCTTCATGACTGGGATGATGTTAGCTACCCACTGTGGATACAAGACTACCCTGATGAACTTGGCCTTATCGAGTTTATCAATTTCTCCTTTGACCTTGAGCGCGAGCTTCAGATGAAGCCGCCTAAGCTTTTGTTTGGCAGCTCTTGCATCAGGTTTTAAAACAAGGCGGTGTTCCACTAGTGAGGGATGTAAGCCTGGCATGTCCTCGTAGGACCAAGCAAAGACATCGGGGAACTCCTTAAGCACTGCCACAAGGGATGCTTCTTCTTCACTCTCCAAATTGGCACTTATCAAAATGATTTTTGGATTGTCCTTGGTGCCTAGGTTGACTTCTTTGGTTGATTCATCTACTCATTGGGCTCGTCAAACCGTCTAGTCCCGTTGACAAAAGGAGCTATGGGATAGTGCAATCCTCTGGCTGCTTTTCTTCTTCTTCACCATCATCATCATCATCTTCTAGAACATAGACCCCTAGGCCATAGTCTAGTGAAGGCTCTTCTACTTCAGCTGCCCCTAGAGGAATGGGCATTGATGTGAATTCGGAGACCTGACACAACTGTACGCACTTCTCAGCCAGCTGGTTGAGGTAGTGCGCGGGAACCTGACGGACCCTAGCTTGCCTGGAATGGGGAGGAGAGGATACCCTAGACTAACCTGAACCTAGACTCGATTCTAGACTACTATGTACAAGGGGAACATGTGAGAGCGAGTTCAAGGTGGAAAGTGTCGGCCCTTAGCCGAGGGATCTAGGCTCCATGGAGGAGGTTTCTTCAACAGTGAGCTCACATGCCCACATTTGGAAATTGGCATTTTTTTTAATGGTCGTGGCTAAGCGTGCAAACAACGTGCATTGATTGCCCCACGACCGGGTGAGTAAGGAGTGGAGGGAAAGACTGATGGAACAGAAATGGAATGAAGCAAACAGAGGCTGGCCTGTCTAATGCTAGAAAGGTGCCTATGGGTGAGGCATCATCAGGAGGTTTATCGAGGTGAAACAAAGAAAGAATCTTGAAGTCATCTTCGAGCAACTGATCTGGGGGAACTTCCTTTTGGATTATTTTGTGACTTTCACTCGATTTAGACTGAGTCCCTGGCTGTATCGGGCCTTTGACAAAGCGGTCATAGAGTAGACCCCTAGCTTGAGTGGTTTTGGATGCCTTTTCAGCTGAGTAGCCTAGACCGGTGCGACCCTTAGAAACTTTGAGCCTCGTCCCGCGAGTGGGACCTTGCTCGTGCTAACCTAGACCTCTACCCATCATGAAGCCCATTCTGGCCATCATCTCTCATCCTTTTCCGAACGGGATGTTGGAGTGAGTGATTGGTTGGGGAAGGATGGAGTGAGTTGGTTGACATAGGGAGGAGGGCCCTACGGCCCCCACTATAGAGAGGATGGGTTTCTTTCCCTTGTCTGAGATGTTCATGAAGGGAATCTGTTCAGAAGTGATGGCATTGAGAGTTTCCACCAACGGGATACTCTTGATCTTAATCACCCTACCATTGTAGGGGAATTTGAAACATTGATGAGCAGTTGATGGGATTCCCAAGGTTTGTTCAATCCATGGCTGCCCTAGGATGGCTTTGTACGCCGAGTCAACATCCAGGACAAAGAAATCTGAGGACATGACCACAGGGCCTAGGCCAAGTTGTAAGGTCACTTTGCCTTTTGCACACCGTCTCGAATTGTCGTATGCCGAAATGGTGGTGCATACTTCTTCTAAATTTTTCTCTTGGAGGCCAATTTTTTGAATAATTTTCATGGGACACACATTAATCGATGCTCCCGTGTCAATCAAGGCGGAGTCAACCTTGACCCCATTGAGGGTGACAGTGAGGCATAACGGGAGTGATCTACTCTCGGGTGGAGCAAGATCTTTATCAGAAAAGGATATGGAGGGACCCAGAATGAGAGCTAGAATGGCATCAGTCACGCCACTGGCTGGGAGATCTACATTGACTGTGATGTTTTGAAGGAACTGCAATAGAGTGGATTGATGGGACGGGGACCTCTTGATGAGCTATAGAATGGAAATTATAGCTGGCGTCCTATCCAGGTGCTATAGGATATCATACTTTGTCGGGGGAGCCTGAGAATTAACCCCTTCTTTAGGCTGAGATTGCCTTTGGGATGGGGGAATGATGCGATTACGGAGAGTGACATTGATGGTGGCTTCCTTCGGGACCTCCGGCTCTTGAGGTTTTGGACAGATCAATTGTAGGGGAGGGGACCCGAATATGAATGACAGGGAGGCCGATTCCTCATTGGGAGCATTATGAACGGGGAGAGAGGCCAGCTTAGGTTGGGGAGGTGTTAACAGGACCAGCGGTTGCTCTTGTTCCGTCCGGACGTCCTTGGGGAAGGTTGTCTCTTGAAACGGGGAATGTGGGGGGGTGATCAGGGTGAGAGGACCTTGGTAAGATGTCGGTGATTGGGTAGGAGGTGGGATTAGCGTCTAGGGTTGAGACTCCTGGGAGAACATGTTGACATCGGCCTATGGCTGTTCGACCTCAACCTCAAATCGTTCATGCCAGTAGGGAAAACTTCTATCCCCCACACTTGGGCTCTCTTAAGAACACGTGGTTCTAGCCCGATCACGGTGTTCACCCTTTCATGTTGCTTTGAACTTGACGGGTCCTTGTTTGGCTGGTGAGCGGGCAAGGATTTTGGACAATGCCCAAATCCCGATTGGGCATCTTAAGGTTAGCAATATTGAGCTTAACATCGGCCCAATTAATCCGACCCTCGTCATTTATGTCATACACCCAATCCCTAAATTGGAAGCAATTGTAGATGTCATGCCCGAGAGTGTGGTGGTACAGACAATATTTGGACGTGTCGGCATTGGGGTGGACCCAGTCCTTTTGAGGGGATAATTGAATTTCCTGAGATGACATGAGAGCGAAGAAGATGTCACCCAAAGTTTCGGGCAACGGAGGATACGAGGCCGGCTTAGGACCGGTGCGAGTGTATCTTTGAGGTGAAGGGACATTGGAATATGGCCTCTAACTTCCCTGACCTTGGCTAGGATCGGCTTGATTGGATTGCGGAGCTCAGCGGTTGTTGTGCCTAAAAGGTGGGCCAAAGACATTGACCTGCTCATCCACAGTGACTCCCTCCGTGGTGGGGACAGCTGGGGCTTTCCGTCCTCCAGTGCGAGTTTCAAAGAAGAGTGGCAAGGTGGAATCCTTCATTTGGGCTTGAACAATACGAGCTTGGTTATACAATTGCGGAAAGGTATGGAACTCGCTAAGCATCAAAATAGCGCTAAGCTGTGGCATGGCATTGATCACTAGCATGGTGACTGCCTGGGATTCGGGGATAGGGACCTCCGTCCGGGAAGCCATGATCCTCCAGCGATTGGCGAATTGGATGAAGCCCTTGCCGGGCTTCATCTGATGGAGGCATCACCCACGACTCCCTTTGGCTCGGGTCCACTTCTTCACACTCGGGAGCTGGTTGAGTTTGGGCCTCACTCTATAAAGGCCCCTTATCCATTTTGTAGCTTTCCTTTGAGTCATTTTGATGTATTTCCATTTTATTTGAGTCATTTCCCTTGGTCTAGCACTTATTTTTCTATGTTCTTGTATCATCATGCTGTCTAATGTGGCTATTGGGCCCCATTCATTGGGCTAGGCCCATTAGCACTCCCACCCCCCCTTGGTTATTTGTAGTTGTTTATTTTGTCAGGGACTTATTGTAAAGAGTGGGTTGCCTATATATAGGACCCCACTCCCCTCATTTGAAGTTAATGAATGAATGAATCCTTTTGAGTTAAACTTGCCATTTGAGTTCAAATTGGAGTGATTCCTCTAGTTTTTTGGGTGAGAGACCCTAGGGGAGAGATTCCCCACCCATTCCCCTCTTAATCTCTCCATTTCACCCCTCTTTCTCTCTCCTCCAACCCCAATTCCGAATTTCCTTCTCTCTCCTCCCCTCCCAACCACCTCCACTAGCCACCCACCTCCTTTAATGCCCTCCACTTCCCCATGGCCTCCTTTACTCCACCTCCTAGTTCCTAGGTAGGAATCTCCACATTCCAACACCATTCTCCACCTTCCAACCAAATCTTCCCCATTCCAATACAAGCATCCCACTCTCCCACATAATCCCCCACCTTCCAAGGCCATTTCAAAATTTGAAATCCCTTCCCTCCTCTTGCCTTGGCCGCCCCCTTCCTTTACCCTCCCCCAAGCCAAGTTCGCCCCCCTCCACTCCCCATTCCCTCTCTCACATCCTCACCCTCCTCCTCCACCTGCTAGCCCCTGCTCTCAGCCATTCTCCCCTCATTCTCCAACCCCTATAGCTCTCCACTCCACCCCACAAGAACCCCCATTCATCCTTAGGCCACCCCTTCACTTCCCCTCCACCAAAGAAGCCACCCCTCCCTCTCATTTCTTCTTGCAGATTGGAGCTGTGCAGACCAGCAAGTCAGCCCCTGTTGCAGCATCGCCCACAGCTTCATCCTAGTGATCCTGAAGGCATAGCCTACATTGCAGGAAATATCCCTCTGTCTTCTTCGCAGGAGAGGTGGAATCAACTCGTTCCGAGGTCGGGGCCAACCGTAGAAGCCGTTCTCCCTCGACTGCGCAGAGAGGTCTTCATCCTGGACCAAAGCCTGAGAGATCATTCTGCCACAACGAACGCCAGAGGATTCAGGCTGAAGTTCCTTCATCAAAGTTCTCCCTCTGCCAGTCCTCTTCCAAGATCAAGAAACAGAACCTCGTTTGGCTGTCGGAGGAAGGAGTTATGAATTTTCTCCCCCGCGCTCTCCAGTTCTGTCTCCTGCTGTCTACTCCGACCAGTGCCCACTCTTCAGGGTACACCGACCGCCCTCGACCTCTGAATGCAGCCCCGTTGCCTCCTGCTGAAAGCTACTTCAACCACGAAGATAATGCCACTGGTTTTGTGCTGATCGGAGCTCGGGAGGGCGCACAGTGACCTCTGCAATTTGCTGTTCCAGTCCAGACTGAACCTGCGGCCAGACAGAGGAGTCTCCTTCCTGTTGCTGGTGCGGCCACCTCCGACCCTTTGAGCATCCCCAAAAATTCTGGAGTCTTCCCTCTCAAGTCAGGAAGCTTTAGAAGGTGATTGCACTCAATTTGGAGTCCGTACGAGTCCGAGGTAGCCGGCACAGCGACTTCCTGTCCAGAATTCAGACTGCAGCTGCAAGTTCCCTAATCTCCCATTTCTCTTCACTTCGGTCCGATATCCCCACCCCGCTTGGCCGGCTGAAGGCCCCACCCTGCGTGGTGGTAGTTTTTGAATGTAAGACCTTAACCCCAACCCCAAGATCCTCCCTCCTGCGTGAGGCGTAGTTTTGTAATTGGTTTGGGCAGGTCAAGCGACACCGCCGCGGCGTGTGGGGAGCCACCGCCTCCCCGCTCGCCCTCGTCTCCGATCGGGACCGGTTTCTTCAAACCGGTCGAGTAAGTGCCTCTTCCTTGCTCAATTAGTGTTGCTCTTTCAATACTTGATTCATGCGCCGCTGTATTTGTGAGGAGCGCCCGATCCTCAAGTCCACGACTTAAGAGTGATCGCCGTGGGATAGTGTGAACCGGTGCCCATGTGCACTTTGTCGGCCCCAATTGAATTGGGCATCCACCCTTGGGGAGTCGATCCTTGGCCTTGCTGGCCCTCTACCAGCAAGGGCCCATTCCCATAATTCACTCTTGGCATCGCCAAGTCACTCCGGGTATAGAGTGCGACGGGAGAGCGGTGGCCCATTAAGGCCCATTTGAATGCTTAATTGTGCTTGTTTGCCTAAGTCCAAGGTCGTGTCACATCAAGTGGTATCAGAGCAAGTCCTTGACTTGTCTCTATCAAGTCTAAGTCCTAGGACCTTTGCATAGTGTGTCCAACCACTTTGGCCCTTTGTCTTGCATGTCCACCCGTAGTGGTGCTAGCTATCAACCCGGTTCATCGTCTTCGGCTCCACCAATGGATCCCAATCCTCACCAACTCAACCAAGATGTTCCTAGGGAGGGACCCCAAGGCCACATGGATAGGGTAGATGCTGCCCTCACAACCATCCTTGCCCAACTAGAGTCCATTACCAACCGAATTGCTCGGTTAGAAGACCAAGAGTTCCACCCAAGGAACAATGAACCTAGAATTCCCCCTCCACATGATGAACCTCATAGGGAAGATCCTCACCCAAGAATCAATGAGCCAAGAGTCCCTCCACCACATGGTGAGTTTCATAGGAATGGTTTTCCCCAAAGGAACCAAGGCCCAAGAGTCCACCCTCCACATGTAGAGCCTCATAGGGATGAGTTCCCCCCAAGGAACAACGGCCCAAGAGCCCATTACCCACATGCTGAACTTTATAGGGAGGAAGTGGACTATGACCATTACTATGAGTATGAGAGGCCTCGCCCCCATCAAAACCATGACCGGCGTCCACGGGATGATCCGGATGACCCCCTTTTAAGGATGATCAAGGTAGAGGCCCCAAACTTTGATGGTTCACATGAACCTAGTGTTTACCTAGAATGGGAGACTGCCATGGACCAATACTTTGAATGGTACCCCATGTCCGACCAAAGGAGAGTTAGATTGGCTAAGATGCATCTCACTAAGTTGGCCAAAACCTATTGGCTAAATCAAGAGGGTCTAAGATGGGTTAGGCGGGAAGAGCCTATTGACACTTGGGCGGACATGAAGAACCAACTTAGGAACAAATACCTCCCCCGAACCTACCACCAAATGCTCCTAGATGAATGGCAAAGCCTCACCCAAGAAGGGAAGACCGTGGTAGAGTACATTGAAAAATTTGACTCTTATCTTCTAAAGTGTGGAGTCCATGAGGATCCGGATGTCACCTTATCCCGTTTTAGGAATGGGCTTCAAAGCCACATCAAGAGGGAACTATTCATGAGGGACGTTGATAACCTTGAGCTAGCTTACCAAATAGCTAGAGATGTAGAAAGGTTTTCTAGGAATTCCCGATTTATCCCTCCCCGACCCACCGACCCCAAAAACTTGGGAACACGTCCCCTTCCACCCACTCCCATGAGAGCTCCTAGCCCAAGTGGGAATGCCCCTTTAAGGTCCTACAATCCTCCCCCACCCATCACTCCAAACAAGTCCGCTCCTAGTCACCCTCTCCCACGGAAGGATGACAACCCCAAAGGCCCAAGTGTAGGAACCACCTCGGGAAGTGGGCGCCAACAATGCTATAAGTGTCATGGGTATGGTCATTTTGCGGGGCAATGTCCATCTAAGGGGTTATCTAGTTTGCTTATTGAGGAAGAAGTTCAACCCCAAAAGGAACAAGAAAATGACGTTGAGGAACATGAAGCCTCACTAGATTGGGAAGAGGAGTATGAAGCCCAATATCTAGAGTCGGGTCTAGATCACTCCACTCCTTCAAACAACTCCCATCTAGGAGTCATTAGGTGCATCCTCACCCAACCTCAAGAAGAGGATTGGCGTCGGACCTCAATCTTCCACACCTTTATCAAGATAGAGAACCATGTGAGGAAAGTAATCTTGGATAGTGGTAGTTGTGTTAATGCCGTGTCACCCGACACCGTCAAGCTCCTTGGGCTTACTCTCACTCCCCACCCAAGTCCATACCGGGTCTCATGGATCAACAACAATTCCATCCCGGTCAACACCCAATGCCTAGTGCCTCTCACTTTCTCTTCCTACCATGGCCAAATATGGTGTGACGTCATACCCATGGAAGTGGGTAGCATTCTTTTAGGAAGACCTTGGCTCTATGATGTGGATGCCACCATTCTAGGAAGAAGCAACATATGCACCTTTGAGCATGAGGGTAAGACTATCCGTCTTAACCCCTCCCCACCTCGACCCATGCCCAAGAGGGACACTCTCCCTCAAGGATCACACCCCACCACTCCACAAGTCTCGGGGAACTCCACCCCTCCAACCCAAGCCCTTATCCAAACCCCAAAACAAAGTAGAACCACGGGGTTGACCAAAGGAATTCATCTCATCACTAGGAAAGAGCTTGAAGAGGAAATTGCTCAAGGGGTGCCTTTGTGTGCGGTTGTCATATGCTTAGGGGAACCTACCCCTTCTAACCCCCATCCCATAGAGATCCAACAACTTTTGGAAGAATTCCATGATGTGTTCCCGGAAGAGCTCCCGGACCAACTCCCTCCCATGCGTGATGTGCAACACGCAATCGATCTAGTGCCGGGAGCCACCCTTCCAAACCTTCCTCATTATCGCCTCAATCCCACGGAACATGCCGAACTTAGGAGGCAAATAGAGGAACTCATTAGGAAGGGCTTCATCCGCATTAGTAAGAGTCCATGTGCCGTCCCGGCCCTTCTTACCCCCAAGAAAGATGGATCATGGCGGATGTGTGTGGATAGCCGGGCCATTAACAAGATTACCGTCAAGTATAGGTTCCCCATCCCTAGGCTTGATGACATGTTGGATATGCTAGCCGGAGCCACCATCTTCTCTAAGATAGATCTCAAGAGTGGTTACCACCAAGTTAGGATAAGGCCCGGGGATGAGTGGAAAACGGCTTTCAAGACTAAGGATGGTCTCTTTGAGTGGTTAGTCATGCCATTTGGGCTTTCTAATGCCCCAAGTACTTTCATGCGTCTTATGACGGAAGCACTTAGGCCTTTCATTGGGAACTTTCTAGTGGCATACTTTGATGATATTCTCATCTATAGCCAAACCCATGAGGCCCACCTTGACCACCTTAGAAAAGTTTGCACCGTCCTCCGGCAAGAAAGCTTATTTGACAACCTAGGGAAGTGTCATTTCATGACCACTACCATCACCTTCCTAGGATATGTGGTGTCAACCAAAAGAGTCTCCATGGACCCCGACAAGGTCCAAGCTATTCTAGATTGGCCGGAGCCCCACACCCTTCATGAGGTTAGGAGTTTCCATGGGTTGGCCACATTCTATAGGAGATTCATTCGAGGGTTTAGCACTATCACCGGCCCAATAACTGATTGTCTCAAGAAAGGAACCTTTGTTTGGACCAAAGCCGCCTCTAAAGCCTTCCTTGAGCTTAAGGAAAAGTTGACCCAAGCCCCGGTCCTATGCCTTCCCGATTTCTCCAAAGTCTTTGAGGTCACTTGTGATGCATCCGGGATAGGGATAGGAGGGATTCTTAGTCAAGAGGGACACCCGGTCGCCTACTTTAGTGAGAAGCTATGTGATGCTAGGACTAGATACTCCACCTATGACAAGGAGTTCTATGCCGTGGTCCAATCCCTCCGACATTGGAGACATTACTTGCTTCCCAAAGAGTTTGTCATCTTTTCCGATCATGAGGCCCTCAAATACCTCAACTCCCAACAAAAGTTGAATGCCCGGCATGTCCGATGGGTTGAGTTTATTCAATCCTACACCTTTGTCATCAAACACAAGGCCGGGAGTGAGAATAAGGCCGCGGATGCTCTTAGTAGGAAGATGTCCTTGCTATCCACTATCCAAGTGGAAGTGATTGGCTTTGACAAGGTCAAGGATGAGTACCCTAGTTGCCCCGACTTTGGGCAAATCTATGCCAACTTGACCACTCATTCTAGCAAGGAGCATGAGGGATTCATGTTAGAGGATGGGTTCCTCGTCAAGGGGCCAAGGCTTTGCATTCCCCGGACCTCTCTTCGAGACTTCTTGGTTTGGGAATTACATGCCGGAGGGTTAGCCGATCATTTTGGGTTCCACAAGACCATTGCCTTAGTTGAGGGTCAATTTTATTGGCCAAGTCTCAAAAGAGATGTAGGCAAAATAGTAGGGCAATGTCGCACATGTGCTTCGGCCAAGCAAGTGAAACAAAACACCGGCCTATACACCCCACTTCCCATTCCCGATCGACCATGGCAAGATTTGAGCATGGACTTTGTCCTAGGCTTACCCAAGACCTCTAGGAAGCATGACTCCATCTATGTGGTGGTTGATAGATTTTCCAAAATGGCCCACTTCATCCCATGCTACAAAACATCCGATGCCTCCCATATAGCCCGGTTATTCTTTGATGAGGTAGTCCGCCTCCATGGGCTGCCCAAGACCATAGTCTCCGATAGGGATGTCAAATTCACTAGCTATTTTTGGAAGACTCTTTGGCACATGATGGGTACCCTCCTCAAATTCTCCACTGCCTACCACCCCCAAACGGATGGTCAAACTGAAGTGGTCAACCGGAGTCTAGGGAACCTCCTTAGGTGTCTTGTTGAGGATCGGCCAGGAAATTGGGATCTCATCTTACCACAGGCTGAGTTTGCATACAACAATTCCGTCAATAAGTCAATAGGGATGAGTCCATTTGAAGCCGTGCATGGGTACAAACTAAGAAAGCCATCCGACCTCATTCCCCTTCCCCAGCATGCTAGAGTGTCCATGTCTGCCGAGTCTTTTGCACAACATATTAGGGAATTGCATGAGAAAATTCGCAAGCACATTGGCATGAAAATGAGGCATATAAAAGGTTGGCCGATTCTCACCGGCGTCACTTAGAGTTCCAAGTGGGTGACTTTGTGATGGTAAGGACGGAGAGGCTCTCCCCAGGAGCCCACTCCAAGTTGAGACCACGTGGGACTGGGCCCTTCCAGGTCTTGAGGCGCGTTGGTGCAAATGCTTATGAGTTAGATCTCCCCGAGGATTATGGGGTAAGTCCTACGTTCAATGTCGCCGACTTAGTGTCATACAAGGGCCCCACGGTGAGACCTAGTGAGGAGATTGAGCCAACTTCTTCCTTTGAGAGAGCACCCACCTGTGAGAAGAGTCCACTAGCCAAGAGAGCTCAGCGCGATCGCATTGAACGAATATTGGATGAGCAAATCACTACCACCCGGAGTAAGGTATATGAGCGCTATCTCGTCAGGTGGAAGGATCGGCCTCCGTCGGATGACTCATGGGTGAGTCGGGAGGACCTCCAGCGATTGGATCCGGACCTCCTCGAGCGGTACCTTAGCCGGATGGACCCTTACTCGACGGAGTCGAGCTCTTCGCGGCCCAGGGGATTTGATGGAGGCATCACTCACGACTCCCTTTGGCTCGGGTCCACTTCTTCACACTCGGGAGCTGGTTGAGTTTGGGCCTCACTCTATAAAGGCCCCTTATCCATTTTGTAGCTTTCCTTTGAGTCATTTTGATGTATTTCCATTTTATTTGAGTCATTTCCCTTGGTCTAGCACTTATTTTTCTATGTTCTTGTATCATCATGCTGTCTAATGTGGCTATTGGGCCCCATTCGTTGGGCTAGGCCCATTAGCACTCCCACCCCCCCTTGGTTATTTGTAGTTGTTTATTTTGTCAGGGACTTATTGTAAAGAGTGGATTGCCTACATATAGGACCCCACTCCCCTCATTTGAAGTTAATGAATGAATGAATGAATGAATCCTTTTGAGTTAAACTTACCATTTGAGTTCAAATTGGAGTGATTCTTCTAGTTTTTTGGGTGAGAGACCCTAGGGGAGAGATTCCCCACCCATTCCCCTCTTAATCTCTCTATTTCACCCCTCTTTCTCTCTCCTCCAACCCCAATTCCGAATTTCCTTCTCTCTCCTCCCCTCCCAACCACCTCCACTAGCCACCCACCTCCTTTAATGCCCTCCACTTCCCCATGGCCTCCTTTACTCCACCTCCTAGTTCCTAGGTAGGAATCTCCACATTCCAACACCATTCTCCACCTTCCAACCAAATCTTCCCCATTCCAATACAAGCATCCCACTCTCCCACATAATCCCCCACCTTCCAAGGCCATTTCAAAATTTGAAATCCCTTCCCTCCTCTTGCCTTGGCCGCCCCCTTCCTTTACCCTCCCCCAAGCCAAGTTCGCCCCCCTCCACTCCCCATTCCCTCTCTCACATCCTCACCCTCCTCCTCCACCTGCTAGCCCCTGCTCTCAGCCATTCTCCCCTCATTCTCCAACCCCTATAGCTCTCCACTCCACCCCACAAGAACCCCCATTCATCCTTAGGCCACCCCTTCACTTCCCCTCCACCAAAGAAGCCACCCCTCCCTCTCATTTCTTCTTGCAGATTGGAGCTGTGCAGACCAGCAAGTCAGCCCCTGTTGCAGCGTCGCCCACGGCTTCATCCTGGTGATCCTGAAGGCGTAGCCTATATTGCAGGAAAGATCCCTCTGTCTTCTTCGCAGGAGAGGTGGAATCAACTCGTTCCGAGGTCGGGGCCAACCGTAGAAGCCGTTCTCCCTCGACTGCGCAGAGAGGTCTTCATCCTGGACCAAAGCCTGAGAGATCATTCTGCCACGACGAACGCCAGCGGATTCAGGCTGAAGTTCCTTCATCAAAGTTCTCCCTCTGCCAGTCCTCTTCCAAGATGAAGAAACAGAACCTCGTTTGGTTGCCGGAGGAAGGAGTTACGAATTTTCTCCCCCGAGCTCTCCAGTTCTGTCTCCTGCTGTCTACTCCGACCAGTGCCCACTCTTCAGGGTACACCGACCGCCCTCGACCTCTGAATGCAGCCTCGTTGCCTCCTTCTGAAAGCTACTTCAACCACGAAGACAATGCCGCCTGTTTCGTGCTGATCGGAGCTTGGGAGGGCGCACAGTGACCTCTGCAATTTGCTGTTCCAGTCCAGACTGAACCTGCGGCCAGACAGAGGAGTCTCCTTCCTGTTGCTGGTGCGCCCACCTCCGACCCTTTGAGCATCCCCAAAAATTCTGGAGTCTTCCCTCTCAAGTCAGGAAGCTTTAGAAGGTGATTGCACTCAATTTGGAGTCCGTACGAGTCCGAGGCAGCCGGTACAGCGACTTCCTATTTAGAATTCAGACTGCAGCTGCAAGTTCCCTAATCTCCCATTTCTCTTCACTTCGGTCCGATATCCCCACCCCGCTTGGCCGGCTGAAGGCCCCACCCTGCGTGGTGGTAGTTTTTGAATGTAAGACCTTAACCCCAACCCCAAGATCCTCCCTCCTGCGTGAGGCGTAGTTTTGTAATTGGTTTGGGCAGGTCAAGCGACACCGCCGCGGCGTGTGGGGAGCCACCGCCTCCCCGCTCGCCCTCGTCTCCGATCGGGACCGGTTTCTTCAAACCGGTCGAGTAAGTGCCTCTTCCTTGCTCAATTAGTGTTGCTCTTTCAATACTTGATTCATGCGCCGCTGTATTTGTGAGGAGCGCCCGATCCTCAAGTCCACGACTTAAGAGTGATCGCCGTGGGATAGTGTGAACCGGTGCCCATGTGCACTTTGTCGGCCCCAATTGAATTGGGCATCCACCCTTGGGGAGTCGATCCTTGGCCTTGCTGGCCCTCTACCAGCAAGGGCCCATTCCCATAATTCACTCTTGGCATCGCCAAGTCACTCCGGGTATAGAGTGCGACGGGAGAGCGGTGGCCCGTTAAGGCCCATTTGAATGCTTAATTGTGCTTGTTTGCCTAAGTCCAAGGTCGTGTCACATCATCATCTTTTCCGTGTCTAGGTCAAACAAAGTGGGGGCTATAGCGGACATATGACCAATGAGAGCGAGGAACCGCTCGGACACTATCTCAAAGTTCAAGAGGTCAACGATCGAGAGAGAGGAGAACCAACGTAGTGCCTCACCCTCGAGGGATTTTTGGAACATATGTACCAGCAGCACCCGATCATATAACCATTGATGGGAATCCATAAGGAAACCCGAAAGGTGGTAGTGAGGATCGGTAGTACCATCTTACTTTCGATATTTTGAGGCCTTGAAGCCATGCGGGAAGTAAGCATTGGGAAGCATACAATATTGTGCTAGAGAGTGGGGACGAGTGACCGACACACTTTCGGTAACCACTTGCCAAATGTAGCTTTGAATCTCTTGCCTGGAGATTGAATCCATTCCCCTCGGAGGGGCGGTCATGGTTGGTGGAATCAGAGGTTGAGCAACCCCTTGAGAGGCCACGGGGTAGCTGAATGAAGGTGGGGCCTCTCGAATAGGCCTGTTAGAGGAACCTTGGAACGGGGTTTGAACCTAAGACGGTGTGATGTGACATGACCTAGGGAGGAAGTGGAAACCCTATGCACCAAGTGGTACAAGGCGGAGGTTTGACTCGGAAGTCGCCTCACGAAAGAAAGGCCGCTTTCCGGACTGACGTGATCGGACCTTCCGGCGACATATTTTGATATACCACTTCGATGGAGGGGCACCACGATGGAATGAGACACTACTAGGATGCAGCAACTAGACCGAATAACCCCTCAGACCTAGCAAGCAAACAAGATTCACGGACTGGCAACTTCACTCGAGCAGATTCACCCGTGTCGTGCACACCCGGGTCTGTAGGTAGACCGGCGATGATGGTGAAGGTCCGAGGTTGGACCTTGGGGTTCCATGGGTATGGCTAGCTTAAGGTTGAACCCCTAAGGGTCCTAGGATGCCCACTCTAGGGGGCAGCCAACACGCCGAGGGCGTGGTATGTAATGGCTCTCTCACAACTCGCCCGCGGTAGTCACTCATACAATAGTAATTTGGGATCGGGCACTCACTTACCGTCCGACGGCACTAGCGGCAATACTAAACCAGCAATGGAAAGAAACCAGCAAGGGGCTAACCGAGGCTCACCTGATCGGTGTGAAGACACCGATCTCGGACGGAGACGAGGGCGAGCGAGGAAGTGTGGGCTTACCCGCATGCCGCGTCGATGTAACTCAAACCTGAAATTTTTAGTTTACATGCACTACGCCCCTTGCAAGGGGGTTGGACTAGGGGTGGGGATTAGTTTTACAACTAAAACGTACCTCAACGCAGGGAGCGGCGGTCAGCTGGCCAGGCGGGGTGGGGAAAACTACGCTAGAAGCCGAAGCGGAAGAAGATCGTCGGTTCTGCCAGCTCTTTGGAACAGCGAGATAGGCAGTCATTGTCGGCTCCGCTACGAGCTCTCCCAAACTCCGTTCATGATGAAACCAGTGCCAAAATCTCTTGGGTTGGACCAAGAGGACGTCAGAATTATTGGGGAATTTCTTGACGTCGTCGGTGGCTGGGGCAGGGTCGGGAACAGGACTATTCTGTGCTGGTTCTAGTTGCTCCAAGTCTGCTGCTGCTAGAAGACGAAGGCATCCGAATAATGCGAGACTGGAACCTATGCAATCGTGGACGAGTCCTCTTCGATCGGAGACCCACGGGGTTGCCGGCGGAGGTCGGAGTAGATCATGAGACCCAGAAAGGTAAGGGGGGGGTCGGATCTAACTCGGGATTGACTGACCTACGCACTCCGAGGGAGAAATTCAGAACTTTGTGCTCCGAGGTCCGAATGGCACTCTGTTTCTTAAAGATAAAAGGGGACGTGGAGGAGAAGGATTCAGCCAAGCGCTGCTCCATGAATCTTAGAGGATTGGTCGTGGGAGCCGTTGCAAACTGATGCTGATTGTCTGCCAGGGAGGAACTGCGCAGTCTGGCGAAGATGGACCCTATGGGCAGCGTGGACGTCGGAAGGAGGTGGGACCACCTCGCCTGCGATGCTGGTTTGACGAGCTTTCAACTAGTATAGGATATGCTACCAGGAGGATCGTGATGATGAAGTGGCAGCCTCTACAACTCTGAGGACTCTGCTACTGCAAACCTATTCTGGGTATGCTAGTGGATGGGGGTGCTAATGGGGGAAGTGAGAGGGGGACATGGGGGAAAACGGGGCTGGGGTGCTGCTTGGTGGGAGAAGGGGCCGGGGAAGGTCAAACCAGGGTGAGAGAGGGGGTGTGGGGGCTGCTGGGGTCGAAGCTAGGGTGGGGGGAGAGAGGGCTATGGCCAGAGGTGGAGGGGAGAGAGGGGAAGGGCGCAGATTGGCCAGTTGGAGGGAGATGAGAGTTTGAAATTGGGGATTAATGGTGGGGGGTTAATTCTGGTCTTGGGGATGGAAAGAGGTGCCTTGGGAAGGTGAAGGGTTGCTTGGGAAGAGGTGTTCTACCTTGGGGGATGGAGGAGGTGTATGGGGAATGCCAAGGGGTGCTTGAGAGAATAGATGGGATTAAATGGGATAGTTATTGCTTCTAGGGAGATGAAGATGTGGGATGAGGTAGCAAGTAAGGAGTGGATGAGGTGGCCAACTAGGGCTGAGGTGGAGGATGAGGTGGTGTTGACACCCGGAAAATGAACAAGGGTGGAAGCATGATTGAAAAGAAGATCTGACCAACAGCGAAAGACTAAGGCTGATGTCCGAGCTCGTCGCCATTCGAGTGGCGATATTGATAAGATGAAAACCCTGTCTACGGACTGATAGAATCCTATCTACGGACTGATAAAACCCTGTCTACGGACTGATAGAACCCTGTCTACGAACTGATAAAACCCTGTCTACGGACTGATAGAACCCTGTCTACGGACTGATGAAAATTGCAATCATGATGTCAATACAAGATATTTTAGAGATGATAGACCCTTTGGGATGATGATGCATTTGAAGAAACCCCAAGTGGGCCTATATGAATATGAGTCACCTCTCGGCGCCCCCCTTTCCGACGCGCCCATGAAGCTTCAGGCACCTCTCGGCGCCCCCCTTTCCAGCGCGCCCAAGAGCTTCAGGCCCCTCTCGGCGCCCCCCTTTCCTGCGCGCCCAGAAGCCTGCCGAGAAGAAAGAAGAAAGGGGTTATAAAACCCCCTCCCTTCGAAAGAACACAGAGGGACTCGGTGAGGGCTAAAGAGAAAAAAGCTGAAGAGAAAAAGAGAGAAAGCCAGATAGAAAAAGGGGATCGTTCGGAGAGGAAGAGCCACCCCCCCCTTTCGATCAACAGAGAGGAAATAGAAGAGAAGAAGAAGGAAAGCTCCATGTGGGCACTGGGGAGGGAGAGGAGTCAATGCTCCACCCTCCCCTCCATGTTTTCTTTCCTTATCTGATGCAATATATCGAGTTCTCTCTCGATTTCTCAACTGTAGCCGGAGTTCCGGTCTTCTCTTTTGATTTTTGCCTTACATTTTTCTTTCGTGATCAGTGTAATATTTCCTTTATGCAATGCAATGAAACGTCAGGATGGCCCGTTTGGGTGTTGATAGATTAAGACATCGATCTCTGTCTGTCTCTCTATGTATATAGCCTTCGTCTGAAAGGAACATAGATTAGATTCTTTGGGTTTCGAAGTCGATCGCGTGGGTTTGTTCTTCGAAGAGGGATGAGGATAAGACTCCTAACCCCATCCAATGGGTTACTGAGTTTCGTTCTCTTCTTCCCTCTCCGATCTCAATGCCTGTTTTTCCATATATATATAATCTGGTTTTTTTCTGAGGAGCCCCCCTTTTGGCGGTTCAGGAACCAGAGATATCAGTCTCTCAGTTCCCTGGGCTGCCCAGCTCTCATAAATAATGATCGGATCTCAGGTCCTCCATCCTAAATATTGAATGTTTAGGACCTGAAGTTTATACGATTGATAGCCTCTCCTTCTCCGTTGGTTTAATATCACTGGGCTCATCTGGAGGGGTCGGAGGACAGTCATCTCCTGACTCCCCCAAATGGCCAAATGGCCTGCAACAGACGGGCAAAACTCTCCACAGGATCAGGTGATGGTCTGACCTCCTCCATTTGATTCCTTCATCCAAATCCCTTGGCACCCTTCTAATAGAAGCCTCCATGAAATCCCTCTCTTACATCTCTGGCCCGACATTGATTCGAGCTTGAAATCCCCAAAAAACACACAAACAGAGCATCGTTTCTGAGCTCTGGAAACCCTGAAATTCTTCTGCATTTCACCTTCTCGGCGTGCGAGTTTCCCCGCCGAGAACCATAAGGCCGAGAGGCCTCCCCCCCCCTTTTTTTTTTGGCTAAACGACAACCCAGTCGGTTACCAACGCTTTCCTCGTGAGGCCATATGTGCCAGGCTCCCGGCGTGTAGACTCCCAGCGCGGCCAGGAGCGCGCCGGGAAGCCCTCTGCCGAGAACCCTTCTGCCTTCACAACCACCCATACACCCTTTTGCCCAATCCTGATGACACCCCTCTCGGCGCTCCCCCCTTTCCGGCGCGCCCATGAGCCCGCCGAGAAGCTCCAGGCCGAGAGGCCCTCTTTCCCTTTGGCCAGCCCAATGACCAGGCCGAGACCCTCTGCCCATAGCCATTCACACCCCCTTCTCTCTTTATGCCCAACCTTGATGCTGCCCCTCTCGGCGCCCCCCCTTTCCGGCGCGCCCAGGTGCCCGCCGAAAGTCTCCAGCCGAGAGGGTCTTCCCTCCTTCTGTTGGCCGCCGAGAACCCTCAGCCGAGAGCCTTCCCTTGGCCGCCGAGAAGCTCTTCGGCCAGCCCAATGACCAGGCCGAGAGCCCCATTTTGTCCAAGCCAAAGGCCAGGCCGAGATCCCCCCTTCAGTCAGATGAAACCCACTCCGAGGCCCACCTCTGCACCATTCTTCTATAAACTTCTTAAGCTCCCCTACATCTGTTTAAGGAGATACTCATAGACCATCACTTGTGTCTTGATGAGATATAATAAATGGGGAAGATCTCCCCTACAGCTTTCGTCCCGAATCCGGATTTCACCAATGCCTTATGAACCTAAAGAACCATGTCATTATATGTGTTCTGATGGGTTCCAAGGGAATATTGATCAATGATATGAAGGCAAGAGATGTCCCTGGGCCTGGTGCCCGTCTTTGTTCGGTCGTTGTCCCGGCTCTCCATGGATGATGACCTATTCTTCCTTGGCATAATCCAAGTTCAGGGGACATACTGCCGAAATTTATATATCCCCACCAATCGAGTGTGGTATTCTCCTCTAACCCCGCTGGCCCACGGAGCTATGCCCTTGCGTGATCTCTGATGGCCCTCCGAAGGGGGATATTAATAAGACATCGCACTCGTACCGGGTGTGTTACATCAGGCCGGTCCCCATCTGGATTCCGGGTTATGTCTATATATATACCCGATCTTTTGCGGAGCCCACCCTGCCGCTGCATGGGTGGTTTCCTATTCCCCACTTGGCATCATCCAAGATGGTGGGAATATGCCGGCGGGTTTCCCCCCGTAATTAATAAACCCCTGCTCTGTTCAGATACGTTTAACGTCTTGTAAACAGATGAATTCTGTCTCCTTTGAGCACACGGCTTTACCGCTGCATTCCTCCTACCTCTAGCATTTAATCAAGGGTTGTCTTCCTTAGAGAGGACGTAATTAACGTCATAGCGTTCAGGGTATGATGGACTACTAGTCCAGACACGATCACTCACAATCGACTGACCAAGTCAGATCGAGCGCACAATAAGAATCATCACCACGGTGACTGGCACGCCAATAAACCATAACATAAATAAATAAAAACAATAAACAAGATAAAAAGAGATAAAAAAATGTGCATCAAACAAGTCTGGCACGCCCGGTGCGACTCAGTCTCCCTTCATCTTTACGCTAAGGTAGGAGGCCCAGCGGGCCCCCCTCAAATTTCTGATTCCGTGTGTTTCCTTGTTTCCAGGAAACTACGATGACAACACAAATCGCGTCTGTATGCTTCGACAAGCAACCGGTGGACATGCACGTCCAGGAGGGGTACCTGGCGGTACGACTGGTGTTCGGTTCGTTTCCCCCAGCTGTCGGGCTGCCCAACTTCTTGGGCGTTGTCTACACCGACCTTCTACAGGTCGATAACGAGGAGCAAGGCGTTGCTGCAAACGCCCCAGTGGAGGCCGCTGATCGCAAGGATGGCTTACCGAAGAAGACGGCCCCCACGGCCGTCGCCTGCTACGTCCATCATGTCCAGAAAAGGGACATGGTCCCCACTGCTGCCCAGAAGGGGAAGAAAACCAACCGGAGGAATCGGTCTACTACTATTGATCGTCGCCTCTCCAATTCCGGAAAGACGATAATGATGGGTGCTATTAGGGCGAATCTCGACGGTCGCCCCAGGGGAGTCCGGCCAGACAGAATCGTCCCGACCATCCCAACTGACAACAAGTTCCAGGTTTTGGCCTCTAGGAGGGCCAACTGGGAAGATGCTGAAAGGAAGCCGCTGGCGCCCAAGCCAGCAAAATACAAACAGGTCTGGCGACCGAAGAAGATCCAAAGCTGGGCCCCAGCTGAAGACAGAGAGAACCTCACTGATATCACTGATGCCCGCCTCAGAGCAGGGGGCAGAAGGGAAATGAAGAGAGATGAAAGCAATGCTGCTGCCAACCGCTGCCAAGTTGGCAATATAAGAAGAAGTGAACCAGTCACTATGCTTACTGCAAGAAGATCAGGAGCCTGTGCCAGACAGGCTGATATCTTCAAATATCCCAGGGCCGAACATCTGAATGCTCGGGTGACAAGACTAGCCCGGCAGCAAAAGGGCCAGGACAGACTGATGCTCCGACCTGAGCCGAAAAGGCGCGACCCAGAGGAAACTAAGCAAGTAGTCCAAGATTACTTCCACTACCTAGGGAGCTCTGCCCTAGGCCAGCAAAGACTATCCCGTGCCTTGGGCATCAGGGATGATGAAGAAGGAAAAACCTTCCAAGAGATGATGATCGAAGCCTCTTCCTCCGATTCAAATGACTATGAAGAAGGCCCCAGGGTCGGATATAATGAAGAAGACCTATACGAGGAAGAAGCCAAAGAAAGAATATCGCTCTTTGACCGGCTCAGATATCCTAGTCAAATAAAAAGAAAGGTCTGCAGGCGGAAAGGAAAGATGCGAATCTTCGCCTGCAATATGGCTGGACTGGCCAGGGGGCAGGATATACTACCAACTCAGCCAGAGGAATTGCTCAGGCTGGCAACTAGACCTGGTCCTGTCACAAGAAGAGGCCAGGCAGCAAAAGATAAAATCAAAATTGATGATGAAGCCCGCAGGGTTACCACTATGACAGTTAATGTGGTAACAGCGGAAGATAGAGATAACCCCTTCGTTGATGATGCTGAAGGGACTTCTGAAGATATACAAATTCCATCAACCATGGATCCCATGATCCAGATGATGTTCAGAAGATACCAACAGGAGATCAATGCTCTCCGAAGACAGCTCAATGAGAGACAGGAAGCTACACCAGTCTCGAAGCAAGCTGAACCTGCGGGGCAGACATCCAGCTCCACAGAAACAACTATCCTGGCTAATCCTCTCTTAGCTGATAAGGGCAAAGCACCAAGTCAACCTGTTCCACAGCAAACAATAGCTCAGCCCTCTGTGTCTCAGACGCAGCCTACCGCGCCCATCTTGCGCGCCACTGTGATGACAACTCCTCACAGCCAGCAACAAGCCCACTTCTTTCCAGAAGATATAGATCCAGCTGTAGCCCACAAGCAGATGATTGAACGAATTGTGGAAATGAAGCTGTCAGAAAAGACTGGAGATGATACTAGTGCCTATGATGTGTATAAGGTACCGTATCCTCCCCAGTATGCTGCCAAAAGGCTACCTCCAGGCGTCAGCAAGCCGCCAAAGTTTGAGAAATTCAATGGCCAGGGCTCCCCCAGAGAGCATATAGCCTACTATACTACCATCATGGGCGACCTAGCAGTCGATGAAGCCTATCTGCTCAAGTTCTTTGGCTCGTCCCTCACTGGGTTGGCCTTTGAATGGTATTCAAGCTTGTCAGCAGGATCAGTGGTTGATTGGCCCGATATGCAGAGAAAATTCCGCGACAGGTTTCATGTCACGGAGAGGGAAATCACAATAGCAGAACTGTATGCTACTAGGCAGAAACAGGATGAAACTACACTGGAGTACATCAAAAGATGGAGAAATCTAGCCATGAGATGCAGAAGACCTCCTCATCAGGAGGATGCAGTGCAGATATGCAAGCAGAACCTCAGGAGGGAAGTACTAGAAAAAATGATCGGTGCAGATGTCAAAACATTTGACCGACTGAACAATATAGTGGCGGAGGTCGAGGCGTTCTTGTCCAAACGTCCGACCGTCAATGCTCCCGCCATGCCAAAAGGTAAATCCAATGATCGGCGGCCGTCACACTCTGAGGCCAACACCGTCGATTTTAGAACCTTTGAGCAACAAAAAGGGAAGAAAGGGGCATATGAAGCTCCCCCGATGGCAGATACAGCAGAAAGAAGAGACAAAGTCTCTCTGAGGGACAGGATGAGAAGGGCTTACTCTTTTCCCAAGGATAAGACTGCAGCATTGTTTAACTGGGCATATAAGTTCAATAAGGTGACATTGCCTGAACCGAAGAAGCCCGAAGATGCAGAAAAGAAAGATGATCCGATGTTCTGTCCATTTCACCGGGTGTTGGGGCACCCAATTGAGGACTGTTATGTCTTCAAAGATATCATGGAAGGAATGGTTAAGAAGGGTGAACTGCAGCTGGGAGATTACCAGGTGAAGCCTCCTCGGCCACATGAGCTTCCGCCCTGGAGGGTGGCCGCTAATATGATCTCAATCTATCAACAGCTGCCTAAGGAAGCCATTGAAGAATGCACCAGGCACACCTATGAAGCCTGCCTCCTCACCCCATTGAGAGATCAGGAAGGATGGCAGACGGTACCCACAAAAAGTAGAAAGAAGACTCCCGCAGCTAAAACCAACGGAGCAGTTATCCGGGGTGTCACCCCAAGGCCTGAGTCGCCTCCAATAAAGCCAATATGGCCTACAGTTGAGACCGGACCAGTCATCCGGATCCATACTCGCAACCGGAGGAGACAAACTCCCCTCCCTGCACATAAAGAAGAAAGTCCTGCAACCAGGCGTCTGCAGCAATATATTAATGAGCTTGATGAGTATGAGCAGAAAAAGCCGAAACACCTGTTGGTGAAAGACTGTATACTCTGGGAGCAACTCGAAGAATTGAAAATTGAAGAGCAGCCGGAAGCAGAACAAAGAAAAGATAAGACTGAGTCCTTCTGGGGGCAGGAACTAGCAAAGCCAACTTCCCAGAAAAAGAAGAGACGGCCTAAGGCCAAAAAGGGAAAGAAGGTCACGATAGTACAATGCAATACTCTGTCGGTACTCTTTTCCCTGCCCGGGGAGGATGATGAACAAGAAGCATCAGATGTCCCGCTGGAAGCCAATCATGCTGAGGCCTCTACCTCAGCCCATGCAACACGTTCTGGGAGAAAATGGGGGCGTCCGCCACCAGCTAACCATAATATTATGTTCAGAGGGGAGCAACCCTATCAAATCCCAAAACCAGAGGTGCGTGGTGTCCATGTTCCTCCCCCTGCCAGCTTGTACCAAGGAAAAGATAAAGCAGAAGGAGCCCCTTCATTCCTGGAGTTCCTGTCCAGCTTAGAAAACGAGCAGCTGGCTCACACTGCTCCAGCTAAAAGCAATAAGTGCCAGCAGACAGCAGCCGGAAAGCAGAAACAGCATGAAGAAAATGAGGAAAATAGCCCTCTAGCAAAACCAAGGGCAGTCATTACAGAAGAAGCCCTCCGGGAGACCGATGAAGAAAATGAAACTGGGACTGGGCAGCAAAGGCCACAGGCACCACACGAACCTCCAAGACCCCGGTGGGCAGAGGAGATGAGGTTGTCTAATGTTCGGGTTGGCAGTCGAATCATGAAAATGTTGAAGAAGCTCCCCACCAGATTCTCCATCTGGGAGATACTCTCTCTGAGTGAAGAGGCCCGCCAAGCAATTGTGGATGCCCTGCAGTCGCCGGCACAATATGAAGCACTCTTGGCAGAAGTGAATGCTGGACCATCAGTCACATTCACAGAAGATGATATGCTGATCCCAAATGCCAGTCACAACAGACCGTTGTATATGAGGGGCTCCCTGAACTGCCAGTCGCTGAGCAGGATACTGATAGATCCCGGGGCTGCTGTAAATATTCTTTCCATATCGCATCTATCAGAAATACTACTTTGATCTACAGCTTACCAAGGTCAGAGACATGAAGATTGCTGGGTTCAACCAGAAATGTGAAACACCTCTCGGGGTGGCTGATTTCAACCTCACATTGGGCGACCTCACTACCGTGGTACGATTCTATGTGATCGACTCCAACACCACGTATAAGGCCCTGTTGGGGAGACCGTGGCTGCATGAATATCAGATCGTGCCATCCACGCTACACCAATGCATAAAATACTGCCATGAAGGAAAGGAAGAAAGGGTGTTTGCAGACCTACATCCCTTTGAAGTGTTCGAATGCCATATGCTCGATGCCTCCTACTACACCGAGGTGTCACAAAAAGATGAAAAGAAAGAGGCTGTGATCAGCCAGAAGAAGCCGGCGACGAAGGCAAAAGCTTGGTCTCCACCGCCACCCAGGGGTTATGTTAAAAAGCATGAAGTAGCTCACATCTCTTATGCTGATGATTTTGCTCGGATCACCCCTCCTAGCATCCATCCAGATAGCACTGATCAAGAAATGAAAGAAAGGTGCATACAGGTGAAGGTCCCACGAGGTTTAATCAAACCCGTCGCCAGCCTAGAATACCAAACAGTGCTGCCACTGAAGACTATGGAAATCCCTCGCTTCTGCGAGCCACCTACCATATTCTACACCGGGAAGGCAGTCAAAGAAGATGATCAAGACTGCATGGTCCCAGAAAAAGCCGCAAACCAGATGGTGCCGATTACAGGCTTGGAGTATACTACCTAGCGGGTTTCGCAGATGTTCTCCAAGATGCAAATGCCATCACTACAATCTGCAGCCCAGAAGAAAGCATTTAGGGAGCTATGGGATCCGCCTCGAGATAATAAGGAACTGAGGAAGATCACACAGCATCCGGGATTGGGTTATACCCTTCAAGAATATTATGAAGCCGAGGTGGATGTCATCTCTACCTTCTACCAGCATAGAGACTCCCCTGGGTTAGGATATGATCAATATCTCTTTGAGGATGAAGAGATTATGTATCAAACCATAACAGACAATGAAGCCCAAGATGACCAGCCAGAAGCAGGGATGTCTGATAAAACTAAGAGGGGTCGGTGCTGGAAGGACCCGTCCTGCAAGGAGGATCTATTCCAGGCCGAAGCACAATTTGATACGGGAACTCCGGATGAAGACCAGATGGCCAAAGAACTGAGAGAATGCCTGGAATTTGAGCGCATTCTCGAAGAGGTCCGGGCTCTACAGAAAGATGACCTTTCAGGGGAGCCTGTAACAGAAAGATCCCTAAGAGCGGAAGATTCCACTTTTGAATTCTCTTCTGAACCAGTCTCGTCCTCGGGGCAGACTGAACAGAATCCGATGGTATCGGCCTTATATGATAAGCCGACATCCGCTGATGAGCAGGATGACGATACAGAAGAACATGAAACTGAAGAGAATTATATCCCGGGAGGCTTTATTGATTTGCAAGAAGCCCCACCCGAAGTTGAGGACGGGGGCCAAACCACCGTCGATGAACTGATAGAAGTGAACCTGGGGTCAGCAGATGAGCCAAGGCCGACATTCCTCAGTGCACTGCTAGAACCAGCTGCCAGAGAACAGTACATACAGTTTCTGAAAGAGTTTCGAGACTGCTTTGCATGGACGTATGATGAAATGCGGGGACTGAGCTCTGATGTGGCACAGCACCGCTTGGCAATAGACCCAGAGGCTAGCCCTGTAAAGCAGCCTTCCAGGAGAATGCGTCCTGAACTGATAAATCAGATCAACAAAGAAGTCGACAAGCTGATTGATGTAGGCTTTGTTGAGAAAACCAGTATACTACATGGCTGGCCAATATAGTGTCCGTGAAGAAGAAAAATGGGCAGATCAGAATATGTGTAGATTTCAGGGACCTAAATAAGGCTTGTCCAAAAGATGATTTCCCAGTGCCAATTACTGAAGTAATGATCGATGCAACCACTGGCCATGAAGCCCTGTCATTCATGGATGGGTCATCCGGATATAACCAGATCTGGATTGCTGAAGAAGACAGAGTGCACACTGCATTCCGCACCCCGAAGGGGATATTCCACTATAAAAGGATGCCGTTCGGCCTCAAGAATGCCGGCGCTACCTATCAAAGAGCTATGACAAAGATCTTTGATGATTTGCTCTTCAAAAAGGTAGAGTGCTATAATGATGACCTGGTGGTGAAAACCAGTAGAAAGGAAGACCATTTGCAGGATCTGAGAGTAGTGTTCCAAAGGCTGCGCAAATATGAGCTCAAAATGAACCCTATGAAATGTGCCTTCGGCGTGTCCAGTGGAAAATTCCTTGGGTTCATTGTCCGTCATAGGGGCATTGAGATTGACCCATCCAAGATTAAAGCTATCAGGAGCTCCCTCCACCAAGGAATCTTCACGAGCTGAGATCTCTACAAGGGTGTTTGGCCTACATCCGACGATTCATATCAAATCTGTCGGGGAAATGTCACCCTTTTCACAAGCTCATGATGAAAGATGTGCCGTTCCTCTGGGACGATGGCTGTCAGGAGGCCTTTGAGAAGCTGAAAGAATATCTCAAAACCCCTCCAGTGCTGGGGGCACCTATTAAGGGCAAACCCCTGATACTGTACATTGCAGCCACACACTGTTCCCTGGGGGCAATGCTAGCACAGATAAATGAAGAAGGCAAAGAGCAGGCTCTATACTACCTGAGTAGGAGGCTGATCAGAACAGAAGAAAGTTACACCTATATAGAGAAGACATGCTTGGCACTAGTCTTTGCCGTAAAGAAGCTCCGGCACTATATGCTGTCACATGAAATCAGATTGATATCTGCAGCAGATCCACTCAAATACATACTGACTCAACCAGTACTGAAAGGCCGGTTGGGCAAATGGGCAGTAATTCTGATGGAATTAGATATCACGTATATACCCCAGAGGGCAATAAAAGGACAGGCTGTGGCCGATTTCTTCGCAGAACATACTGTGCCAGAGAATGATATGTTGGGGACTGAGTTACCCGATGATGAGACACTAGAAGCCTGCCAGGCTCAGTCAACTATGTGGCAGCTGTTCTTTGACGGAGCATCTAGAACAGAGACGGACTCCGATGGAAAGATCAGAATACGGGCCGGAGCCGGTATTGTGCTGAAATCGCCAGAGGGGGAGGTTGTGCATACTTCCTGTTCTATAAACAAGCCCTGCACTAATAATGAAGCCGAGTATGAAGCTCTGATAATCGGACTGCATATAAGCCTCAACATGGGTATCCAGATGCTTCAGGTATTCAGGGATTCGATGTTGATAATAAAACAAATCCAAGGGGAGTTCGAAGTGCGGAAGCCGGAGTTGAACCCCTACCACCAAAAAGCTGTGCGCCTCATGGCGAAATTCTATCATATTGAGCTCAAGCATGTGGGCCGTGCACATAATGCCCAAGCTGATGCATTGGCAAAGCTAGCCAGCTCAATAGCAGTCCCACCAGATGAGACACTGAACATTGTTGTTATAAATCGGTGGCAAGTCCCCAGCATGCTAGAAAGCTACCCCGAAGAAAATGAAGTCGCCACGATCAGTACAGAACAGGCGTCTGATTGGAGACAACACCTGCTGCAGTGGTTTTTACATCAACAGCTGCCGCAGAAAAGAGAAGAAAAGATGAAACTCTTGCGAATCAAAGATTCTTATGAATTCAGGAATGGGACTCTGTTCTGAATAATGGCAGATGCACGCAAGAAGATTCTGCTCCGCTGCCTGTCCACTGAGGAAGCTTGGCAAGCGATGAAAGAAGTACATGCTGGGACAGCAGGTGCCCACCAGGCTGGCCCCAAGATGAAGATAGAAATCAAGAAGCTGGGCTACTATTGGCCCACTATGTTTGAAGACTGCTGCACATTTGCAAAGTCATGCCAGAAGTGTCAGGAGCATGCTGTTGTGCCTAGAAGGCCACCTACGATTCTGCACCCTACAGTCCCTAGCTGGCCGTTTGCACAATGGGGAACTGATGTAGTCGGTCCACTACCGACTTCCTCGGCCGGGCATAAGTATATACTGGCCATAACAGATTACTTCTCCCGATGGGCGGAAGCTATAGCACTACGGGAAGTGACCGGTGAGCTGGTCGCCAGATTCATCAAGCAAAACATCATCTTCCGGTTTGGGATCCCCAGCCAAATAATATCTGACAATGGGAGTCATTTCAGAAATCAGAAAGTCTATCGGCTTGCCGAGAAATATAAGATCGAATGGAGGACTTCCACTCCTTACAATCCACAGGCAAATGGATTGGCAGAAGCTTTCAATAAGACTTTGTGCACCCTGCTGGCCAAAGTCGTCAGTGCCAATAAGAAGGATTGGGAAGAAAAGATGTATGAAGCTCTGTGGGCGTATCGCACCGTCTTCAAAACACCTACAGGGTGCTCACCATACTCCTTGGTATACGGCTCAGAGGCAGTAGTCCCACTAGAGCTGGAAGTCCCGTCACTCAGAGTGGCAGTCCAATACGACCTAGCCCATGGCGAACAAACCAATGCAGAACGAAGATTAGAAGAATTGGCTGAATTGGAAGGGAAGCGTCTCCAAGCTCAGAAGAATATCCAGATGTATCAGGCCCGCATGGCCACCGCATTCAACAAACTCGTAAAAGGGCGAGAATTCAAAAAAGGTGACCTAGTCATGGTCAAGAAAAAAGAAGTCATGGCGTCCAACCCGAAGGGAAAGCTAAATCCCAATTGGGAAGGTCCATATGTGATACAAAGGGTCTACGAAGGAGGGGCCTACATAGTTGTTAATCATCGAGGGGAGATCCAATTCTCACCACTCAACGGTAAACACCTGAAGCTGTATAATGCTGCACAGCTGATATTCCCCGAGTAATCGGGCAAGAGATACCCTTTTCTTGGCCTAGCGGCACTTCACCCTAGCCGAACTACCCTTCCTTGGTCTAGTGGCACTCCGCCCTAGCCGAGATATCCTTTCCTTGGCCTAGTGGCACCCCGCCCTAGTCAAGATACCTCTGCCTTGGCCTAGCGGCACTCCGCCCTAGCCGAACTACCCTTCCTTGGTCTAGTGGCACTCCGCCCTAGCTGAGATATCCTTTCCTTGGTCTAGTGGCACCCCGCCCTAGTCAAGATACCTCTGCCTTGGCCTAGCGGCACTCCGCCCTAGCCGAACTACCCTTCCTTGGTCTAGTGGCACTCCGCCCTAGCTGAGATATCCTTTCCTTGGTCTAGCGGCACCCCGCCCTAGTCAAGATACCTCTTCCTTGGCCTAGTGGCACTCTGCCCTAGCCGAACTACCCTTCCTTGGTCTAGTGGCACTCCGCCCTAGCCGAGATATTCTTTCCTTGGCCTAGTGGCACCCCGCCCTAGTCAAGATACCTCTGCCTTGGCCTAGCGGCACTTTGCCCTAGCCGAACTACCCTTCCTTGGCCTAGTGGCACTCCGCCCTAGCCGAACTACCCTTCCTTGGTCTAGTGGCACTCCGCCCTATCCGAGATATCCTTTCCTTGGTATAGTGACACTCCGTCCTAACCAGGCTACCACTCGTCGGGCCCCACGTCTTGACACCAAAGTCTGGCTGAGGGGAAAACCAGTCAGAGGGCCAGACCTAGGACGCACGGTCTGTGTGTGCACACGTGGTTGGGAGCAGTTGGACCCGCGCTAACGAGCGTGACCCCAGCTAGTTCTTATTCTATGGTTACTAGTACGGTGTCCCCGTTCCACCAGGGGTCGAGGGGGACACCTGAGGCGCGGTCTAAGTCGTCAGTGGACGCATCCGGCCTTGCTTCTGGTGGGTAGGTACTCCTGTCACGTGAGACGTGACTCTCATGTTTCCGAGTTCTATTTTCTGTCTGCGTGACGTAGTGTCTGGACAGTTCCAGCGTGCTTTCCCGAGGTAGTGGCCAGGGGTGCTCGGTGGGGATTACCGAGGCTTCGCCGTGCCAGTGTGGGACTGTGTTGTCCTGGTTGGTCGTGCCTGTGTGGGTGGGCTTCTGCGGCAGGTTTGCAGTGAGTGTTTCCTCGGTAGGCTTGGTGTTAGAGTGGTCTGGTTCCCGATTGTGGGATCGGGGTTTTCCCTTTTTGTTGCTAGTAGGAGTAGCTGTAGTGCTGAGTTTTGACTGGCCACCGGTTTGCTGTTCCTACTGTAGTTGTAGCTGTTTTCCTTTTCGTTACCGCCGTTGTTCTCGGTTGGGGTTCCGCGGGATCCCTACTGAGCTAGTGACAGGAGGCTCACCCCTACTTTTCAGGTGCGGCGGTTCTTCCTCGAGGTTCGAGGGTGTTATTCGGAGGTTCTTAGTTGCCAACTCGCGGGGTTGAGTGTTCACTTGACATGTGGTATGTTTTACTGCTTTAGACTGTACTTTCTATTGGACTGGACTCTGTTGTAGTAGTTGTTTATTTATTTCTATTAATTGTTGAATTATCCTGCCTTATTTCCTATTTCTTTGTACCTCCACACTCCTTTTAGCCCTTCCGAGCTCTCCCGGCTCGTGGGTGGCGGGCCAGGATTCGAATGGTATCGGACTCTCCCCGGTATCCGGATCTTGGGTCGTTACAAAGGGACTCGGTTTCTCGATGAATCAAATGCCATTGCTCTGCCTTATAGCACTGAACTCAGCACACACCTTTTTACATAAGGATATATGTTTATCAGATGCCAATATCCCCAACTACTCAGCATGGCTGAAGTTCATTACTTTCATTGTAGCCCCTTTTTTTTTGAAATCTTCAGATTTGACGAATGTTTAAAAATAATACTATAATGATGTTTCTTAAACAAAGATACCTTTGTACTAAGATAAACTTTCAGATTAGAAGGCATAACATGTCAAAACTTGACAAGATGGTTTAAGTTTGTTAAGCTTGAATACAACCATTTTTAAGACCATTAAACTTTAAAGCTCAAGAGATCATAAATTTTAAACCAATAGCTTCCATGTTGAGGGCATTCATAGAACTCCATAAAGTAAGATTCCCCTTTAAGATTTACTCTGATGAATGAACACAACAGTAGATAGAAATACTCCCAATGAGTTCAAGGTATTCAAGGAATTTTGGAAACAGGCAACTGAGCATGCAAGGGATGACAGATGTCAGACCAACCAGGAAGGTACAAAGAAGTCAAAGCAATTCAGACCCAAAGTGAGACACAGCAATTTATAATCATGATGCAAGGACTGAAGAAGGCATGGAGTGCACTTGGGTAGATAAATAAAGGTAGGAACTGATCACTCCCCCTGAGTATGTGTAGTGAGCTCAGACTGGAGTAAGTGGAATAAGACCAGTGGATGCGAGGGAGTGTCGACATAGGCATCTCATAGTGTCGACGCACTGAGCTCCGACAGAGAACAGTTTTCAAACAGAAATGAACTACGAGGTTGACCTGAGTAAGTCTAAGGTTGACCTGATCAACATCAAGGAGATTTTAACAAATATTGCTCAGAACAAGCTCCCCCTAAGAAGATGCAATCAATTCAGATATCAACATGATGAATTTTTAGACTGGACAGTATGCAAGCATGCCAATTGAAATTTCATGATGACTCCCCCTCAACTTGTGCATGAACTTCAAAATGCATTTGAGGGAATAACCAAGGAGGTATGCAGCCTATGACTTATATGAACACATGATGCAATGGAAATGGTACCAATTGATATGCATTGTTGTGTCCCTTTAACATGATATGCATTGGAGTGTATGAGACCACACGATGATGCAAGCACAGATTATTTGCAATGCATTCTGAACTAAGGTGCAAACTCATAGACTCCCCCTTTGTCCAATGCTTATGGAAGCTAAGATAGTCAATCAACATGTTATATGTCCACATGAGTGATGAGTTGAGATATATGTGCAGCCATGGCAGACATCATCAAAAGCAATGAGTGCTAAACATAAAATTCATATGGCTGCTAAATGGTAGCAAGAAGCAAACGACGACTCATCATCATATCAATTCCATCAGCAAGACAGATTCCTCATGAATTAAGCATATTAAGTTATTGATTTCTGGTACAAGACGGAGATATTGATCCGAAGACCCAACTCACGTATAGTGAGAGTTCTGGGCAAGCTTAACCTGCCTTTCTGCACATCCCCATTTAATATACCAGAAACTCAAATTAGTTGTGAAGCATGTAATCCACCTTAGATGTTCATCTAAGATCATGGAGGATGTTTCAGCAGTTCAGGGAGACAGTTTCAGCTTACAGGATTGAAATCAAGACATACCTATAATGCAATAATTACAAGGCAAACTTTATCATACAGAAATAACAATAATGGAAAACTTTATTTGCGAACCTGTGCCTTGAGCTTTTATTTCCAGCAGTTCCTTTGTTCAGCTCCAAGGCACCCTACACCCAAAATTTTCATTTGGAGTTTTTTAGGTATCCAAGCTTGCTTGGGTCCTGAAGGTTTAGTTCCATGTCTAGCATGCAGATTTTTCTTCCTTTATGCATTCACTGCATCACTTCTCATCCAAGGACAATCATTAAACACATGTCCATATTCACCACAATAGAAGCAGCACATGTTATAATTCTCATTTTTCTAGTGTGTGTGGGCATTGAGCTTTTGGGGATGAGCATGGAAATTACCCTTTTTGGCATGAACGTGGGTTCTACCTTTCAGGTGCCAATAGTCTTTGACTGTATGGCCAATTTTTCCATAGTGAGAGCAGTGAGGAGGAAAGGTTCTTCTGCTGGCTTTAGGGTGCAACGACCTGTCCTGAGGACTGCATCGACGCATCAGGCCAATTCTGGGCTTCTGAACGAAAGTGTGCTGAGCATGCTTCCTCCCGGCGTAGACCTTTCCTTTGACAGTGCTTCCTGCATTATTTCTCCTGATCTTGCCTACTTTTAATTCATCATTCTTCAAGATAAAATAGTCATGCACAACATGTCCATGCTTACCACAATAGAAACAATGAACATTCATTTTATGGAAAGCATGGTATTTAACATTGCCTTTCCCAGCATGAATATGAACATAAGTAGACTTGTTTTTCTATTTTTGCTTTTGATTTTTTTGAACTGCACATGGTTTTAGGGGAACACTAGATGTGCTGGCTTCATGTGAGCCAGAGACAAAGGAGGTATATAGCTTGTTCCTAAAGGCCTTCTTGTTCACATGTTCATACCCCAAACCCTCTCTTTGAAGGTTGACCCTAGTCCCCAAAATTCTGTCTAGATTATCTTTACTCTGCACAAATTTTGACAGGGAGCTATTCAAGTCTTTGACTTCATCCTCCAGTGAAGAGATGTGTAGTTCAGAACTGCCCAGATCCTCCTCACACGCAGCCAATTGCTCATTGAGCATGGCATTCACACTTTTATAATTCCCAATTTCTAGCTCTAGGTCATGCACTTTTTCAGAGCTATCATTCATGATAGACTTGCCTTTCTCACAAGTGCTCAGTTTTTCAATCAGCAACTTATTTTTTTCCTTTAGCTCTTCATTCTCCTGAAGCAGCCTCACATCATGGATTAACCCATCAAGCGTTGTTTGATCATTAGAGATTGATTTAGGTTGATTTTGGAGTTGTCTTACAATCTCTTCTAGCCTGGTTATTTTCGCTTGCAGGGTACCATTTTCATCTCTCAAACATCCAATGCTCTCTTTATGTAAATCTAAATCAACCATAAGAGTCTCATTGAGCTCTTCAAGTGTAGAGCATTTTTTACAAGGAGAGGCATCAACAGGATTGCTTTCAGACTTCTTTTTCAATTTTTTGTTTTCAGACTTTAACTTCTTGCATTGCTTAGCCAACTCATCATATGCATCCATCAGCTCTTCGAATGTAAAATCTTCAGATTCAGAGCTTACCTGAGATGACGAAGGGTCACTTGGCTGGTTTGGGCTGTCGGCCATGAGGGAGTGATTCCTATTTCCTTCTTCGTGGATCTTGGCCAGTCCATCAAAGATCTCCTTAGCAGTGCTGCAACTATGGACAAAAGGAAATATGGTGACATCTACTACAACTTTTGTTAGATTGAAAGCAGTAAGGTTATCAACATTTTTGGTCATGTGTTTAGCAGACCAATCAAATGTATCTGATGGCAGCTTGTGCGGACCATGGTATATAAGATCTCATAACCTTGTATCAATGGAGTTGACAAAGGCACACACCTTTCCTAGCCACATGGTAAAATCAGAACCATCAAATATAGGCAGGGAAATCATTGAAACTTGTTCGATGGATAAAGACACTAATTCAAATGCACCATGATTTTTCTCTGTAGATCGTTGGATCTGATTATGACAGAGCGTATCTCTGATACCTATTGTTGGGTTCCAAGGGGTGCAATCGGATCTAGAAGGGGGGGGGTTGAATAGATCCTTTCAAAAACTTTGGCCTAATTAAAGCTCTTGGTTGATAAAAATATAAACCACTCCTATAAAGCAAATAAGACACTTAGATACAGTGCACATCGGATCTAATAGGAATAGCTCAAATGGAAATGGCAAAACAAAGTGCACAGGCTGCTGAGGTCGACACTCCCAAGTGGTGAGGTCGACACTCCTTCAACGGATCACATCTATGTAGACAGCTAAGGTTGACACTGCTAGGCAGTAAGGTCGACACCCCTTCAGAGACGGTTAAGAACTAAGTAAGATCTATTGCACTGGACAGTAGGGATCACAATACACATCAACTAAGTATCAACTGACTAGCTATGTGTGTGTGCTTTTGTGATTAACCAGAATCTCATATATTGAGATTGGCTGCTCATCGAACCTCTAGTGTATGTGTGAGCAATATGTTAATGTGTGCGATGGAAAACAATCAAGATTGCACACGTTGAAGCTAGCACACAAACCTGTGAATGGGGATAGAGAATATGGAGCAATCACACAAGATGCACAACCCACTACACAGGGATTTTTAAGGTGGTTCAGTCTGCAAACCCGCAGACCTACATCCACCCCTCACCAAATCCGGTGAGGATTTCTCCACACGAGGATGAAGTCCTCAACCCACACACGAGGATGAAATCGTCCACACACACACGGGGGTGGGGGGGTGGGGGGGTGTAACCCCCCCCCCCCCCCCACACACACACACACACACTAACAAAGAAGACAAGTTGCAAGTGCAACAAAAAACACTTCCGGTCTCTCAAGCGGAGCCCCGGACACACACTGTTAAATCGATTGTTAAATGAAAATGAAAGCACGAAGTAATGCAGGGAGAAGGCAACTGTGGCTTCAAATCAATGTCATGAAGCACTAGCAAACTCGGCATGACTAAAGGAGGGATGCACTCCTTTCTTCTTCTTTGCCTCTCAGAGTTTCTGCTGAGAAGGCTCCCTTCCTTTCTCTCAAGCTCTCTTCCTTTTCTTTCTCTCAAAAGCACACGGTGGAAGGCTTGGGGTTGCGCACTCTTTTCTCCTTCTTCTCTCTTTTCTTCTTCTCTCCTTTTCTCTTATAGCATTGGATTGGGATGACCAGATGCTGGGCTGCTCTTTCTCCCTTCCTTTCTTTCTCACAGGTTTTCTATTGATTGCTTAAGGGATGTTGGCTTCTTCTCAGGGCGACATCTACAGCAGCAATAACTTCTTCATTAGAAGCTTCACATATATATAGAAGATCCTTGCAGAGAAATTTTCCCTCCAAAAGAGCTACAATGGAAATAGGCTGGAGTTCAAATTAAAGTAGCTTTTATGACCTCTGACATTTTAGCTGTGCTTGACTTGATCCATCAGATACAAGGAGGTAGCTAGAAAGTCAAATTTTCCTACAAAAAATTTCCTTGGCTTGGTAGAGAAAATTCTGAGGATATTTGTCTTGAGCTGCAGTGCTTTTCAGACCAGTCCTAGGATAAGATGGTGGCAGGCAGAAGGTGGACTTTACTTGAGAGTCTGTGACAGAGTGAATGGCTTGGTCCAGTGTGCACTAGAGGGTTGACCACCTGACTGGTCCTTTCTGAGGACAGAAGAGATAGATTTCTGGCATAGAGGACTTTCAGAGATTTGGTGGCTGACCAAGTCTTCTCCAAGAAGATGTTTTGACCCCTCATTAAGTAGTGGCAGAAGCTCTGACCTGGGTACCTTCTCCAGACATCAAAAGAGGTGTTTTTGGAGGTTTGTACCTGGCATTAATGCTCTCTGGATGATTTTCAAAAAGATAGATTTCTTAGAGTACTTTGAGATTTTCCTTCAGTGAGGTCGACCTACTTTGATAGTGAGGCCGACACTACTTTGTAAAATCATGTCTTCAACGGCTTCTAGAAGCACCATGGTGTCGACCTGCTGTAACTGTGGTGTCGACATTGCTTGAGGTGGTGTTGACCTGTCTTAAAAAAACTACCAGTATAACAGTCTCTGGACGGCACATGAGGTCGACCTGTTGTAATAGTAGTGTCGACCTGTCTTTGGAAAACCATGTTTATAACGCTTTCTAGGAGAGCCTGAGATCAACCTCCTATGTAGGTGAGGTAGACCTGTCTTTGAGCCGCTTGGGCTTTTCTTCCTTCTGTGAAGGCCTGAGGTCGACACTTGAAGGCCTAAGGTCGACCTGTCTTTTAAGTTTTGCTTAACCTTTGCAACTAAGTTCCACCATATGCATAGCTCCTTGTCCTTGAAGTTTTTTCGAAACATTTTTAGCTTCTTATCAATATGGGGAAAGCCCTTCTCACCTTAGACAGACCATGTACAACACTTTAATGTTTGAACTGCCATTTCTGTTGCTGATCTTGCTGTTGCTTGCAGTTGCTCCCCAAGTCAACTTGGACTTGGTGCCTTGATCTGATAGTGTCACTCTTTGACCCTGAGATCTTTACATAAGAGAGTGTTTTCATGATGAGCATAGCCTGGGAGCATCAACAATATTATCATGAACATTAGAGCATAGTTGAATCAGTTCAATAGACTTGAAACGAATAAACCTTAGACATCATCAAAACAACATATATCCAACATGCCCCAAGGCTTTGTACTTTTCTTTTGTTGAGCTGTACTTTTGGAACTTATATATATGGGCTAGAATCTATGTAAAATTATATAATCTATTCATAAATATAAACTTTAATTTTTGCATTTTAATTACTACATTTATTTTAGATTCCTGTACACTCCTGTGACACCAATTTGTACCCTTCTGAGCTTCATAGCTCATGGGTAGCGAGACGGGATTCATGTTGCGTCGGTTACTTTCCGATACCCGGATCGTGGGTCATGACATAAACCAATATCACACACAAATCAAGGTAGGCAGGCAGATAGAAGATCAACGTGATGAGCATTAAGTGTCACAAAATGATCACTAATTTGTGAATTATAAAAATCAACAATAATATTCACAATATATCAAATATCTAGACTAGACATGGAAACATATGGGAGCATGAAGAGATGAAGATGAAACTAAAAGATAAAAAACACATGATCCGTGATCACCATCGAGGGCTGATAGCATGCAAGATGATATAGAGCTGAGGGGTGCAAGCTACTTACCTCGAAAAGATGAATAGGTCGATGGAGGGCCTGAGATGAACGTGGTCGCCTTAATGGTCGCCTTCAGGATGCGGTCACTGTAGTGGCCGCGTTCCTCAGGTCGTGGTTACTGTTAAGGCCGCGTTCAGCAAACGGGTGCAGGATGTGTAGATTCCTCCTTCCTCGCTCCAAGGCCGGCCAAAGAGCAAGGGCCTCACGTCGTTCTTCTACCTAAGCCTATAAGATAGACACTAAAACATAGAGAAAGCCCATTAGTTCTCGATTAAGCACAATATCTATTCCCTATGTGAGATGAACATTCAATTGGGGGGTAGATTACCTGGGGGTTGGTTTTAAACCCCTATGGAAGGGCCAAAAATAGGTTGGGATCGTGTGTGTGTGATGAATGATAATAAAATGAGATGATTTTGAAAAGAGATACAATGATATGCTGTGAACAAAGAACAATAAGAAAATTAAGAATAATAGGAAGACGCCCTAGACTACTCCCTGGACGATTGAAGAACAAAATAGAGGGGTCCCCGACGTGGCAGAGCTTTGCCTCCCTCCTCGTGGTTGCATCCTTGGGTTGCATCCCTTGAGCCATCAACCAAGGGGTTCAATTTAATGAGGAGAGTGTGCAAAAAACCCTAGTTCATGTGATGGGAGAAATCCATCGATTGGCTGCCCAAATTGAAGTAATCTTGCTAAAAAAATGATGGAGGAAGGTTCCCAATAAGATTAGGAAGTTTCCTGGAATGATTTTCATGCAAGAAAGCTTCCTAGAGTGGACTCTAGGAGGATGAAAATCGGAAAGATCGAGTTTCGGCCGAACTGGGTTTCCTTCTTGAGAACGTGGTCATCATAGTGACCGCGATCAGAGAACGCGTCCATACGATGCACTGCACTCAGGGCTGACCGATCAAAAGATAGAAATTTGAAAATTGATTAACGCGGTCTGGGCTACGACGGCGATCTAAAGGACACGGTCGTGACCCAGGCCATGTTCAGATCGAGTTGGCCCAAAATGCCAGTTTGATGTCCAGGGCATGGAAATGAATTTCAAGGATTAGAAATGGATTGAAAGGGATCATAATGGGACAAAAAATCAACCAATCAATGATCAATTGGGGTATTAGCATGGAGAATAAGAGGATGGCTCAACTTGTGGGCTGAAAATGGGTGTCTACAGACCGCGTTCTCAGGAAGGAAACCCAGTATGGCCAAAACTCGATCTTTCCAATTTTCATCCTCCTAGAGTCCACTCCAGGAAGGTTTCTTGCATGAAAATCATTCCAAGAAACTACCTAATCCTATTATTGGGAACCTTCCTCCATCATTTTTTTAGCAAGATTACTTCAATTTGGGCCGCCAATCGACGGATTTCTCCCATCACATGAACTAGGGTTTTTTGCACACTCTCCTCATTAAATTGAACCCCTTGGTCGACAGCTCAAGGGATGCAACCCAAGGATGCAACCACGAGGAGGGAGGCGAAGCTCTGCCATGTCGGGGACCCCTCTATTTCATTCTTCAATCATCCAGGGAATAGTCTAGGGCGTCTTCCCCTTATTCTTCATTTTCCTATTGTTCTTTGTTCATAGCATATCATCGCATCTCTTTTCAAAATCATCTCCTTTTATTATCACTCATCATATAGACATGATCCCAACCTATTTTTGGCCCTTCCATAGGGGTTTAAAACCAACCCCTAGGTAATCTTCCCCCCAATTGAATGTTCATCTCACATAGGGAGTAGATATTGTGCTTAATCAAGAATTAATGGGCTTTCTCTATGTTTTAGTGTCTATCTTATAGGCTTAGGTAGAAGAACGACGTGAGGCCCTTGCTCCTTGGCCGGCCTTGGAGCGAGGAAGGAGGAATCTACACATCCTGCACCCGTTTGCTGAACGTGGCCTTAACAGTAACCGCGACCTGAGGAACGCGGCCACTACAGTGACCACGTCCTGAAGGCAACTATTAGGTTGATCACGGATGCAACGTCGAGGTGGGGGATGCGCAAGGCCTCTGCCTTGAGCGGTTATTATAGGCATGTAGCTTTTCCCCAAGGGCCTGCTTTAGTGCTAAGAGTCCCGCAATCAACCTTGGGGGGCCGCTGCCATTGAAGCTCTCCTTGAATAATCGCTCAAACTGCTGGAAGCCGGTAATACTTCCCAGCGGAAGGGCTCGGAACCAGGCCTGGGCGCCCTACACTAATGTGGTGGCAAAGGCCTAACACTTAATGGGGTCCATGGCCCCCCGTAGGGTCATCAGGGCATCAAAATTGTCGAAGTGGTCGGCCAGATCGCCCAGGCCATCATAGTATTTGAAGGCTAGGAGCTAGACACTGGGTGACAGTCTAACTTCTAGAATCTTGGTGGAGAATGGGGACCGTTCCTCATCTCCATCGTCTAAAGAGCTTTGCTTGCCCTTTTGCAGAGCTCAGAGTGCGCATTCTTGCTCTTCGAGAAGCCGCTCAAATTCCCGGAACCGAAGGGTGAGCTCTGGATGAACACGAGAAGGGGCTCGGGGACTCCCAGCCTGTGCTGCGCCCCCATTGTGTCATCGAACAGCGATAGGGAAGGTAGTCGCAACCTGTGGAGTTGGCTGCCACGCACCGCTCCTCCCCCTCTGTGGATTAGAGGAGGCTTCTTGGTCCGCGACAGGGGGCAAGGGCTGAGATAGCCCACCCAATGTACTATAGATGATATGACCTTCCTCAATGATAAAACAACCTCCTGCAATTTTTTGAAATGCCTCTCCCTCAGGGGGGCCTGAGTGCGACCATTGGGGACGTTCCTCCCTGGCCGCCTCGGCCTTCATCAAGTCGACGACGGCATCGAATTTGGCATTAAGGGAACGGAAGGCCACAGAATCCACCATAATAGGCTGCTCACCCTGGGTTGCCAATATCTGCACCTTGAGCGAGGCCGATAATGGAGCGGGAAGGCTCACGCACTTGATTACCGACCATCGGCACCCTCCCCTTCTCGCCGTCTACCCCCCTATTGTTGCTCTTGCGCACCATATTGGCTTCTCTCTTATTTCCCACAGACGATGCTAGATGAAAATGTAGGATCTCGTACCGAAATGTAAACCATCGGATCTTGAGTGATGGGGTCCCCAGAGGAATTGTCCCAAGCCACCTCAGGAGAAATTCTACAAGATCGAGAGACAAAAGATCATGGGGCCTGGGATTGGGATCACAGAGAAAACCCTCTGATGCTTAAGTTAGTGGGCAAAAGCAAGATGTAGTCAGGGAAATTAGGGGTATAGGATCGCCCTTCACCAGTTGAGGGGCTAGAATCAGGACTTATGTAGTAACCTGATAAAATATAAATATAATATATATAAGATATTATTCTTTAATTATTTTTATAATAAAATAGAGATAATTATATAAGTGTATAAATAAATTAACCGAAATAAATGTAAAATTTGGATAAATCAAGAATAAGCTAATTGGGCTTAATTGAGAATTTATTAAGGCCTAATTGGTATTAATGGGCCAAAAATCCTAAAAATGGACTAATTGGGGGAAACCATAAATTGATAGGTGAAACCTAGCTAATTAAGCCAAAAACCTTCGGGAAACCTGAGCCCACTTAGAGATGAACCTTATCCTTCGACATAATTAGGGTTTTGGATTGACTGGGGCGACGCTAGATAGAGTAAGAAATTGAGATTTTTGGTGTATTTAGGAGAGGAATTCTATCCCTTGATTGGATCGATTTTGGGAGGTGAAACCCATATAAATAGGACCTAATCGAACCCTAGACGACTTGCTAGTTCTTGCCAAGGTGTGGAGGTGAAGGATAGGATCGGATTTGGGAGAAGGAGGCGAGGCTTGGAGGTGTTCGAGGAATGGCCGGAGTTCGTCATCCCTTTCGTTAGATCAAGTTTAATGTAGGTTTACTCTCAGGCACAAATCAATTAATAGTCTAAATCATGTTCATACGCATGTGTAGAAGATCTCTAATGCTAAATGCCCAATTTCTATCAAGTATATTGCTTGTATTTGATGATTTAGGGCTTCTTGTTTTGTCCTGTGCCAGAATGGAGTTGTCACGTCCCGAGAATATGCAGCGGAAACAATCGGGAACGTGAACAGTTGTCTAGTACGGCTCGAGCAAGCAATGTAATCAGAGCGCAAGACAATCACATAAAAGTAATTGCACAAGTAATATTTCCAAACTTCACTTTATTTCATAACAATAATAATCTCAAAGTACAATAGATCTTTGACTCTTTACTAGACTCAATAAAATAAAAATTACATCATGACTCGACTAGCCTTAATGACTATGGCTTCTCTCGAACCATCAATCACTCTCGGAATCATCACTTGAGTAACCCGAATCCGACCCGCTAGAATTTTATGAAAAAGATTGAAAAGTAGGGTAATGAGCACACATGCCCAGTAGGTATCTTCATATCAACATGATGGCATGTTTAAGTGATTAGCATTTTAGCTCTAGAGAATAAGATAAATCATGCAAATACGACAAAGCGCGCGAATAAAGCCAAAGTAACCAGATATGATCAAGCTTGAGATATGAGAATATGATAAATCAAGTATATACCAAGAATGTAAATTTGGCCTTTCCATGAACAAGAATGTAACTAGAATGTACTTTTCATAATCATGAAGGCTATGCACTAGAAAGTCATGTAACAAGCAAGAAACTACTCTTCACTTAGTAGCAAGTACTTCGTGAATTTATGTGGATCCCGTGGATATTTCACTTATTTATAGAGAAAGTACTCCCAGCGTAATGCCACGCCAGTAGCAACATACCCCATGGTTTACAGTATGTTTCTGACAATCAGCTGAGGGGACTAGCATAGAGACCTTGAACACAATCAATGCTCGAACTGCATCTTCAAGTATAAATCAAGCTACTTCCACGTTTATAACAATAATACGGCCAATAATGTACAAGTTCAATAATAATTCCATAATAAGGTAGCCAAGATATAGAACGCACCAATAATTGATCATGAGAATTCAAGAAATGCATTGATAACTAGGTTATGCATGCTATAGAGAAAATTCAGCAGCATAACGGTACATTCTTTAAGTTTCATAATTCAAGTTTAACTTGGTTAAACATAATTTAGGCTCCAGATAATCCTAAGATCATTTAGGAACTCAAGAAAACCAACCCCAAAGTCAAACCTTGAGTTAGACATAATCAGGAACCAAGCGGACTATTCCTGGGCCGATTAGCACGCTTGGCGGTCTGGCTATGGACTGTTTCATAGATTAACGACATCGATGCAGTAAAACCATATGGAGCGTTAGCGGTCTGGCGGATGGCCGTTAGGTATCCGTTAGCGGTCTAGTGCATGGCCGCTAGCAGAAGTCAGACGGTCGTTCATATGACCGCTAAGGTCCAGAATACATAAAACACCGGTAAAAGTGCTTTCTAGATAATGGACTTTAATGGTACAACCAGCTCGGCGTCCTAGTGGGAATCCCAGGCTCGCGGAGTCTTATGGAGGCCTTGAAACAAGATTTCCTACTCCGTTGGAAGGAATATCCAATGGAGAGGTTATCAAGTCCAAGATTGTGTACCTAATGTGTAAAAAATGTAACTAATGACAACATACCGGGATATGTGCCATGTACTTAAGAAAATGACTCTTAGAAAATAGAGAATCATGTAAAACAGTGATCAAGTTAAATCGTGCATCCTTTATCATTTGAAACATGTATTTATTACAAGAGTATATGATTTTGGTCACAAATTAACATAAGTTAAAATAATACCAATGTGCATAAAAACTTGAAATCTACTATGATGAACAAGAAAATTAACTAAGTGTATGAAACCAGTACTACAACCAGGAATGAAACTTAGTTAACTAGACTTATCATACAATAATTATGGCTAATCTACAATATGTTTCGGGTTAACAATATTGCAGAAATCAAAAAATAAAAATTGTCTAGTATAGGACCATTTCACTAGGCCAAGCGGTCTATCGTGCGATCGCTAGAGTGTCTGGCGGTCCACAGGAAGACCGTTTCCTCCCGTGTTATAGAAAACTAAATAATAATAAGATAAAATACTAATCCAAGACATATCATGCCTGGAAATCAACATAATTAAACTTCTATAGTCATGATAGAACAAAGATAGGCCAACAATATGCATAGGTTTATGTGACAAACAAGAAAATTTCTTTTTCACTCCATTAGGGCTCGGTTCATGTATGAAGATTTTACTAGATGCATAGTCCTAATGAAAACATAAAATACTCAAGGTACAATGCATGAAATCGCATGAAATCAGAGGACTTTTATTCCTGACTTCAAGTTTAAGCCATTCATGAGATAACCTACCTCTGTCTTGGGCTTTAGATTTCGAATTTAAGGCTGAAAGTCAACTCTAGTTCTCTGCTCATCCTGAACTGAACTAGCAACTTCACCCTCTTGTATATCCTGATTCCCTTGACCTAAGGACTTGAAATTTTGAGGATAAGAAGAGGGTACAATAAGAAACAAATTGTTCTAAAGAACCTCTATCTAATTACCTCGTTTAGGGCTTCTATTTTTCTGATCTTCTTGGGTCGATTGCACAGTTTCCTGAGTTATTAGTGTAGGATCAGTAACTTTGGAAGCCTCTAACTCCGTGTAGACTTGGTCTCCTAGAACAAAATTCGGAGGGCAGTTAGACCTTAGTATTATGAACAAAATATTCTAAAGAACTAACCTCTAATTCTGCCTTCTTACCTTAGTTCCACGTGAGCCAAAAGTAAGGGTCGTACACGTTGGTTTCGGGGTCTATTTATAGGGTTAGTTAGGGTTTTGAGGATTAGAATGATTCTAGAGTCCCAATTAGGCTTTATATTCGATCTTCTAGCCTTCTAGACTTATCTAATTAGTGGATAGCATCAATCCTAGGTGATTTGGATGCCAAATCTTCAAGCTTTTCACGTTTTCTTCCACTCACGGAATCTGCATGCCTTAGCGGTCAAATGCTAGACCGTTTACCAGTGTCTTGCGATCTCGCGATAGACCACTTTCACTATTGGGCACCGAATTTGAAATTAGTACAAACTCCTTTGATATTATCCATGTTATTATCCATTAACTTATTTTACTAAAGAGTGATTATCCCCTTAAATTCTGAGATTACACCTTCTTTAAGCTTCTAGACTATGGGCTAAAATCCAAAACAATCTTTTCGGCCAATTAAGTTTATTATTTGGGCCCAATCCTCTTGGATTAGTGTAGGACCTACATAATTAGTTTTTAATTTACCATAATTCAATTATTAGCTCATTAAAGACTTAATAATTATATTTTTAAATCCCAGAATTTTTTCTGGCGTTACACCCTCCCCCACTTAAAAAGAATTTGGTCCCCAAATTCAATACATGGATTTATGGAGAGTGTACTTACATTCAAATATCTCTAGGAATATTTTGCGCATGGCTTCTTCAGTTTCCCATGTTGCTTCATGTGGATATGACTTGGTCTATTGGATCTTGACCATAGGAATGATTTTATTTCGAAGTTGACGTACTTCTCGTTCAATGATCTTGATTGGCTTTTGCTCATATGTCAGGTCCTTTTTAATCTCCAGATTATCGTAAGTAAAGACATGGAATGGATCAGGTACATACTTCTTGAGCATTGAGACGTGAAATACATCATGAGCTCCTGCTAATTAAGGGGGTAAAGCTATTCTATACGCGACTTCACCGATCCTTTCGAGAATTTCGAAGGGGCCAATGAATCTTAGAGTGAGCTTGCCTTTGATACCGAACCTTCGAATACCTCGACCTGGAGAAACTTTAAGAAACACATGGTCTCCTACTTGAAATTCTAGTTCGCGTCTTTGATGGTCAGCATATGATTTCTGCCTGTCTTGTGCCATCTGAAGTCTTTCTCGAATAAGCTTTATCTTCTCGGTAGTATCCCTAATGATATCGGGACCGAGAAATTGCCTTTCTCCTACCTCATTCTAGCAAATAGGTGAACGACAGCTTCTACCGTATAGAGCCTCAAATGGTGCCATTTGTATGCTAGCCTGATAGCTATTGTTATAGGCAAATTTCACTAGAGATAAATGGTCATGCCAACTTCCTCCAAATTCAATAGCACATGCTCTGAGATATCTTCCACCACTTGATTTGTCCTTTCAGTTCGACCATCAGTTTGTGGATGGAACGTTTTGCTAAAATTAAGTCGGGTCCCTAATAAATGTTGAAGACCTTTGCAGAATTGTGATGTGAACCGAGGATCTCGGTCAAATATAATGGTGACAGGGACGCCATGTAATTCGACAATCTCTTTTATGTATAATGCTGCTAGTACCTCCACAGACCATCGACTTTTAATTGGTATAAAATGTGTAGATTTAGTCAATCGGTCTATGATCACCCATATACCATCATGTCCTCATCTTGTCTTAGGTAAACTCATGATAAAATCCATCCCTATACTTTCCCATTTCCATTCGGGAATATTCAAGGGGTGTAATTTTTCAGCGGGTTTTAAATGTTCTACTTTCACTTGCTGACAAGTGAGACATCGGGACACAAAATTTGCTACTCTTTTCATATTGGGCCACCAAAAGTTCCTTTTCAAATCTTGATACATCTTGGTAGCACCAGGGTGAATAGCATACCTTGATTTGTGAGCCTCTTCCAAAATCAATTTCTTAGTGTCCTCATGATTCGGCACACAAACTCGATCCTTAAATAATAGTCTTCCATCACTTGAGATAGAAAACTCCGGTCTCTGGTCAATATTATCCTTAATCTCTTCATCAATGTAGGGTCATTTTCTTGAAATTGGACTGTCCTTGATCAATGTAGGTTGAGATCTTATATTGACAATCATACCTCCTTCTCCTTCTCTGTCAATATCAAGATTTAAATGGGAAAAATCTTCAATAAGACAAGTTATACCTTTCCTGAGGCTTGCTAGAATTACCATTGGTTTTCTGCTAAGAGCGTTAGCTACAACATTTACTTTCCCCGGATGATATTGGATAGTAAAGTCGAAGTCCTTGAGATACTCCAACCATCTGCGTTGTCACATGTTTAATTCCTTCTGGGTGAAGAGGTATTTTAGACTTTTATGATCTGAAAATATGATGAATTTCTCCCTATAAAGGTAATGTCGTCAAATCTTCAATGCAAATATAACCGCAGTTAGTTCTAGATCATGCACAAGATAATTTTCTTCATGACGCTTCAACTGCCTTGATGGATAACAAATCACCTTTCCATTTTACATAAGGACGCACCCTAAGCCAACGCCAGACGCATCCGTATAGACTTTAAAGCCACAACCCTCAGTGGGTAATGTCAAAATAGGGGCTGTGGTAAGGTGTTATTTAAGAGTTAGAAAACTCTCTTCGTAATCTTTTGACCATATAAAAGGATTCTCCTTTCTTGTGAGTCTAGTCAAAGGAACGGCGATTTTTGAGAAATCTTTAATAAATCTCCTGTAATAACCAGCCAAACCTAGAAAACTTCTGACTTCAGACGTGGTCGTCGGTCGGCTCCAGTTCTTAACAGCCTCTATTTTAGAAGGGTCAACAGCGATACCTTCCTTTGAAATAATATGGCCAAGGAAAGAAACCCCCTTTAGCCAAAACTCGCACTTACTAACCTTTGCATAAAGTTTGTGCTCTCTTAGTGTCTGCAAGGTTATTCTTAAGTGTTCTTCATGTTCCTCCTTGGTTTTGGAGTACATAAGAATATCATCAATGAAGACGACTATAAATTCGTCAAGATAAGGTCTGAAGACATTATTCATGAGTTGCATAAATGCTGCCGGGGCATTGGTTAACCCGAACGGCATCACCACGAATTCATAGTGGCCATATCTACTCCGAAAAGGAGTTTTGTGTATGTCTTCATCTTTGATCTTGAGCTGATGATAACCTGACCTGAGGTCTATCTTTGAGAAATATTCTGCTCCTGAAATCTGATCAAAGAGTTCATCTATACGCGGCAACGGATATTTATTCTTAATTGTGAGTTGATTCAGTCGCCGGTAGTCGATACATAGCCTGAGGGATCCATCCTTCTTCTTGACAAATAATACTGGCGCACCCCAAGGGGATGTGCTAGGTCGAATAAAACTCTTGTCTAATAACGCCTGAAGTTGTTTCTTCAATTCCTTGAGTTCTGTGGGGGGCATCCTGTAGGGAGCTATTGAAACAGGTGCTGCTCCGGGAACGAGTTTAATGAAGAAGTTCACTTCCCTTTCGGGCGGTAAACCAGGCAAATCTGATGGAAATACATCAGGAAACTCATTTACAATGGGGATGTTTTCTACGATGATTCCCTTGGAGTCGATAATAATTACGGAAGTAAGAAAAGCTTCACATCCTTGCGAAATAAGTTTGCAAGCGTGAAGAGATGAAATAATGGTAGGATGCTTCCTATATTTGATATCAAGGAAGGAAAATCTTGGAAGACCAGGTTTCCGAAAAGAGATAATCCGATTGCGGCAATTTATATAGGCGTCGTGGTCTACAAGCCAATCTACACCTAATATAGGATCATAGCCCTTCATGTCAAGGCATACGAGATTTGCAGGAAGATTGTGTCCTTCTACCATTACCTCACTATTAGGATAGTAATTTGTAAGTTTTGTTCCAGGACCTAAAGGTGTAGTAATAGCAAGGTCCGAAGGTAAAGGTTCTGATGCAATAGGTAAGGTTTTTGCAAAAGTAATAGATATAAAGGAATGAGAAGCACCAGTATCAAATAGTACGAATGCAGGATGTGAATAGATTTGGATAGTACCTTCCATTAACCCATCATTCTTGGGCGCTTCCTCATCTTCCATAATAGCATTAAGACGAGCCTGTCGCTTACGTCCACCACCGGAAGATTGTTCCTTCATAAGGGGGCAATCCAACATGCGGTGCTCCCGACTGCCACATCGTAGACAAGCGTCGAGACGCTTCCAACATTCTTCAGTCGAATGACCAAAATTTTTGCAGAAGGTGCAAGCCGCCATGACTTGCTTTTCTTCTTCTTTGACCTTCTTGTTCTTGTGGTAGCCACTACCACTCCCATTCCAGGATCTGTTCTTGCTATCACGGGATTTGTAAGGTTCCGTGATACTAAACTTCCCCTTCTTTTCATGCCGATCTGACCTTCGGCTCGGCTCCTCTCCCTTGCCTTTTAATTTCTCGACCTTCTCTAAGGTCCTTTCACATAGATGCACCCGTTGGACCATCTCTGCATATGTATGGATATTCTGAGTCCCAAGTTGTTGAATATAGCCAGGCCTCAAACCGTCCATAAACCGGTTAGCTTTCAATAAGTCGGTACTAATCAAGTGAGGAGCATAAGGTGCTAGCCTGGAAAACTGAAGTACATACTCCGCTACCGTCATCATGCCTTGACGTAACGAAGCAAATTCCATAGTCTTTCTCTCCTTAACATGTTCAGAGAAATGTTTGGCTCGGAAAAGGGTAAGAAAACCTTCTCAAGTATGTGGTGCATCAGCTGGCGGTGCAGGAACTGACTTCCACCATGTACGGGCATCTTTATTTAATTGGAACGTAGCAAGACGAACCTTCTCTTGATCCACACCTTGCATAACTTCAAAGATGCGGTTCATCTCATCTATCCAATTCTTGACTTCATCTGGATTAGAAGAACCCAAAAATCATGGAGGATTTAAGCTCCGAAAATTATGATGTAAGTCTCCAGCTCTTGCCCCTGCGCCAGCTTGTGCCATGTTTTGTAACGCCTGGGTGAGACCCGCAACGGTCTGTTGCATATCACCCCAATCCATGCGATGAGCCATTATGAGAGTAAGGTACCTGAGAAGAGTAATGAATTTGTTAACCTATTGGAATGAGCGGGGTTAATCTTAGAAAGAATTGTAATTACTATCTCATCCCGGGTTCTACCCAATTCCTCTCATATTGGGAATTTCTTCCCTAGTTTCATAGGAGTGGGTCCTAAAACCTTGGACTTAACCTATGACATGACTTTTTCCTTAGGACTTATAGTCCTAGTGCTCTGATATCACTTTCTGTCACGCCCCGACATTATGCAGCGGAAACAATCAGGAACGCGAACAGTCGGCTAGTACGCATCAAGCAAGCAATGTAATCAGAGCGCAAGACAATCACATAAAAGTAATTGCACAAGTAATTTTTCCAAACTTCACTTTATTTCATAACAATAATAATCTCAAAGTACAATAGATCTTTGACTCTTTACTAGACTCAATAAAATAAAAATTACATCATGACTCGACTAGACTTAATGACTATGGCTTCTCTCGAACCATCAATCACTCTCGGAACCTTCACTTGAGTAATCCAAATTCGACCCACTAGAATTACCTGAAAAAGATTGGAAAGTAGGGTAATGAGCACACATGCCCAGTAGGTATCTTCGTATCAACATGATGGCAAGTTTAAGTGATTAGCATTTTAGCTCTAGAGAATAAGATAAATCATGCAAATACGACAAAGCGCACGAATAATGCTAAAGTAACCAGATATGATCAAGCTTGAGATATGAAAATATGATAAATCAAGTATATACCAAGAATGTAAATTTGGCCTTTCCATGAACAAGAATGTAACTAGAATGTACTTTTCATAACCATCAAGGCTATGCACTAGAAAGTCATGTAACAAGCAATAAAGTACTTTTCACTTAGTAACAAGTATTTCATGAATTTATGTGGATCCCGTGGATATTTCACTTATTTATAGAGAAAGTACTCTCAGCGCAATGCGACGCTAGTAGCATCATACCCCATGGTTTATAGTATGTTCTGACAATCAGCCGAAGGGACTAGCATAGAGCCCTTGAACACAATCAGTGCTCGAACTGCATCTTCAAGTATAAATCAAGCTACTTCCACATTTATAATAATAATACGGCCAATAATATACAAGTTCAATAATAATTCCATAATAAGGTAACCAAGATATAGAACGTACCAATAGTTGATCATGAGAATTCAAGAAATGCATTAATAACTAGGTTATGCTATATAGAAAATTCGACAGCATAATAGTACATTCTTTAAGTTTCATAATTCAAGTTTAACTTGGTTAAACATAATTTAAGCTCCAGATAATCCTAAGATCATCTAGGAACTCAAGAAAACCAACCCCAAAGTCAAACCTCGGGTTAGACATAATCAGGAACCAAGCGGACTATTCCTGGGCCGATTAGCACGCTTGGCGGTCTAGCTATGGACCGTTTCATAGATTAACGACATCAATATAGTAAAATCATCTGGAGCGTTAGCGATCTAGCGGATGGCCGTTAGGTATCCGTTAGCGATCTTGTGCATGGCCGCTAGCAGAAGTCAGACGGTCGTTCATATGGCCGCTAAGGTCCATAATAAATAAAACATCGGTAAAAGTGCTTTCTAGATAATAGGCTTTAATGGTACAACCAGCTCGGCGTCCTAGTGAGAATCCCAGGCTCGTGGAGTGTCACGCCCCGTACTCTATACCGTCGAGGTATTGTCCGCTTTGGCCTACTAGCCTCACGGTTTTATCCCTTTCTAACAGTGATCGGCTCCAGAATGGGGGACTTCCCGGGCAGGTCACCCATCCCAGTACTACTCCCCATTAAGCACGCTTAACTTTGGAGTTCTTTCAAGAACTGAGCCGATACTTCAAAAGGCGCCTCGGTCTCCCATGTTGCTTCGTGTTCAGCGTTCTTATTCCATTGCACCTTAAGCATGGGAATAACCTTATTCCTGAGAGCACGTATTTCACGTTCTAAGATCTTCATAGGCTTCTGTTTATATGTGAGATCCTTCTGTATTACCAGGTCTCCATGTTCAATAATATGCGAGGGATCATGCACATACTTCTTCAGCATAGAAATGTGAAACACATTATGTACTTCGGACAATTGAGGAGGCAATGCGATGCGATAAGCAACCTCGCCAACTCTTTCTAGAACTTCAAAAGGTCCGATAAACCTTGGCGTAAGCTTTCCCTTAATACCAAATCTTCGTATTCTGCGTCCAGGTGATATCTTAAGAAATACATGATCTCCGACTTGGAATTCAAGATCCCTCCTTCTTGTATCAGCATAAGCCTTTTGCCTTGTCTGGGCCATTTGTAGTCTTTCCCTGATCAATTGTATCTTCTCGGTAGTATCCCTTACCATGTCTGGACCTAACAGTTGTTTCTCTCCAACTTCATTCCAGCATAAGGGTGATCGGCAACTTCTCCCGTATAGGGCTTCGAAAGGTGCCATTTGAATACTTGCCTGGTAGCTGTTATTGTATGCAAATTCAACTAGAGGCAAGTGATCGTGCCAGCTTCCTCCAAAGTCAATGATGCATGCTCTAAGCATATCTTCAACAACTTGGTTAGTTCTCTCGGTCTGACCATCCATTTGAGGATGAAAAGCTGTACTAAAATTTAGTCTTGTCCCCAACGAATGTTGTAATCCCTTCCAAAAATGAGATGTAAATCGAGGATCTCTGTCAGACACGATTGAGACAGGAATACCATGTAGTCTGACTATCTCTTTGATATATAATGCAGCTAAGACATCAATTGACCATCGACTCTTGATTGGCAAGAAATGCGCCGATTTAGTCAATCGATCAATAATAACCCATATTCCATCATGTCCTCCTTTTGATTTAGATAGACCCATGATGAAATCCATACCAATCTCCTCCCACTTCCATTTGGGAATATCTAGCGGATGTAGCTTTCCAGCAGGCTTTTGGTGTTCCGCCTTGACCTGTTGGCATGTGAGACAGCGCGATACGTAGCTCGCGATTTCCCTTTCATGTTGGGCCACCAGAAATTCCTTTTCATATCTTGGTACATTTTGGTTGATCCAGGATGAATCGTGTACCTTGATCTATGAGCTTCGTCTAAGATATTCTTCTTTAATTCGGGACAGTCCGATATACAAGTTCTGTTCCTAAATAACAATCTTCCTTCAGAAGTTATTTGAAAATCGGATTGTCCTTCTAATCTGTCCTTTATTTCTACCAATGCTGGGTCATCACCCTGAAGTGCCTGTATCTCAGATAATAAATCTGACTGTATACTCACATGAGATAAGGTGACACTATTGCAATCTGTGTCCATGTTTATATTAAGCTTTGAGAATTGTTCCAGTAACTTCCATTCTTGTATCATACAATTGGCTATCATTACTCTCGACTTTCGACTAAGGGCATCAGCAACAAAATTACCCTTTCCGGGATGATATTATATATTGAAGTCGAAGTCCTTGAGATATTCCAGCCAACGTCTTTGTCTCATGTTTAGCTCTTTCTGGGAGAAGAGATATCTGAGACTCTTGTGATCGGAGTATACAGTAAACTGTACTCCATAAAGATAGTGTCTCCAGATCTTCAGTGCGAATACCACCGCGGCCAGTTCTAAGTCATGGACGGGGTAGTTTTCTTCGTGTTTCTTTAGTTGACGTGAAGAGTATGCTATAACCTTCCCTTATTGCATTAGGACACATCCGAGGCCAATGCCAGAAGCATCAGTGTAAACCTCGAATTTTTCTCCTTCTTTTGGTAGAACTAAGACCGGAGCTGTAGTGAGATGATCCTTAAGAGTTTGGAAGCTTCTTTCACATTCCTCGCTCCATTCATAACGGATCTCCTTACGAGTTAATCTTGTAAGTGGTACGGCGATCTTAGAGAAATCTTTGATGAATCGCCGATAATAGCCTGCAAGGCCTAAGAAACTTCTGATCTCGCTAGCATTGGTTGGTTTTTCCCAGTTTCTAACAGCTTCGACCTTTGACGGATCTACTGATAATCCATCTTTTGAAATCACATGTCCTAGAAAAGCCACTTCTTCAAGCCAGAATTCACACTTGCTGAGCTTTGCATATAATTGATTTGTCCGTAATATTTGTAAAGCAATCCTCAAATGTTCCTCATGCTCTTCCTTAGTCTTGGAATATATCAATATGTCATCAATAAAAACCACCACGAATTGATCTAGATAGGGCCTGAATATGCTATTCATTAACTGCATAAAGGCAGCAGGGGCATTTGTTAGTCCAAAAGGCATAACAACGAATTCATAATGGCCATACCTGCTTCTGAATGCGGTCTTATGAATGTCATCATCTTTGATCCTTAACTGATGATATCCTGATCTGAGGTCAATCTTCGAAAAATATTTGGATCCAGAAATTTGATCAAATAATTCATCGATTCTCGGCAGTGGATACTTGTTCTTGATAGTGAGATGATTCAACTGTCGATAGTCGATGCATAGCCTCATGGATCCATCTTTCTTCTTTACAAACAGTACAGGTGCTCCCCACGGGGAAGTACTTGGTCTAATGAACCCTTTTCGAATTAGTCCCATCAATTGTTCCTTCAACTCTTTGAGTTCAGCAGGTGACATCCTATAGGGTGCCCTTGAAACAGGACCAGCACCAGGGACTAAGTCAATGGTGAAGGCCACATCCCTTTGAGGGGGTAATCCCGGCAACTCTTCCGGAAACACGTCTGGGAATTCTTGTACTACTGGAATGTCTTCTAGCTTAGTGTCCTTTGTTTCCTTAACTGTGACAAATGCAAGGAAAGCTACACATCCCTTCCTGACGAGCTTGCTAGCTCGGAGGGCCGAAATAAGAGGGGAATTGCTCCGACTCTTGGGGCGAGTAAAGACTAATTATGGAAAATCTTTGAAAGCAATTTGGCTATTGCGGCAATCAATTGTTGCCTGGTATTTGGATAACCAGTCCGCTCCCAGTATAACATCATACTCCTTTAGATCGAGGCATATGAGATCTATAGGTAAATTCCTACCTTGAACCATTACCTCACAGTTTTGGTAGTGATGAGTAATATCATTTTCACTTCCAAGAGGAGTAGTTAGAACTATTTTTATCCATTCTGGTTCTAACGGTAACGGGTCGGCAAACTTCTTAGAAATAATGGAATGCGATGCACCCGTATCAAATAAGACATAAGCACTTTTGGAACAAACTGTTAATGTACCTTCTACCAGTCCACCTTCTTCTTGCTCGGTCTCCTTTATTGCATGAAGTCGAGCGTTCTTTGTCACCGGGCGCTTACCGTCTCCGGCTTGGTCATTAAGTAACGGACAGTCGGGAATCCGATGTTCGCGGCTCCCACAACGGAGACATGCTCCTAATTTCCTCCAGCATTCTTCGGTCTTGTGACCAGCCTTGTCACAATGCTTGCATACTACGTTTGAAGGTGTAGTGGTGATAGAGAAGGGCTTGGTCTTCTTGAATTTCTGATCTTGAGAGGAAGAACCTCCATTACTAGGCCTTTTCTTGAAGTTGGGTTTGAAAGAACCCAAACCTGTGACTTGCTTCTTCTTATCTTTCTCACGGATCCTATCAGATAGTTCCGTGGCATCTTCAAGTAGCTGAGCTCGATGTACTATTTCAGAATAAACTTGGATATCCATAGGCGCCAGCTGAGTGATGTACTGGGGCCTGAGCCCATTAAGAAACCTTTTAGCCTTCATTTTCTCTGTGCTAATCAAGTGTTTGGCATATCTGGACAATCTTGAGAACTGTGCCTCATAATCAGCAACCAATAAAGATCTTTGTTTTAACGCGGAAACTCGACGGCCTTCTTCTCTTGGACTCGATCCGAGAAATATTTAGCATTGAAATATTCTACAAATTCTTCCCATGTAACTTGATTAGGATCGATGGTTGCTTCAATAGACTCCCACCAGCATCTAGCATCCTTTTGTAACTGAAAAGTAGCTAATAAGACTTTGTCCTGATCCGTGCATTGCATAACACGGAATATACGTTCAGTCTCCCGAACCCAATGCTCGGCATCGTCCGGATCGGTCGATCCCATAAACTTCGGGGGATTCATGCTCTTAAAGGCTTGGTGTAAGCTTCCAGCTCGTGGAGCACCACCCTGTGCTACCTGTTGTAGCACTTGAGTCATTCCTTGAAGGGTACGCTGCATGTTGCGCCATTGAGCACGTTCGGCAGCCATTATCCTACAATTACAATAACTATATTAGTACGTGACTACCTTTAGAAACCAGTACTCTATTTTTAACTTTAACCCTTGGTTCTACCCAATCTCACTGGTAAAAGATTTATACTTATCCTTGGACTTGGGTTTTTCCTAGGAATTGAATACCCTAGGCTCTGATACCACAAAAATTGTCACGCCCCAAGCGCGGAAGATACCCGGATATGCGCGACGAGTTTATATCAATCATGCCAATCAGAGTAGTAGTGTATTCGACACCAAAACAGAGATGCGCAAAATAGAAAGATAACCCAATCCTTATTATTAATAGGCTATTACAAATCCAATACTCTATTCAATTAAAAAGGTAAAGTACATAGTGGACTCAAGAAAATAGGAAAAAAGATTAGATGAGACTTGGAAAAGCTCTAGCTCTTTCACTCTTGACCATTCCCATCCGATTGACTTCCCTCGTCGTCGGAATTACCTGAAAAAGTAAAAGGGACACACGGAGTGAGCGAACGCTCAGTAGGAAATTACATCTCAAGCACTAGCAAGGGGTTTAAGTAATTACATCTTTCATGAATGTACTATAGCTATGCATGCTCGCATGAAACGACAAGATAGAGAGAGAATATCAATAAGGTAACAAGTTGAACTAGTCATGAACTCTCAAGAAAGGATAACAAGATATTCAAGTAAGTACTTTTATCATGTCAAGAACTTTGGCTATCATGTATCAAGCAAGCAAGTAATTACCCTTTTTCGGGTCACGCAAGTCATGTCAAGTCAAGTACGATTCAAGTACAAGATTTTGTGTGGAATGTCCAATCAAGCTAGTCATGCACTCGGTATAATGCCAGATACCTTATCATTAAAACTCCCATGGGCACAAGTACTTTCGGGTGCTCCTCCCAGGACCAGATCGGGCCCTATATGCGCAGGCATTTATCATGTATTTCGACATCCACTCTTGTATATATATAGCCAATATGAAATTTTAATAATCAAGCTCCTGTAGGATAACTTTGAGAGAATAGAGTCCAAAAATATGACATTGGACATAGCTAGGTGATAATCACAGTAGAATCACGACGATCGATAAACTAGGTGGAATTAGGTTCCCTTACTCGGGTACCATGACAAGTATGGACTATCCTTCTTTATATAGAATTGTGGTCCACATGAATAGCACATCAAAGGCAAGATACCCTCATTCTTATCATAGAATTGAGGTCCACAAGAACATCGGAATATGGCATGATATCATCATCCCATTGGGAGATTCCCATGATATACACTTTGTATAATCATAAGGGCCGGTATACCATGTTTCTTTAGAGTGACATGGCAAAAATTGTGTAACGGGTTTTTAGGGTACAACCAGCTCAGTCGACCTTGAGGGAATCCAAGGTACGAGGAGTCTTACGGAGGTCTCTATGACTAACTCGCTAGTCCAAAGGAACGGAATATCCAATGGAGAGTTTGTATGTCAATGAGAGTTGAGGGTGATCAATAGAACAACATGAAAACATGGGACTATACTCACGGAGTGGAGATATAGTGCCGATATACATATATATAAATATAATGAAAACCCTCGGTTAGCAGTAACAGGTAAAAATATTTTTACAGAAAATAACGACTTTGATTAAGTCACTACTTAAGTAAATAACGCCTTAAATAAGGGCGTTTACATGCATTTCCAATTTTGCAGAAATTTCCATAATTCTGTGTTTTATCAAAAACACGCCCTGGACAGGGGCGTTTTATATAAATTTGACGACATATACAGTGGTCGTCTATTTCTAAATTTTCATTTTTGCAAGATATCAATTTTTGTAGTTTAACATGAACGCGCCCTAGGAAGGGTCGTAAATGTTTACAATCATGCTCTACACAGGGGCGTTATCACCGTGAAAGATGGCCTAGTCCAGGTCGTGAATTCAAGGAATTTATAATATTTCAGGAAATAAAATTTCAAGAGACAGGAGACATGGTCATGAAAGGAAAATTAGCAGGAATTCACAGGTAGAGTCATGCAAGATATTAGAATCGATATTTCATATTTATTGAATTTTAAACAGGATCAATTATTAATTACATGCGATTTTCATGAAATTAACGCCTATAGGGCAGGGCGTCAAATCTTAAATTGACGACCTAGTGCAGGTCGTTTCTAAAAGTAGCGCCCTAGACACGGGCGTCTCTTTCAAAAAATATTACAGAAAACATATTAAAGCCAGCAGAAAATTATACTACATGCATGTAATGCTGGTATATATATTAAATCACTTGTTTGGGCTACGTTGCTTGAGAAAACCTACCTTTAGTTGATCTGAGAGTTTTTGATTGAAGACTTTCTGAAGAATCGGACAGCAGCTCTAGTATATATATATATATATATGTTCCTCCCATGAACTGACTTGCACCAGAAGCAGAGATGTCAAAGCGAAGGACTCAGAGGAAGAGTTGAACTGAAGAAGATCCACGTTCTTCACTTGTCAACCTGCCGTAGGACCCTATAGAATATACGGAAGATATTAGCTCCTTTGCAATGATCATCTAGAGGCAAGGAAGAAGAACTTACACCCGGATGAAGAACCTATGTTCTTCAATTGACCTGCAGGTTTCCTACAAAAAGAAGAATCATTTAAAATTCTTCATATTGGGAGGAAAGCAGGAGGAAGAATCACGGTTTATTACTTACCGTAGCAGAGGGGATCGATCAAATGGATTTAGGGTTTGGTAATCAAAGGTATTTATAGGATTTTGGGGGTCCTATTAGGGTTAGAGTTCTAGTGGAAGTAATGCTTCCAATATAGAGTCCTTACCCTAGTAGATACTTACTAGATTAGCTTAATCCTTTCCAGGATAAGCTCTTGGTTCGAACGGAACCAAAATGTAATTAACGACCTAGGTCAGGGCGTCGCATTTTAAATTGACGCCTTGTCATAGGCCGTTTCTTAAAAGGCGCCTTGTATAAGGGCGTTTCGTGTTTAAAAACACGCCCATGAAAGGGGCGTTTCTTGTACTTGCCCAATTTGGTCGCGTGAGAATTGACAACCGAACGTGTGGGCGTCCTTTCTTTAGGCACGCCTTATATAGAGGCGTTTGTTTTAAAATTAACGCCCTACTGAGAGGCGTTATTTGGTTTTGGGTTTTAATTTATCCGTTTAAGCTTCTTCCCATTATCTTTACTAATTCTTTGATTCATTTAGGGAAATTTTAATTTATTTTAACCCTTTATTTATCAGGGTTGCTACATGGAGTCTTATGGAGACCTTGAAATAAGATTTCCTAGTCCGTTGGAAGGAATATCTAATGGAGAGGTTATCAAGTCCAAGATTGTGTACTTAATGTGCAAAAAGTGTAACTAATGACAACATACTGGGATATGTGCCATGTACTTAAGAAAATGACTCTTAGAAAAGAGAGAATCATGTAAAACCATGATCAAGTTAAATCGTGCATCCTTTATCATTTGAAATATGTATTTATAACAAGAGTATATGATTTTGGTCACAAATTAACATAAGTTAAAATAATACCAATGTGCATAAAAACATGAAATCTACTATGACGAACAAGAAAAGTAACTAAGTGTATGAAACCAGTACTCAAACCAGGAATGAAACTTAGTTAACTAGACTTATCATACAATAATTATGGCTAATCTGCAATATGTTTCGGGTTAACAATATTACAGAAATCAAAAAATGAAAACGGTCTAGTATAGGACCGTTTCACTGGGCCAAGCGGTCTATCGTGCGATCGCTAGAGTGTCTGGCGGTCCGAAGGAAGACCGTTTCCTCCTGTATTACAGAAAACTAAATAATAATAAGACAAAATACTAATCCAAGACATATCATTCTTGGAAATCAACATAATTAAACTTCTATAATCACGATAGAACGAAGATATGCCAACAATATGCATAGGATCATGTGACAAACAAGAAAATTTCCTTTTCACTCCATTAGGGCTAGGTTCATGTATGAAGATTTTACTAGATGCATAGTCCCAATGAAAACATAAAATACTCAAGGTACAATGCATGAAATCACATGAAATCAGAGGGCTTTTATTCCTGACTTTGAGTTTAAGCCATTCATGAGATAACCTACCTCTGTCTTGGGCTTTAGATTTTGAATTTAAGGCTGAAAGTCAACCCTAGTTCTCTGCTCGTCTTGAACCGAACCAGCAACTTCACCCTCCTGTATCTTCTGATTCCTATGACCTAAGGACGTGAAATTTTGAGGGTAAAAAGAGGGTACAATAAGGAACAAATTGTTCTAAAGAACCTCTATCTAATTTGATGGGGGCATCTCTCGCCCTTCACATTTTTTCACAGTTCCGATTGCTCACTGGCAATACTCTATTGTGTTCGTCACATTTTTGAGTCTTGGCATGTAATTTTATTATTTTATTTGAGTCATATCATTATAATTTTCCTTTTATTTGAGTCCAGTACCTAGGTTAATGAGTCATCTACCTAAGTTAAGTGTCATAGGGTTGATTAGATTAGTTATTGGGCCCAATTCATTGGGCTAGGCCCAGGGGCGCCCCCTTCCCCCTTGGTTATTTGTCATTAGTCCTAAAGTCAGGGACTTATTGTAAAATGTGGGTTCCCTATAAATAGGACCTCATTCTCTCTATTTTGAGTTAATGAATGAATGAATGAAAAACTATTATTTTGAGTCCAGAAAATTGAGTTCATTTGGTAAGAAGCCATTAAGGAGGAGTGAGAAACTCCCCTCCCCTTTCTCTCTCCTCCCCCTCCCACCTACTTTCTCTCTCTCCTCTCCTCATTCAATAGTCACCACAACTTCCCACAACACCTCTTTACTCCACCCCTAGTCTCAAAGGAGAACCCACCAATCTCCAAGCCACCCCCAACCACCCACTACCCTTTCCTAAGCACCCTTCCATCTCCCCAAGGCTAAAGGGGTTCAAACCCTAGGCCAAATTTGAATCTCCCTCCCTTGCTAGCTGCCCCTCACCCCTCCCCAACACCCCCTTCCTACCCTGGTCACCCTCCCCATTTCCCCTTGCTTCCCTTGGCCATCCCACCCTCATACACACAACCCTACACCTTCATCCTATTCCCAGCTCACAGGCAGTAGAGTACCAGCGAGTTTCTGAGGCTGCCACATCATCACCAAGAAGCTTCAGAGGGCGTACCATATACCGTTGGAAGCGTCTCCCAGTCCTCTTCGCAATGGTGGTGGTCTCATGCCCGTATGAGTTCGGAGATGCCCGGAGGATCCATCATCGCCGGACTGCGTAACTTCTTCCCACTACTAGAAAAAGTGGGAATACAGACGGATATTTCAGACGGATATTTTCCGTCTTAAAATCCGTATGTATTTGTGACGGATTAGCTTCCGTCGCAAATTCCATCTCTATTAAGGACATACTATACTCTCTCTGAAGATCCGTCTATAAGTAAAGATGAAATATATTCCGTCTTTATTATACGTCGTAAATTTGGGACGCATATTCAGACGGAAATGAATCCGTCTGAAATTTTAGACGGAACTAAGTTCCGTCTGTATTTCTGTCTCAAAATTTCATCCCCCGCCACCATCGACCCCTTCCTCCCACCCCTTCCACCCGCCCCCATTTTCACCCCCCCACTCTCCCTCTCACTCTCTCTTTCTCCTCTGCTTGCGATCGTCGCCGCCGGAGCCGCCGTCCTCACCGTCATCGGAGGCCCCGCCATCCTCACCGTCGCCGCCATTCTCCAACCTCCCTCCCTCTCACGGTCATCATCGCTGTCGCCGCCATCATCCTCTTCTCACGGTCGCCGTCGCCGCCAGCCTCCTCCCATCATCACCGTCGTCGTCGCCGGTAAGTGGTCTCCCTCTCCCTCTCCCGATCTTGTTCCCCTCCCTCACTCAATCCCTCTCCCTCTCCCGATCCTGTTCCCCCTCACTCAATCCCTCTCCCTCTCCCCTGTCCCGCTCCCTCACTCCCTCTCCCTCTCCCCTCTCCCGCTCCCTCACTCCCTCTGGCAGCCCTCCCCCACCCCCTCCACCGCCCTCTCTTCCCCTGTCCGTGGCCCCCCTCCCCCTCGCAGACACACACACACACACACACGCACACACAGACACAAACACACGCACACACCTCAGCCCCCCTCTCCCTCTCCCTCTACCGTTGGCCGCAGGCCCCCCTCTCCCTCTACAGTTGGCCGCAGGGCTTCCGTTGCCCCCCCCCCTCACAGGCACACGCACACACCCGTCTCATACATGTACATATAATAATTATTTTTTATTTTATTTTATTTAATATATTGTTATATTCATCGTAGGATAATCGACCGAGGGAAAGGGAACGAAAGAATCAGATAAGTTTTTTCAAATAAATAGTAAGTAAAAATTTAATTTCATATTTATATGTTGTTTCATTTTATTTTAATTTATGTAATCTTACTCAGATTTATTGTTAGGATGTCTTGTTAGGACAAAGAGACTCAAAATATAGCAAAATATAAAACTATGAAGTACAATCAAAAAGCTAAACTACTCGGATGGCTGGCAACCTAGCTCTATCCAATCTTAATGCACCCTTTGTCAACCGAGGGAGGTCTCCTACTTGAATGAAAACTTGATTTTCTGGAGTATTGCATGCATAGGACGCCAGGGAATCTGCAACCTGGTTGCCCTCTCTATAAGTATGCAATATCAAGCAGCCACTTTCATGGATAAGATCCAAAATCTTCCTCCACCATGTGAGAACCATCCAGCTAGGAGGAGCTCCTTTCCTTGCAGCCTCCACAAGAAGGGCACAATCTGAATATACAGCTGCCAAACATAGATCACCTAGCTTAGCTATTAAAGCAGTCATATAGAGCCCTTGCCTCTGCCACAAGACTATTCCTAATGCCATAGTGGAAAGCAAAGCCAACCATCTATTTACCATTTGAGTCTCTTACACAACCTCCACCACCACACCTACCAGGATTACCCTTGGAGGCCCCATCAACATGCAATGTGAACTTCTGAGGTGCCAATCTGCAGAAGACCAGAAATGGCTGCTTTAAATTGACCCGAGGGAATAGGTGAAAAGAAGCAAGGCAGCTGGATTGAGCTGGGGATAAGGGCTTGCGGAAGCAAAGCTTGTCCAGATCCAGGGCTATTGAGGAGGAAATTCTCCTCTTTATTGAATCAATTTTAAGAGCCATACCCTCAAATCTGGTAGCACACCTTTGTTTCCAAATTTCCCACATCATCAGAATTACAACATACATCCCCACAAAACTGAAGGCTGAGAGTATATTGTTAAAGGTTAGTAGGTTCCAACACCTAATGAAAATCTGATTACTTAAATAGACCTTGTTGCTTACCAAGGGCTGCACCCAGCCCCACAGTTCAGAGGCCAATTCATCAGAGATGAATAAGTGGTTGAGGTCTTCCTGGGCAGAAGAGGAGCAACAGCTGCATTTGGAGACAATGGGAATACCACAATCTGCCACCCTGCTGTCCACTGGTACTGCCCGATGGATAAGCTTCCAGACAAAAAGAGCTGCCCTCGGTGCTATTGCTGAGTGCCAGAGCTTCGCCCAGGCAGGCCTTAAAATGCCTTTAGTCCGTATTAGGTTGCAAGCTGATTTAACCGAAAAGAACTCTTTACGGTACCTGTCCAGACACCGCAGTCAACCTCATTGCTTGGTTGAATATTAGGAAGGTGGAAGTCACTATTGAGGTATCCCCGTGCAGCATGTTGGGTGTTGCATAGAACATCTCTAACAGAAGCCAAGGGGAGGCTATTGAGCTCAATCCTTTCATTAGCCATTGCAGCATTAATGGCTGGACCACACCCTGTCCAATTGTCACTCAGGAAGTCTATATTAGCCCCATTCCCTCCTATCCATCTGCTGTTAGAGATAATAATATCTTTGGCCTGTCTAAAGATAGTCGAAGGCATTCCAACTGGGAATGGTCTTACACAGTTGGCTAGATGGGCCTTGATGAATCTGCGCCTAGCATACATGGACCAGAGAGAAGACCCATGACCAATGTTCCAAAGGGTTTTGATTGCCAAAGAAGTCTGAACCCACTGCAGGTCTCTGATTCCTTGACCTCCCTCTAACTTAGGTCTCTGGATATCTGACCATGCTACCCAATGCCTGCGTCTGGTGCCTCTCTCTCCATACCAAAAAAAATTTGCACATAGCCGGTCAATGAAACTGATCACCTTCTTCGGGATAAAAGTGACTTAGGCAAGGAAAACTGGCATACTATATAGGACTGAGTCAATCAATACGGCTCTACCAGCTTGAGATAGAAATTTTGACTGCCAGCCTTCCAATTTTAGCTGCACCCTTGTTAGGAAACGCAATACCTTCAGAGATGGACAACCAGCAGAGGAGGAAGAAGAAAGGAGAAAGAAAAGATCAATAACAAGAACACACATGGATTTTTTACGTGGTTCGGAGGCAAGATGCCTTCCTACATCCATGGCCGCAACAGTAATCCACTAATAATCAGACGGCTCCATTACAATACAAAGAGAGAGTTCACCCTTTTATACTAGGAGATTAGGGCGTCATTAGTCAGGAGATTAAGGACAACAATGCCCCTGACTAAACATAAATCCTCTTCCGGGGTACATTAGACGTGCATGCTCGCCTGTCTCCAAGGATTCTCTCCTGAGACCGAGTATGCCCTCCGGCAACTGTAGATGCTCCCCCACCATCAGTCAGGTCATGCATTGCCCAAAGAACCAGGTCGGCACAAATAGTATGTCAGTCGACCGGCTCTCAGTGACATCGAAATGCCTTGAACCAGTAATGCATGCTCCTCTGACACTAGTGATGCTCTCTAGAGGCAATGGATGCCCTCCAGAGACAATAGTGCACAGACCGCTAGAACCTAGACAACATATGCTCCCCTGCCACCGAGGGATACATTCTTGAGGCCATAGATGCTCCACTGAGGCTGAAAGTGATCCCATTTGAACCTTGTCTTATGATGATAAGAAGATATAGAGAAATGGAATGACCACATATCTTAAGTAGTACATATATACAAAGATGTGGATAAATACAAAGAAATCAGAATTCTCTATAGCAATAGGTAAATACCCAAAAAAATTGTTTTGTGATTTAAAACTTTGTGGATTTTAATTGCATGTAAATATATTTTTAAATCTGATTGTAATAGAAATTTGATGTTAATTTGACTCAAAAATGTAGATTGTTTAGCTTCGATGTTCTTCATTTGAAAAATTTTGTAATTTAGGTGTTATTTACTTTGATATGTGCATAATGATAATTGCGTTGTTATTTAATTTTATGTTATATAAATGCATGGGATATTCCCTGTGAGCTGAGGTGCGTGGGTGCGACCTAACATTACACGCACCTCAGGAGAGCGCGTTAAAACCGTGTCAATGTGCCTTCCCGTTCAAGACTTTGGGATTGATGTGTATGTTCTCATTTGTTTATGAGAATGTATATATCTACTTCAAAGTCTTGAATTGTACCGTTTGGACAGTCTGTGAATGTTTGATCGCACTTAGGCAGTCATTTACTATATGTGTTTGTATAGTTTGTTGAGAATTTTGGTTGCGTCTCCTCACTCTTATCTGATATACCATTATTAATTTTGAGTGTTTTCTTAACCACTTAATTGTAAGTGTTTAAGAAAAGTTAAAAATCAATAAATATTTTTGGTATATCGGAGAAGTGTGGGGAGATGATGCCGAAATTTTCAGCAAATCGTGCAGCACATATAGTAAGTGATTGTGCGATCAAACCTTCATGGATGGGTTAAAAAGTGATAATCTAATTAATATTTCTCTTCCAACTGTAAATGGTCTATGATGAACGATGTGAGGAAATGGTCGGGTGTAATATCATGAGTAATGATTTGAAAGTTAGGATGTGTAATGTCATTTATTGGGTGCAGGCAAAATGTTGACAGATCGTTCATGGATGTATCGTAGAATAGTTGACCGGGTGGTGTCAGATGACTTTAAGCATGGGGTTGAGAGTTTCATTCAATTTGCATTGGGGAATCTAAATGAAGCAATAGATCGCGACGGTCACATTCGATGCCCTTGTTCAAGTTGTAGAAACTTGAGGTGGTGTTCAACATGGGATGTGCAACATCATTTGTATACGAAAGGGTTCGTGGATGGTTATACGAATTAGACGTGTCATGGTGAGCAATTCTTGAGGTATGAGCCTGACAATATTACAGGCACAAGTGGGTACGTGGATATGGTTGTAGATGCTGCTGGTCCTAGTTTTAATGTTCATGAGGAAGCGCCGAATAAGACAGCCGGAAGATTTTATGAACTACTTAGGGATGCTGATGAGCCGCTGTGGGATGGTTGTGAAAAGCACACTCGATTGTCTGCAATGTCACAGTTGTTGAACTTGAAATCTGAATTTCACATCAGTGAGACTTGTTTTGACCGTCTCCTCCTCTTGATCAAGAGTATGTTGCCTCGAGACGAGAAGTTGCCAGAAACTTTTTACCGTGCAAAAAAGATGGTCAATGACTTAGGACTTGGATATGTGAAAATAGATGCATGTCCGTATCATTGTATGTTATATTACAAAGATGATGCAGATAAGATATCATGTTCCATTTGTGGCCATGACAGATTCAAACCTAAGGGGGGGTCAATTCAAAGGTAAAAGATGTACCTTACAAGGTGTTGCGATACTTCCCTCTTGTGCCTAGGCTGCAGCGGCTGTATATGTCCTCAAAGACGGCTCGACATATGACATGGCACACCGAAAGAGTACGTCGTGCCGATAATATAATAAGTCATCCTGCCGATGGTGAAGCTTGGACTCACTTTAGTCGTACTCATCTTGCCTTTTCGAGGGAGTCACGTAATGTTCGATTGGGTTTATGCACAGATGGTTTTAATCCATTCGGTGGTTCAGTGGCATCTTATTCTTGTTGACCAGTGTTCATGACACCGTACAACCTTCCGTCGCACATGTGCATGAAGCGAGAAAATCTGTTTTTATCCTTAGTAATTCCTGGTCCAAAAAGTCCCGGAAAAAATTTGGACATATATCTCAGGCCGTTGATTGATGAGCTCAAATTTTTATGGACTGATGGAGTTGTTACTTATGATGCATATAGGAAGCACAATTTTATTATGAAGGCTGCACTGATCTGGACAATAAGTGACTTCCTTGCATATGGAATGCTATCTGGTTGGAGCACACATGGGATGTTAGCATGTCCTTACTGTATGGAAGATACCAAATCATTTGTATTGAAACATGGTGGGAAAGCATGCTGGTTTGATTGCCATCGGCGGTTGCTACCAAGTGACCATCCTTTTCGAAGGCAAAAAGACTCGTTTAAAAAAAATACTGTTGAAATGGATGAAGCTGACTTGCAACGGGTGTCGGGTCTACATATGGCGTCATGGGTGCACAATTTACCAGATGTAGTACAATTGTCTGGTAGCACACGGAAACTCCCTAGTTTTGGAAAGGATCACAACTGGAACAAGAAAAGTATTTTTTGGGAATTGCCTTATTGGTCAACTCTTCTTATACGACACAATCTGGATGTCATGCATATTTTTTGATAATGTGTTCAATACGATCATGAATGTTAAAAGGAAAACAAAGGACAACGCCAAAGCACGTATGGATTTAAAGATGCTTTGTAAACGTCCAGAACTGGAACTACAGAACGTAAATGGCAAAACTGTGCAGCCTAAAGAAACTTACGTGCTTCATGATACACAGATCAAGGAAGTGTGCCAGTGGTTGAAACAGTTGAGATTCCCAGATGGATATGCATCCAACATAGCCCGTTGTGTGAATGTTAATGAGGGGAAAATATATGGTATGAAAAGTCACGACTGTCATGTGTTCATGGAGAGGCTACTGCCCATTGCATTTCATGATTTGTTGCCAAAGCAGATATAGGGAGCACTAGCTGAGATGAGTCAATTTTTCAAGATTTTATGTGCATTAGAACTCAGACTTCGGGATGTACAAACTATCGAAGAAAAAGTTGTCACAACCGTTTGCAAGCTAGAGAAGATATTTCCTCCGGCATTCTTTGATTCGATGGAGCACCTGGTCGTTCATTTGCCATATGAGGCTATCGTCAGAGGGCCAGTACAATTTCGATGGATGTATCCATTTGAGAGGTATGTGACAATTTTTGTTAACTTACAAGTCGTCCATGGCTGGTACATATCGTTGCCATCTGACTTGTTGTTGTAGGTGCATGCATGAATTAAAAATGAAAGTTCGCAACAAGGCACAGGTGGAGGGTTCGATTGCTGAGGCATACATTCTTGAAGAAATTTCAAGCTTCTGTTCTATGTACTTTGAGCTAGAGATTCAAACTCGTCGTACTCGACCTCCACGTAATGATGATGGGGGAGTGGATGAATCGTCTGATCGGCTCTCCATATTTAAACATCCTGGACGTGCGTTCGGACGTTGCTTGACTCGCACGCTCGAAGATAGAGAGTTGCACGCCGCTGAGATATATATTCTTCTGAATTACCTCGAGATTGAACCTTATGTTGAGTAAGTTCTTATCTCACATTTCCAGCAAGTCCATAAGTTATTCATCCTTCTTCTGCAGTTCATTTAAAGTAGTAGTGCATTTATATTGCAGGTAATTTGATTCAGAATTAGCTGAAAAATGCCCAAATATCCAGGACGTGGAGATTGAAAAAGAACGCGAGAAGTTTTTTGCCAAATGGCTGAGAAACCGAGTTAGTGTCATCGTTGAATATATATATGTTTGTATTTACGTATGTTGAGGTAATTGTTATTATTTTAACTACTCTAATTTGAATATAGGTTGAACAAGGTTTCATTACTGATCAAAGAGTACAACAGATAAGTTATGGCCCCTCGAACCAGACACGTGCCTATCTAGGATATATTGTGAATGGATACAAATTTCATACAAGGGATTATGGGCGAAGTAAGTCTACGATGAACAGCGGCGTATCTGTGAAGGGAAGTTTATACAATGAAGTGGAATTGGACTACTATGGTATTCTTGAAGAAGTCTTAGAACTTCAGTATGTATATTTTAATTTAAAGTTCCCAATATTTGTTTTACTTATGAAAATTAATTCTTGCAGGTCTCAGTGGCCTCCCACCTGTTGTGCAGACGCCACCCCCACCACCTCCCACTGCAGGTATGTATATTTTAATTTAAAGTTCCTAATATTTATTTTACTTATGAAAATTAATTCTTGCATGTCTCAGTGGCCTCCCACCTGTTGTGCAGATGCCACCCCCACCACCTCCCGCTGCAGGTATGTATATTTTAATTTAAATTCTCCAATATTTGTTTTACTTATGTAAATTAATTCTTGCAGGTCTCAGTGGCCTCCCACCTGTTGTGCACTTATGAAAATTAATTATGTTATTTCAAAGATCTGTAATACACTTAGTTTTACTTGTGAAGATCTATTCTTACAGATCCCAGTGCCCTCCCACCACCTCCCACTTGTACAGGGCACACCCCCACCAGTCAGCCACTTGACGATGCCGGCAGTCGTCACGAGGGAGGCACGGCCCATGATAGACGTCGCCCGTGTTGGATCTCTGGGTAAATCTATAAGGTTATATTACATTAATTAGCCTTCAACTGTCTAATATGAATATTTTAACATTTGCAATTGCAGTAAGAAATTTGAACCCTACAATGCTGTCCATCATTCCACCGAACTCATGTTGGCACATGTGCCCGGGGCAGCATCCACTTTCAGAGAATTTCCGATGGCCGTCCGCGATTCATTGTACAACATGTTCTTAGTAAGTAATTACGTCATTTAATTCAAGTATTTCCCAAACTCAATTTACAACAATATACTAAGTGTGAAAAGTAATTGATTTACAGCGGTCTTTTCAATTCACGTGTGGACATGACGCGGCGAGATGTCATCATGCCTGGGAGTCTACTATGCAGTCAAGTTACAAGAGGAAAATACATGAGGCCCGAGCACACGCTAAAAAATTGAGTGGGGGGAGTGAAGACCGACAATTGTGGAAAGTGCACTGCCCTCTATGGATGAGGCAGGAGGATTGGGAAATATCTTGTGACCATTTTGCCGACCCCAAGTGGATAGAAAAGTCTGAAAAAGCCAAAGCAAACAGGGCGTCAAAACCAGGTTCAAATTTGCATACGAGTGGGTCCATCTCTTATGTGGCTCATAAACAAAAATTGGTAAGTAATATAACAATTTATCTTCTTACAATTTATCCCAATATTTGACTTTTTTTTACTATGAATTGTATAACATGCTGTGGAGCTTAATCGACCTCCGTCGTTCCTCGAGGTGTTCGATAGAACACACAAAAAGAAGGGGACTAATCAATTTGTGAGTGAGACAGCTAAGTCAGTAGCGGTAAGTTTATCTACATATGTAACTTGTACCGTTCATTTAAATCGGCATGTAATTCATATGAAACTGACTAGTTATTTTATTCAATTTGTAGGAAACATATAGCAAAGCAGTGACAGAGAAGTACGGGGAGGGAGACACGCAGCAGTCGGAGTTCGATCCGATGGAGTGGGTGGCAGCAGCTGGCGTACCGAAGAAAGGCTGACTATATGGTTTTGGGGAGAGCCTAGACGCTAGCGCGGTGATATCATCGTGTGCGAGTTCTAGCTCTGCCAAAACCAGTAGCAGTGCCTTCACTATACCTTCCGTTGCCCCCAGCGCTTTTGCCAGCGACATGATGGACATGGTCCGATCGCAGATTTCTGATTTGCAGCGGCAGCAACACCAGTTCCAACAGGAGATCTCTAGCCAGCATGCAATCATTTTGTAGGCAATCAGTGGCCTCCTCTCCTAGGGGGCAATGCTCCCTGAGTGATCCACCACCACCACAGCATAGGCCGCACAGGTGAGTGTTTACTATGTTTTTATTTTGATGGAATTACTCAATTATGTTCATTTGAAATTTTAAAACTCCCTAGTTTTCAAAACTCACTTAGTTTAGAAGAATTGAGAAAATCCAGGGTTCGGGGGTCGGATGGCCATGCCGATCGTTCCAACACGACCTCGGAGTCAGAACTGACGGAATCCAAATCGGATGCCCGGTTGGAGCTCGGCGCTCAACGTTCATTTTCAAAATACACTTAGTTTAAATGAACTGCCAGGTCGGGTCCGGGGGTCTAAAACTTGAAATACCGATCGGATGGCCATGCCGATCATTCCAACATGACCTGGGAGATGAAAGTGACTTGTCAGAACTGACGAAATCCAAATCGGATGCCCGGTTTGAGCTCGGCGCTCAAAGTTCATTTTTAAAATACACTTAGTTTAAATGGACTGCCAGGTCAGGTCTGGGGGTCTAAAACCTGAAATACCGATCAGATGGCCATGCCGATCATTCCAACACGACCTACGAGATGAAAGTGACTTGTCAGAACTGACGAAATCCAAATTGGATGCCCAGTTTGAGCTCGGCGCTCAAAGTTCATTTTCAAAATACACTTAGTTTAAATGAACTGCCAGGTCGGGTCCGGGGGTCTAAAACTTGAAATACCGGTCGGATGGCCGTGCCGATCATTCCAACACGACCTGGGAGATGAAAGTGACTTGTCAGAACTGACGGAATCCAAATCGGATGCCCGGTTGGAGCTCGGCGCTCAACGTTCATTTTTAAAATACACTTAGTTTAAATGAACTGCCAGGTCGGGTCGGGGGTCTAAAACTTGAAATACCGATCGGATGGCCATGCCGATCATTCCAACATGACCTGGGAGATGAAAGTGACTTGTCAGAACTGACGAAATCCAAATCGGATGCCCGGTTTGAGCTCGGCGCTCAAAGTTCATTTTTAAAATACACTTAGTTTAAATGGACTGCCAGGTCGGGTCTGGGGGTCTAAAACCTGAAATACCGGTCAGATGGCCATGCCGATCATTCCAACATGACCTACGAGATGAAAGTGACTTGTCAGAACTGACGAAATCCAAATTGGATGCCCAGTTTGAGATCGGAGCTCAAAGTTCATTTTCAAAATACACTTAGTTTAAAAGAACTGCCAGGTCGGGTCCGGGGGTCTAAAACCTGAAATACCGGTCGGATGGCCATGCCGATCATTCCAACACAATCTGGGAGATGAAAGTGACTTGTCAGAACTGAAGGAATCCAAATCGGATGCCCGGTTTGAGCTCGGCGCTCAAAGTTCATTTTCAAAATACACTTAGTTTAAATGAACTGCCAAGTCGGGTCCGGAGGTCTAAAACTTGAAATACCGGTCGGATGGCCATGCCGATCATTCCAACATGACCTGGGAGATGAAAGTGACTTGTCAGAACTGACGGAATCCAGATCGGATTCCCGGTTTGAGCTCGGCGCCCAAAAGTTCATTTTTAAAATACAATTAGTTTAAATGAACTGCCAGGTCGGGTCGGGGAGTCTAAAACCTGAAATACCAGTCAGATGGCCATGCCAATTATTCCAACAAGACTTGGGAGATGAAAGTGACTTGTCAGAACTGACGGAATCCAAATGGGATGCCCGGTTTGAGCTCGGCGCTCAAAGTTCATTTTCAAAATACGCTTAGTTTAAATGAACTGCAAGGTCGGGTCCGGGGGTCTAAAACCTGAAATACCGGTTGGATGGCCGTGCCGATCATTTCAACACAACCTGGGAGATGAAAGTGACTTGTCAGAACTGACGGAATCTAAATCGGATGCCCGGTTTGAGCTCGGCGCTCAAACGTTCATTTTTAAAATACACTTAGTTTAAATGAACTGCCAGGTCGGGTTTGGTGGTCCAAACCCTAAAATACCAGACGGATGGCCATGCCGATCATTCCAACATGACTTGGGAGATGAAAGTGACTTGTCAGAATTGACGGAATCCAAATCGGATGTCCGGTTTGAGCTCGACGCTCAACGTTCATTTTCAAAATATACTTAGTTTAAATGAACTGCCAGGTCAGGTCCGGGGGTCTAAAACTTGAAATACCAGTCGGATGGCCATGCCGATCATTTCAACACGACTTGGGAGATGAAAGTGACTTGTCAGAACTGACGGAATCTAAATCGGATGCCCGGTTTGACCTCGGCCCTCAAACGTTCATTTTTAAAATACACTTAGTTTAAATGAACTGCCAGGTCGGGTCTGGTAGTCCAAAACCTAAAATACCAGTCGGATGGCCGTGCCGATCATTCCAACATGACCTGGGAGATGAAAGTGACTTGTCAGAACTGACGGAATCCAAATCGGATGTCCGGTTTGAGCTTGGCGCTCAACGTTCATTTTCAAAATACACTTAGTTTAAATGAACTGCCAGGTCAGGTCCGGGGGTCTAAAACTTGAAATACCAGTTGGATGGTCATGCCGATCATTCCAACACGACCTGGGAGATGAAAGTGACTTGTCAGAACTGACGGAATCCAAATCGGATGCCCCGTTTGAGCTCGGCGCTCAACGTTCATTTTCAAAATACACTTAGTTTAAATGAACTGCCAGGTCGGGTCCGGGGGTCTAAAACCTGAAATACCGGTCGGATGGGTGTGCCGATCATTCCAACACGACCTGGGAGATGAAAGTGACTTGTTAGAACTGACGAAATCCAAATCGGATACCCGGTTTGAGCTCGGCGCTCAAAGTTCATTTTCAAAATACACTTAGTTTAAATGAACTGCCAGGTCGGGTCCGGGGGTCTAAAACCTGAAATAACGGTCGGATGACCGTGCCGATCTTTCCAACATGACTTGGGAGATGAAAGTGACTTGTCAGAACTGACGGAATCCAAATCGGATGCCCGGTTTGAGCTAGGCGCTCAAAATTCATTTTCAAAATACACTTAGTTTAAATGAACTGCCAGGTCGGGTCCGAGGGTCTAAAACCTGAAATACCGGTCGGATGGCTGTGCCGATCATTCCAACACGACCTGGGAGATGAAAGTGGCTTGTCAGAACTGACGGAATCCAAATCGGATGCCCGGTTTGAGCTCGGCGCTCAAAGTTCATTTTCAAAATACACTTAGTTTAAATGAACTGCCAGGTCGGGTCCCGGGGTCTAAAACTTGAAATACCGGTCAGATGGCCGTGCCGATCATTCCAACATGACCTGGGACATGAAAGTGACTTGTCAGAACTGACGGAATCCAAATCGGATACCCGGTTTGAGCACGCTCAACGTTCATTTTCAAAATACACTTAGTTTAAATGAACTGCCAGGTCGGGTCCGGGGGTCTAAAACCTGAAATACTAGTCAGATGGCCATGTCGATCGTTCCAACATGACCTAAGAGATGAAATTGACTTTTCAGAGCTGACGGAATCCAAATCAGATGCCCGGTTTGAGCTCGGTGCTCAAACGTTCATTTTCAAAATACACTTAGTTTAAATGAACTGCCAGGTCGGGTCCGGGAGTCTAAAACCTAAAATACCAGTCGGATGGCCAAGCCGATCATTCCAACACAACCTGGGAGATGAAAGTGACTTGTCAGAACTGACGGAATCTAATTCAGATGCCCGGTTTGAGCTCGGCGCTCAAATGTTCATTTTTAAAATACACTTTGTTTAAATGAACTGCCAGGTCGGGTCCGGGGGTATAAAACCTGATATACCGATCGGATGACCGTGCCAATCATTTCAACACGACCTGGGAGGTGAAAGTGACTTGGCAGAACTGACGGAATCCAAATCGGATGCCCGGTTTGAGCTCGGCGCTCAACGTTCATTTTTAAAATACACTTAGTTTAAATGAACTGCCAGGTCGGGTCCGGGGGTCTAAACCTTGAAATACCAGTCGGATGGCCATGCCAATTATTCCAACACGACCTGGGAGATGAAAGTAACTTGTCAGAACTGACGGAATCTAAATCGGATGCCCGGTTTGGGCTCGGCGCTCAACGTTCATTTTCAAAATACACTTAATTTAAATGAACTGCCAGGTCGGGTCTGGGGGTCTAAAACCTGAAATACAGATCAGATGGCCGTGCCAATCATTCCAACACGACCTGGGAGATGAAAGTGACTTGTCAGAACTGACGGAATCTAAATCGGATGCCCGGTTTGAGCTCGGCGCTCAAAGTTCATTTTTAAAATACACTTAGTTTAAATGAACTGCCAGGGCGGGTCCGGGGGTCTAAAACATGAAATACCGGTCGGATGGCCATGCCGATCGTTCCAACACGACTTGGGAGATGAAAGTGACTTATCAGAACTAACGGAATCCAAATCGGATGCCCGGTTTGAGCTCGGCTCTCAAAGTTCATTTTCAAAATACACTTAGTTTAAATGAACTGCCAGGTTGGGTCCGGGGGTCTAAAACCTGAAATACCGGTCGGATGGCCATGCCGATCGTTCCAACACAACTTGGGAGATGAAAGTGACTTTTTAGAACTGACGGAATCTAAATCGGATGCCCGGTTTGAGCTCGGCGTTCAAAGTTCATTTTCAAAATACACTTAGTTTAAATGAACTGCCAGGTCGGGTCCGGGGGTCTAAAACTTGAAATACCGGTCAGATGGCTGTGCCGATCATTCCAACACGACCTGGGAGATGAAAATGACTTGTCAGAATAGACGGAATACAAATAGGATGCACGGTTTGCGCTCGACGCTCAACGTTCATTTTTAAAATACACTTAGTTTAAATGAACTACCAGGTCGGGTCCGGGGGTCTAAATCCTGAAATAACGGTTGGATGGCCATGCCGATCATTCCAACACGACCTGGGAGATGAAAGTGACTTGCAAGAACTTACGGAATCCAAATCGGATGCCCGGTTTGAGCTCGGTGTTGAAACGTTCATTTTCAAAATACACTTAGTTTAAATGAATTGCCAAGTCGGGTCCGGGGGTCTAAAACCTGAAATATCGATCGGATGGCCGTGCCGATCATTCCAACATGACCTGGGAGATGAAAGTGACTTGTCAGAACTGACGGAATCTAAATCGGATGCCCGGTTTGAGCTCGGCGCTCAAACATTCATTTTCAAAATACACTTATTTTAAATGAACTGCCAGGTCGGGTGGTCTAAACCTTGAAATACCGGTCGGATGGCCGTGCCAATCATTCCAACATGACTTGGGAGATGAAAGTAACTTGTCAGAACTGACGGAATCTAAATCGGATGCTCGGTTTGAGCTCGGCGCTCAACGTTCATTTTCAAAATACACTTAGTTTAAATGAACTGCCAGGTCGGGTCCGGGGGTCTAAAACCTGAAATACCGGTCGAATGGCCATGCCGATCATTCCAACAGGACCTGGGAGATGAAAGTTACTTGTCAGAACAGATGGAATCCAAATCGGATGCCCGGTTTGAGCTCGGTGCTCAAACGTTCATTTTCAAAATACACTTAGTTTAAATGAACTGTCAGGTCGGGTCCAGGGGTCTAAAACCTGAAATACCGGTCGGATGACCGTGTCGATCATTCCAACATGACCTGGGAGATGAAAGTGACTTTTCAGAACTGACGGAATCTAAATCGGATGCCCGGTTTGAGCTCGGCGTTCAAAGTTCATTTTCAAAATACACTTAGTTTAAATGAACTGCCAGGTCGGGTCCGGGGGTCTAAAACTTGAAATACCGGTCGGATGGCTGTGCCGATCATTCCAACACGACCTGGGAGATGAAAGTGACTTGTCAGAACTGACGGAATCTAAATCGGATGCCCGGTTTACGCTCGACTCTCAACGTTCATTTTCAAAATACACTTAGTTTAAATGAACTGCCAGGTCAGGTCCGGGGGTCTAAAACCTGAAATACCGGTTGGATGGCCGTGCCGATCATTCCAACATGACCTGGGAGATGAAAGTGACTTGTAAGAACTTTCGGAATCCAAATCGGATGCCCGGTTTGAGCTCGGCGTTCAAATGTTCATTTTCAAAATACACTTAGTTTAAATGAACTGCCAGGTCGGGTCCGGGGGTCTAAAACCTGAAATATCGATCAGATGACCGTGCCGATCATTCCAACACGACCTGGGAGATGAAAGTGACTTGTCAGAACTGACGGAATCCAAATCGGATGCCCGGTTTGAGCTCGGCGCTCAAACATTCATTTTCAAAATACACTTAGTTTAATTGAACTGCCAGGTCGGGTCGGGGGGTCTAAAACTTGAAATACCGGTCGGATGGCCATGCCGATCATTCCAACACGACCTGGGAGATGAAAGTGACTTGTCAGAACTAACGGAATCCAAATCGGATGTCCGGTTTGAGCTCGACGCTCAAAGTTCATTTTCAAAATACACTTAGTTTAAATGAACTGCCAGGTCAGGTCCGGGGGTCTAAAACTTGAAATACCGGTCGGATGGCCGTGACGATCGTTCCAACACGACCTGGGAGATGAAAGTTACTTGTCAGAACTGACGGAATCCAGATAGGATGCCCGATTTGAGCTCGGCGCTCAAAAGTGTATTCTCCAAATACACTTAGTGTAAATGAACTGCCAGGTCGGGTCCGGGGGTCTAAAACTTGAAATACCAGTCGGATGGCCGTGCCGATTGTTCCAACACGACCTGGGAGATGAAAGTGACTTGTCAGAACTGACGGAATTCAAATCGGATGCCCGGTTTGAGCTCGGCGCTCAAAAGTACATTCTCCAAATGTAATTAATTTAAATACTGTTTCAAGCTAGTAGTTGATCTATAAAATCTGCAGTTATCAATTTGATATGTTTGATTTCAATTTATGCTAATTTCTTCGCACTAATTTTTTTATCTATGAATGAATGTTCTTATTTTTTTAATGTAGGGGGATCCTTCTGCGGGCGGCGACAGAGGAGATGAGCAGGGCAGGGAGGATATAGATGATGTACCGGATATTTCTTGATGTTTGATGATATTCAGACGGATCAGCAGGGTTGATGTGTTTTTTTTGGTGGTATTTATTTGATCAGCATGGTGTTGAGTTTTTTTTTTCGGTGGTGTTTATTTGATCAGCATGGTGTTGGTGTTGAGTTTTTTTTTCGGTGGTGTTTATTTGATCAGCAGGTTCCCAATATTTTTTTTCAGCAGGATATTTCTTGATGTTTATTTGTGATCCAATAGGTTTTTGAGAATAATTTAAGATTTTTTTTAAAATAAATTTTTACATTTCAGACGGATTTGCAGACGGTATTTGAGACGAAGAATATCCGTCTGAAGTTTCAGACGAATGGTTGACCTATCCGTCATATAATCTGTCTAAAATTCAGACGGTATTTGAGATGAAATATAATCCATCTGAAATTCAGACGGTATTTGAGATGAAATATATCCGTCTGAACTTTCAGACGACCAGTTGAACGAACCGTCGTATAATCCGTCTGAAATTCAGACGGCATTTGAGATGAAATTTATCCGTCTGTAATTTCAGACGAATCCGTCGTAATATCAATCTGAATTTCAGACGGATTTCTCACCACTTTTCGGATGACTTTTTGACCGTTTTAAATTCACACGGAATAAAGGACAGACGGTATTTCAGACGGAAAATATCTTGTATGATATTCAGACGGAATATGTGACTGAATTAAATCTGTCTGAAATTTTATTTTCAGACAGAATTTCAGACGGAAAATGGAACTGTCACAAATTTGTGACTAAGAATATCAGACGGTCTATTTCCGTCTGAAATCCGTCGAAAATCCGTTACAAACGTGTTTTGTGATGGATTTTCAGATGGATCTAAGAGGGATACCGGCCGTCTGAAATCCCACTTTTTCTGGTTGTGTCCTGACAGTCAACCAGAAGTAAGTTGCAGAGGCTCCCACGGCCAACCTCCTGAAGTTATGAAGGCGGGCCTTGGCTGAGAGCTTCTACAACAAGTCTACTTCCAGCAGCAGGAAACGACACCCCGTTCGGCATCCGGAGCTGTGAGTTCTCATTTTTCTCCTCCGGGTGTGCTGGTCTGTTCCCTCTGGAACTGATCTGACACCCGACCACTGTTCGGGTCCTCGCTGCCTACTCCGATCTTCTCCGACGCCCCCGTGGGTCTCCGTTCAAAGAAGACTCAACCACGAATCCAAAACTCTGGACACGCCTGAATCAGAGCTCGGGAGCTTCCGTGGCGGCCTCATCTTCCTACTACGGAGGTGCAGAAGCTACCAGAACCAATAAATAGAGACCTTGTTCGCGCCTCTGCCCTGACCAACGCCGTCGTTCAGAAATTCCCCCAAAAATTGGACATCCTCCCGGGTCAACTACGAAGGTTTTACCACTAGTTTTGTCACAATCAGAGTTCAGGGGAGTCCGCAGAGGCGCTGACAGTGATAGTTTGTCCCCTGTTCCTGAGAGTGGACAGAGCCGACGATCTTCTTCCGCTTCGGCTTCTAGCGTAGTTTTCCCCACCCCACCTGGCCGGCTGACCACCCCTCCCTGCGTGGAGGTACGTTTTGGTTGTAAAACTAATCCCCACCCCTAGTCCAACCCCCTTGCAAGGGGCGTAGTGCATGTTAATTAAAATTTCAGGTTGAAGCTTCATCGACGCGGCGTGCGGGTAAGCCCACGCTTCCTCGCTCGCCCTCGTCTCCGACCGGGATCGGTGTCTTCACACCAATCAGGTGAGCTCCTGACCACACTCCTATGCCGGATCATTTGTGTTTCATTAGCATTGCTTCTAGTGTGCCGTCGGTCGGTGAGGAGTGCTCGGACTCAAATTGCTACTATGTGAGTGTCCACCACGGGTGAGTTATCAGCGAGACCAATTTTCCCATGCCCTCGGCATGCTGACCGCCTGTGAATTTGGGCAACCCCAGGCCCTTAGGGGTCCTCCCCAAGCCAGCCATACCCTTGGAAACCTTCGGGTCCATCCTCGGACCCTCACCCCATCGCCGGTCCACCTACGGACTCGAGTGTGCCTAATGCAAGTGAGTCCACTTGTGTGACATTGCCGTGTCCGTTGCGTTGCTTGCAATCTAAGTCTAAGGGGTTGTGTCGCATCATAATTAACTCATTTAGGGCTTCTACTTTCCTTATCTTCTTGGGTTGGTTGCACAGTTTCCTGAGTTATTAGTGTAGGATTAGCAACTTTGGAAGCCTCTAACTCCGTATGGACTTGGTCTCCTAGAACGAAATTCGGAGGGCAGTTAGACCTTAGTATTATGAACAAAATATTCTAAAGAACTTACCTCTAATTCTGCCTCCTTACCTTAGTTCCACGTGTGCCAAAAGTAAGGGTCGCACACGTTGGTTTCGGGGTCTATTTATAGGGTTAGCTAGGGTTTTGAGGATTAGAATGATTCTAGAGTCCCAATTAGGCTTTCTATTCGATCTTCTAGCCTTTAGACTTATCTAATTAGTGGATAGCATCATTCTTAGGTGATTTGGATGCCTAGTTTCCAAGCTTTTCACGTTTTCTTCCACTCACGGAATCTGCATGCCTTAGCGGTCAAATGCTAGACCGTTTACCAGCGTCTTGCGATCTCGCGATAGACTGCTTTCACTATTGGGCGTCGAATTTGAAATTAGTTCAAACTCCTTTTATATTATCCACGTTATTATCCATTAACTTATCTTACTAAAGAGTGATTATCCCCTTAAATTCTAAGATTACACCTTCTTTAAGCTTCTAGACTATGGGCTAAGATCCAAAACAATCTTTTGGGCCAATTAAGTTTATTATTTGGGCCCAATCCTCTTGGATTAGTGCAGGACCTACATAATTAGTTTTTAATTTACCATAATTCAATTATTAGCTCATTAAAGGATTAATAATTATATTTTTAAATCCCAGAATTTTCTCGGGCGTTACAGGAGTTTTGCTCCTAAACGCGGCACAACCAGACACCGCGTTCTTAACGCGGCCCTACGATAGACTGCGATCACAAGTTTTTAAATTTAACATGCCTTTTTTATTTATATTAATTTTAGTATAAAAATTAATAATTTTTAATGAACGCAGTTTCATCATTGACCGCGACCCTGAATATTATATTATTAACATGATTTCTTTCTTGATGGAAATTTCTATAAAAATAGTTATTTTTACTAGAACACGGCTTAAAGGCAGACCATGATCCTTATCGCATGCCCTGTACCAGTCGCGACCTGTCAACACGTTTACTTTGAAACCCTAGTTTTCCCAGTTGATTTCATGTCACATATAGGCTAATATCATGTTCATGGCATCTAAACGCACTAAATATCTAGGCTATCATGCAAGGAAGTAAATTCTTAAAGATAAAGGTCATGTTCTATGTCCCTCATGTTCTCACTAAATTTCTTATCTGCATGTTGTCTTAAGAGAGTAGATGTAATCTAAAACCTGAAATTGATGCATTTATAGCGTGATTTTTTGTATTTGTATATGTTATTGATCGGCGTTTATGATGGATTGCATATGGTTTTGTTTGAAGGTTGTATCACCCCGGTGATATTAACCTGCCACTTGCTATTCTGTAGTGTGATAGGAACACAATTCTTGGTGAAGTTGGGACCCTCCGCCAGATACTCCTTCCGTCGGACTGGAACTTTCTTCATCGAGACCTCCGTAAGTCTCCGCGAGCTTGGGATTCTGTCACGCCCCGATCCGATAGCCATGAAAACTTACTTAGAACGTGGCAGCGAAACAATCATGACAATTAGAGTAATAACTTAAGACACACATTTGGGTCTTATGGAAAGATTCTCTGAATTTCTCGGTTATCTGTCGGGATGAGCAGCAGATATCTCTCTTGCAAACCAACACAAATCGGCCTTCTTTCTATACATCTTTTGTTTATGCTAAATGTTCAGTTCCTGATAGAAGATAGTTGTGGGCTGCCCTGAATAATGTTCACTCTTGCATTAATGGCCCTTGGCTTGTGGCTGGTGATTTCAACTGTGTTACGGATGTGGATGAAAAGCTCGGGGGTAACCCACCAAATGTGGTATCTATGTCTGATTTTAAAACTTGCATTTCAAACTGTGCACTTATTGATGCTGGTTTTCTTGGCTCTAAATTCACATGGCATAACAATCAAAGTGGGGACAAAGCTATTTGGGCTTGATTAGATAGGGTTCGTTTCAACACGGACTGGTTGAATCTTCTTCCTATTTCAGTTGATCAACTCTCCAGAGAAGCTTCGGATCATGCTCCACTTCTTGTTAAATCTGTTGCTGGGGGCAAATTCAAGAAGAGATTTTGCTTTCAAAAAATGTGGACTCTTCATGATCAATTCATGGTGGATGTTGAATCTAACTGGCGCAACAGCCCTTTGGCTTCTTCTCAAATTACCACACTCTTTTTGAAATTGAAGCACATGAGAAAATGGCTAGGTGATTGGAATAAGAAAGTTTTTGGCAATGTACATATGAATCTTATTACTGCTGAAGACACAGTTTTGAAGGCTGAACACCTATATGACTTGAATCCCTCAGAGACAAACTTTAATATATTGGAGGAGGCTAAATCTATTATGTCTGACCGAGTGATTCAACAAGAATGTTTCTGGAGACAAAAGTCCAGAGTTCGCTGTCTTCTTGAAGGGGATAGAAATACTAAATTCTTTCACATGACCACTATGGCTCGCGGGAAGAAATGTTTCATTGCCCAGCTTCGAAATTCAGCAGGCACCCTCACTTCTGATCATGAGGATATGAAGGCCATTGCTACTGCCCATTTTCAAAACACCTTCTATTCCCAAGCTCACTTCATTGAGGATAGCATTCTGAACTATATTCCTCAGCTAATTTCCTTTGATGATAATGAGATTCTGTGTGCTGTCCCCAGTGAGTCAGACATCCGTGAAGTGGTTTTTTCCATGTCTGCTGATAGTGCCCTTGGCCTTGACGGATTCACGGGAGCTTTCTACCAGAAGGCCTGGCCTATCATTGCTGATATAGTGGTCAAAGCTACTCAGGAATTCTTCTTTCACCGCCATGCTCTCCCTAGAAGTGTAACCTCTACCCTTATTGCTCTTATTCCTAAACGAAACAATGTGACTGATATATCTGATTTTAGGCCTATTAGTCTCTGCAATTTTTTTTACAAGATTCTTTCAACCATCATCAACAACAGATTGGCTGCTATTTTACCTAAAATCATATCTCCGAAGCAATCAGCAATTGTGAAAGGGAGACAAATAGTGGAAAACATAGCCCTTGCTCAAGAAATGGTTAATGAGCTTGGCCGAAAAACCAGAGGCTGCAATGTCATGTTCAAGTTGGACATGGCCAAGGCCTATGATAGACTGGAATGGGATTTTCTATTTGCTATCCTAAAAAGGTTTGGATTCAGTCTTCAATTTTCCACCCAAATAATCCTTATGGTTTCACCATCATTTATGCTATCATTCTCACTATCTGGGAGATCTGGAAGGCCAGATGCTCCATGCGCTTTCAGGGACATAGAGCCTACACTGATAATATCATCCGCCGTATTTAGGCTAGCATTAGCCTCGCGTTGGAGACAAAATCGTTCAAGCGACATTCCACCAGCCAGCAGCTACAGGTCCTTTCGAATCTTGGATTCACCTTCCGGATGCCTCCTTCCATGGCCAAGATGATTAGATGGATCCCTCCCATCCTGGGGTGGGTCCTTAACGTCGATGGAGCTACCAAAGGGCGCTCTGACCCCAGCGGCGGAAGAGGCTGCATCAGGGATTGCCATGGATGGTTCGTCTTGGCCTTCATGCATTACTATGGTACTAGCTCGGCTCTGCTTGCTGAGACGCGAGCCATGTGTGATGGAATTAGGTTCGCTGTTGAGCGCGGCCTTCAAATCTCTAAACTTTGTACAAACTCGGAGATTCTGGCCTCCTCCATATCGGCGGGGGTTGCACCATCTTGGGAGTGCTGAAGATGGTGGCGGGAGATCGCGTCTTCAGCTGCGTATATGGGTATCCCAATCCTTCATGTCCACAGAGAAGCCAATACTGTGGCGGACAGGCTGGCATCCCAGGCTTGCTTGCTCCGCGTTAACAGGGTTTTCAACTCCAGCTCGGAGCTCCCCTCGGCATGCCGCGGCGCCCTCGCCACTGATAGGCTAGGCTTAGTTTCCTTTCGCCGCCCTTAAGCGGAATGTTTTTTGTTCCTTTTGCCCCGTTCTGGGATTCTGTTTCAAGGGGCACGCCCCTCTGATTGTGTATACCTGATATTTTTCAATAAAATGAGATTGGGCTTTGGTGTTCATCTGGAGGAGTGAGCCCACTTTTTTTTTTTAACTAAAGTCATACTTGTACGGGCCAAGGGGAGAAACTCGACCCCAGCCAACGTACAAGAAATTTTATATATAAAGAGTAAGAGGGAGAGAGAGAGAGGGAGAGGGATACAAGGACAACAAGGGTCCGGGGGAGGGGCCATCCAATAAAGGGAGGGAAAACCGAAAAGGAACAGGGGCCAAGGGGCCACAAAAGGGCCACATGAGGCCACCAAAAGGAAACAACCAGTCAAAGAGGGTCACCAAAACTCGTGGCAGAGCTAAGGCCCACGACGAGTTCTGCGATTGCGTCGGCGGACGGGCAGGAACGGCGGGCCAAGGTCCGCATCCTCCGCAAGAGCGGAAGCAGCAATCCTGACGGAGTCCTCCATGACAATTGGATCATGAAGGCCGAGCTCGGAGGAAGCAGACGCGGACGGAGACGCGGACGGAGACAACGCAACAGATGAAGGCAAAGCCTCCTCACATGGCTCCGCATGTAAGGCCAGAACAACGTGGTTGGGCCGCTGAGTCGGTGGCGGCAGGGCAGAAGCTGGAGCCGTGGCGCTAGGGACGCTGGCAGAGACCGCAGGCAAGGAAGTAACAGCAGCATGGGCCACGGTAGCAGGGCGGCCAACGGGGGGAAAACGGTCAACCGCATAAGAAGGAATACCGAACTTCTCACTTGGCAGACGACGGCCAAGGGTGGCTGTAACAGCTAGGGCGGGAGGAGCAACCATCCCAACGACGAACTTCACGAAAGTCGCCTGGGCCAACAGCGCACGAGAACAGTCCGCAGTCGTGGATGAGCAGGGCCCGCCAGCAAGGTGGCAGTCCAAGGAGGGCACCGGAGGAACGGGGAGGCCATCGATCACAGAGGCAGAGGGAGGAAGCGACTGCCCCACTGCATGGGGGGTGGAGCAAGGCAGATCAGCAGTCCCCGGTAGCACAGACGAAGGTCCCGGTGAGGAGGGAAAGGCGCCGGCAGCTGAAGGAACTTGGAGACAGCAGCCATGCAGGGGACCCACAAGAGGCTGCACCACCGCAGGGAGCGCAAGGGCCCCTCCTGAGAAGCAAGTGGCGCCGCTACACTCGTCCCTAAAGCAGCAGAAGGAGTAGAGCCTGGAGCAACCGATGGCCCAGTGGCCGGCACCGCTCCGTCATGGCCACGCACCCCGGATAGCGGGAGGGCAGCCACGACAGACACAGCTAAAGGTGGTCCCGAGACGCCGGGAAGTGCGTCAGCAACATCCCCAGACCGAGACGCAGGCTCACCGCCAGAGGCCACGAAAGAAGGCACCATCGGACATGAAACCACAGGTAAAGACGGTGGCACAGAGGGGCCACCCACCTTAACGAAAGTCGGTGAGGGAGAAACCTCCTGAAGCAGCGCGGGGTAAGCAGAGGTGAGTCGGGTGTCGACACCTTGACCAGGAGGGGTGTCGACACCTGGGCCAGGAGGAGTTGGAGAGGGGGCATCCACCGCAGGAGGTCCAGGGGCTTCCTTCGTGCAGCCAGGAGGACCATCCGCAGGAGGCCCAGTCAAAGACTTCTGACCGTAGGGAAGGACCGGCCGCCAAGCTTTAGCCGAGTGAGCCCACTTCCCCCCCCCCCCCCCCCCCCCCCCCCCCCCGGGGGAGGACTGCACTCGACCGGATGAGGATACCTCTGCCTCTTTTACCTTAAAAAAAGAAATCATGGTTAATAACTGCTGGTTTTCTATTCTTCTAAATGGTGATACGGCTGGTTTTTTTAAATCTTCAAGAGGTGTTCGTCAGGGTGACCCTATTGCCCCTTCTCTTTTCATTATAGCTGAAGAAGCTTTTAGTAGATCTCTGCAGAATGCTTTCTCCACTGGTCGTGTTGAATGGTTTGCTGGTCCTAGGGGCTGTCCCAACATCTCCCATTTACTTTTTGCTGATGATACTATTATTTTCAGCAAGGCCTCAGCTAAATCTGTAACTAATTTACTTAAGGTGCTTGGAGATTACAAAAGAGCTTCTGGGTAACTTATTAACATTGGGAAAAGTGCCTTTTTCCTGCATCCTAAAGCTAATGCTGTTGCAGCCAAGAGAATTGAGGAGATTTCAGGTTTTATGCGCCACTCTTTCCCCCACAGATATCTGGGCTTTCCTCTAGTTCTTGGTAGAAGAAAGAAAGTCCATTTTGCTGGTATTATCACCTCCATTCAGAAACGTATTGAGGGCTGGCATTCTACTCTGCTATCCCAAAGAGCTAAATTGATTCTAATTAAACATGTTCTCACCTCTATTCCTATATATACACTGGCTTCTTCAGCCCTCCATGTTGGTGTTCACAAAATGCTTGATAAGTATTTTGCTAACTTCTTCTGGGGTTCTTCCAAGCATGGCAGCAGACGACATTGGATGTCTTGGTAGGCTATTTGTAATCCTATTTCTCAGGGCGGTTTAGGTATAATGTCACTCAGATATATGGAGCTTGCTTTGCGGGTAAAGATGCTTTGGAGAGGTTTACATTCGGATTCCCTTTGGGCAGAATATTTCAGAGCCAAATACATCAGAGGCTGTCACCTTACTGATGTTCAGTTCAGAAACATGAAATGTCATGCTAAAAGGGGCTGGGCTCAAGCCAAGAATCTCATTCTGAAGCACAAAAGAGTTCTTATTGGAGATGGGAATTCCATAAATTTCTGTCATGACATTTGGCTGGGTAATCACTGCTTGGCCTCTTATGTTCCTACTGAGCTCATCCCCAACAACAAGGTGAATGTTAAAGATGGCATCTTGCAGCCTTCAGTTGAAATTAGTACTCTTTTTTACAGGTTTCTTCCCCCAGACATTTACCTTGCTTTAAAGCATGTCATTTTGACTCCTCATTCTGATAAGGAGGTCTGGAGCTTGTCCTCCTCCAGAGAATGTTTGGTCTCCACCATCTACAAAGCTTCTCCCTGGTATTCACAATCTCAGATTAATATGCCCTGGGATCAGCTTTGGTCGAAATGGCTACCAATCAAAGTGTCCGTGCATTTGTGGAAGATTGTGAATAACTGCATTCCTACTGATGCGAATGTAAAGTCCTTGGGTATTCCTCTTTGCTCAAAGTATCTCTGCTGCAAGGACCCTCAAGAGGAAGATTTAAATCACTTATTCATTACTAGTGAACAAGCTATTTATTTTTGGTCTTCAGTCCGAGCCTCAGGTTTGCAGATCGAGGGTACTCAAGCCAGATCTCTGATCCTAAATTCCATGGCTCAGGTTCAGCCCAAAACCCTGTATGGTTTGTTCACTCCTGCTGTCATTGGTTTTGGTATGTGGGAATTATGGAATGCTAGAAATGCAACTAAATATGAAGGATGGTTTCTCTCCAGAAAGAGTATTCTCCATAAAACTCTAGCGCAGGTCAAATAGACTTGTGCAATTGCTGATTTAAGGGAAGGAAATCTTAGCAGGAAGAAAATTTTGGAGACCTTTGGAATTACAATTGCTGGTAATAAAAGGCCTCATAGTAAGATCATCAAATGGATGCCACCCCCATGGCCTTTCCTAAAGCTGAACACCGATGGAGCTTGTAAGCGTTCAGGCATGTCAGGCGGTGGTGGGGTCATTAGAGATTCTACTGGGCATGTTATTCTAGCATTCTCACACTTCTATGGCCATTCCAACAGCCTCATACCTGAAGGCAGAGCACTATTAGATGGCATTAAATACCTTCATACCGTCAGTTGCGGTCCAGCACTCATAGAATGTGACTCCAAAATCATTGTGCAGATCATTAACAGACAACCTCTTTGTCCCTGGGCGATCCTCATTTATATCAGAGAAATATGGAATCTCCTCTCTCAGTTGAATTCCATATCCCACATTTTCAGAGAAGTAAACTGGGTTGCTGATTCTTTAGCTTCTTTAGCATACTCCAACAAATGTAATTCTTTTTTTTTCCTAAAATGAGCTACCGAGATTCACTAAGGGTGCTGCTCGCCTGGATAAGCTAGGCAGGCCTAGCATTCGGTTGATGTAATTGTAATCATTCCTTTATATTAATAAAATTTCACCTACTAGTGCTGGGATAGTGGAGTGGCTTTCTCCTTACCTCTGGTAAGGGGTGCACTCTCCTTTCTCACACTAGGAAGGGTTTTTCAAAAAAAAAAAAAACTTAAGACACACAACAGACCAGGAATTTGACAAAAATTAAACTTTATTAATATGAACTTGTTATTACAAACTTGACTCAAATTAAAACTTCAAGAAAAGGAAAAAACACATTAACTAGACTCAAAACTTCTAATCTAGATTCAAGAAAATAAAAGTCACGGGTCTTCTAACTTCAGAAGCACTCATGCACACTTCCCCTTCCTGCTAGAACAACGTCCTCGTTGGCTACCTGATTACCTGAAAAATATTGAAATAAATCTGGATGAGCAAAAAGCTCAGTAGGAATTACATCTCTATTACCAGGCTTGCTTTAAGTAATTAACAGGTTACATGAAATGCAACTATAATCACGCATAAATGAGCTTAAGATATAACCAGAATAAATACGAATCATGAAGTAGACAATAAGAAATTGACAAGTTCGCTAGTATAATATGAAGAATATATTGGCTAAACAAGTTCAAGCAAGTATCATTTCGCGTCAAGCACGTCAAGTCATTAAGTAATATCATGTCGAGAGTGGAATGCCATAGATCAATCTAGAAAGTCATGCAGTTCGGTGCAATTCCACACCGTGGTCAATAATAGCTCTCATGGACACAAGTACTTTCGGGTGCTCCTCCCAAGACCAGACCGGGCCCCATTAACGTCAGGCATTGAAGTTATGGATCAATGATCCCGTGTAAATATCTAGACATCCACATTAATTTAATAGCCAATAGAATTCCAAGAAGTTAACATTGTAAAAATACTTGAGAAAGATCCTGTAGGATCATAGGAGTCAAGGATATAACCATGTTCAAAGGAGCTAACGTGGAACTAAACCACTGAACAATGTAGATGCAGAAATCTGGGAAGAATTGGCGTCCACTCAGGATGCCGTGAATTCAAGAATTCACGTCCACCTGAAAGGGCGCTAATTCTGATGAACAGTAAGGCACGATTGAATTCACGTTTCTTATCTGGATGCTAATTCAAGAAATAGCGACGACTGTACCAGACGCCAATTCTGGACAGTGTCAGAACACTTCACAGAACACCCAACTTGGCGCTCGATGATGGCTGGATGTCATGTTTCTTCAGAGGGACATGACCAAAATAAGATTTAAGGGTTTTAAGGTACAACCAGCCTAGTGATCGAAGAGGAAATCCTTCGATGTCGGGGACTTACGGATGCCTTAGAGAAAGAATTTTTGATCCGGCGAGAGGAATTCCCGATGGAGGGTCCTTCTATCTTCAAGAGATAAGGTGTATAACGAAGAAACATTGAAAACAGGGACCATGTCTCGATAGTGAGACAACGGTGCCAAAGGATCCACGGTATGGATTAAAACAACTAGAAAATATGAGAGAAAGAAATTCATGTCTAGCATAAAGACGTTAATTCAAGAATTCGCATCTCCGTGAAGAGGCGCCAATTCTAGGATTACCATATTTAAATACGGTTCATTAAAAATTGGTGTCCCTATAAAGAGGCGCTAGTTCTTTAATTTGCGTCCACTACTTGGACGTTAATTCTTTAAAATGTCAGAGAATAGATGAGTAAAAAGAATTGGCATCTCTGTAGAGAGGCGCTAACTCTTTAAGACGTGTCTGTACTCAGGACGGTAATTTACATGATTTCCAAATTTAATTAAATAAAGATGAGGAATTAGCGTCTAGCTAGCTAACGTGTTTTAATCTGCGTCTGCGCAGAGAGGCGCAAATTTAAAGAATACGCATCAGGTATCAAGACGCCAATTCAATATGGTTACACAGCGCCATGCATCTGGTAGATACAATCCCAGACACGAGGTACTGTTCATTTCTTTCTACTAGGATGAACAGTGTCACTTTTTATTTAGCAAGATTTTCATAAAATGGAAGGCATGGTAATTAAGAGAAAAATATAAGGATTCCAATAACATGCACATCTTAATTTTAGCTAACTTGGTTTAATACTTATTGATTTTTAAACATGGGTGATTTATCTGAATTATCTGAGATTCACGTAAGAGTGGTGGGCTTGCATTAATAGGCATCTGCGAGCCTAATGCTAATTCAGGAATTAGCGTCTTCGTTAAAGACGTGAATTAAGATGCGTCCACTGTTCTGGTCGTGAATTCATTGTGAAATAGAAAGCACGTAAAACTGGAAACTACACATGGATCTTTTGCATGGATTATGAACAACACGAGGCTATGACTATATGCATACTTTACATGGAGGTTTTAAGGATTATGCCTGAGAGATAACCTACCTTGGTGAAGGAATAAAACGGACGAAGGGGTCGAAGAAAAGAGACGACAACGAACAGAGGAAAGAACGCAGATGTGATTGCAAGAAAAGGAAGAAGATGACACTCTCTCTCCCCCCCAGGTTCTCTGCACTACATGAACACAACACGAACCCAGCAGCAATAGCAGCAGCACGATGGCCTCCGCCATCGCATGGGGGTTCAATATTTATAAAACTTTCTACCCTTCGAATCCTACTAAAAGACCTACCTTGATTAAAACTCAACCTTCCATGTTAATCCAATTCCTACCTAAAACGAAGCCGCCAGCCTTCTTTAGAGTTGTTACGAGATTAGGTTTCATGGTTCTTAGGAGATAATAATTTTATTGTTATTATTATTATTATTATTAAGGCCCAAGCCCATTAACGTATCATGCTCTTTAAATTAATTATTTGATGACCCACTTACGTTAGGGACTTAATTCATGTAAAGGTTCTTAAAATAAATTATTTACAAATTCTGATTTAAGTTAACTTTTAGATACATATATACAACTACTTATATCATTGATAGTTTTATCAATTTAATTAACTGTCATCTCATTAACTTGAAATCATTAAGTATTTTGGCTTGCCATATTTTATTCTTTATGAGATTTATTGTAAGGATAAACACCCTTGTTCTATCTTCTTTTAAAATCTTAAATATTCTTGATGCTTTATTAAATTTAAGTCATTAAATGAATAATTAGATTTCTTCTTAATATAGAATTTAAATGAGATAATTATTACTCAATTATCTTTTAATCCTTTCACATAGATCTCCATTTATTTATAACTCGCTCATTGGCTTAATTCTTCATTAAGTTGACTTCCCCTTTTTTGATCTTATGGTTTCTTGATTTTCATGTCCTTATCTTATTTATCTTTAACAGGAAAATTTTTGTTTATTCTATTCTTGTTTACTCTTTATTTATTTCATATGGGCTTACCTTGCCTACAATATTCACAAATATCTTTTCTCTTTCTATAATTATTCTTATTTTAATTTTTATAATTAGCCGGGCGTTACAGATACCCACTAGGACGCCGAGCAGGTTGTACCCTAAAAATCCTGAAAATCACTGGAATCCACATCATACTGTGTAGGATAGGGTTCAACTGGCCATTGGAAGGATAGAACGAGGTTCTATCAATGATCTAGTGAATATGTGCTGAACTGCGGCCTCCATCCAAACCACGTTCATGTTCTATTGAGACCGTGCTTGATTAGAGATCGTCTTCTTTCAACCCTTGAGTGGATCACGGCCGTCAGTCCGACTGCATTCTTCTCTGAAGGCAGTGTCCACTATGACTGCAATCATCGGAAGGTGGCTCTTCAAACAACCACGTTCAACCCAGTGTTCCTAATGACCGATCATTTTTTTCAAGGATTGAATGTTTTACATGATTCCTAAGTACGTGGATCATTATGCTTGGCATATTTTCTTGTTCCCATGGACCCATTGAGGATATTATTGAGAGTCTTGTACTTTATTGCTTGACCTTATTGAAATTCTCCATGAATTGATCTAAATTCTAACTTAGTTCATATTTCAATGAGATCGTAATGACCTATAGTTATTGATTCCTTTCATATTACTGGAACATAACTTCTTTGGATTCATTGGCCACTAATAAACGAATGAAATTGTCTAGAAACAAATGGATTGTGACTAATGGTCCAATCAGTCATAATGCCAGTGCGATAGGGCTTGGTCAAGTCTTGAGAGGAGCACCCGAATTACTCATTAACCGCGGAGTATTGATTAAACGGGATGTTGGCATTGCACCTACCCAATGCAAGATTAATGCTAGACATTCCAAATGAATAGATGATTGAATGAATGATCGACTTGAATAAACTATTGTCCTTGACCCGGAAGGGTAATTTGTTATTGAAATTCCAATGTTAATGGGCCAATTCTAATGTTATGTTCGTCCTAATGTCTAGTCCATTGATGTATTGTGCTAGCTTATCATTGAATTCTTTAATGATCTATTGTCCTTATCATAAATTTATTCCTTGATAATGTCTCGTACCTCTAAAATTCTTTCTTTATTGATCATGTCATATTGTGTCTTCCATTATCTTTAATTTACATGTGATTTTCATACCATATAGACATATTGCATAAAATAATTAATTACTTATACTTGCCTGGTTAATGAGGAGTAATCCCTACTGAGCGTTCGCTCACATAGTACTTTTCAATGTTTCTCAGGTAGTTCTGATGATGAAGGACCTCAATCGGACGGGCTGGGTTTGGAGTGATCACTGAGCGACCTCCTAGAAGATTATGTCATTGGAGTCGGTTAAAAGAGTCCAAAATGTAATGAGTCATAGGCATATGAAAGTTTGGAGTCGGTTATGTTAAGGAAGAAGTTAAAATTTTGCTTTTTTGTAATTAGAGTTAAAATGTAAACTTGAAATTTTTCTTGAGTATTAATAAAATTCATTTTGGTGAAAGGATGATTTCTTGTCCCTTTGGTTTTCGATTTTTTGCTCTGATTGAATGAGTGATTGTGACTGCCACGCTCTGAGTTCCTGCATCGGGACGTGACAGTCTTTGTGGTATCAGAGCCTAGGTTTATTTAAGACCCTAGGTTAGAAAGTCTCAATTTATAGGATCCATAACTTAAGTCGATATGTATACCTCACCAGTGAGAATGGGTAGAACCAGGGGCTAAGTGTTAAACAAGTTTACTAAGTTAAGTAGACTTATTCTCAAGATAAGATAACTTACCTTATTCTTGTTTTGAAGGTTGATTAATACCATGGCAGCCAAAAGAGCTCAGTGGCGCGAGATGCAGCGCACTATGCAACGGATGACTCAAGCTCTCCAGCAGATGGCGCTTGGAGCGGCGCACCATGGCACAGGAGATTTATATCAGAGTTTTCAAAGCTTAAATCCCCCTAGATTCCATGGATCGACGGATCCGGACGAGGCCGAGCATTGGATCAAGGAATTAGAGCATATTTTCCATGTGATGTAATGCACAGATCAGGAGAAACTTCTCTTGGAAACTTTCAAACTCATGAAGGATGCTAGAGCTTGGTGGTGGTCTATTGAGGCCACTCGCCTACAAGAACCCATATCGTGGGATGAATTCTTGGAGTTCTTCAATGACAAGTATTTCCCCGAGAGAGTTCGAGAGAAGAAGGCTGTCGAGTTTGCAGTATTAACACAACGAAGTCTCAGTATAGCGGAGTATGAAGCTCAGTTTTCCAAGTTGGCAAGGTATGCGCCTCATCTTGTTTGCATGGAGAACATGAAGGCGAAGAGACTCATGAATGGCTTAAGGCCTAGTTTTATTCCCCACTTATATATGCTGGACATTCAAACATATTCGAAGATGATCAAGAAAGCTCAGTTATTAGAGGACGGGCTGTCCTTTGCTGATGGAGTTAGAGGAAAAATTGTGAAGAAGGAGCAAGCTAGTGACTCCGATGGTTTCAAACGCATGGCTGGAAAGAAGAGGCCTGGCGTAGGCCATGATTTCTTTAAGGATAGAAAGAAACCGAAGGAAGGCAACAAGCAGATGGTACCTGTGCCCACTCAAGAATGATGCAAGCATTGCGATAAGGGAAATCACCGATCTGACGAGTGCTGGAGGCTCCTCGAAAATTGTCTTCGTTGCGGGAGCCAAAAACACAAGATTTTTGAATGTCCATTGATGAAGGAGCGAGCTCCTCAAGAGAGGGTGCACGGAGGTTCAAGGCCTCAAGGGTGGTTGCATACTTTAATGAAAGCGGAGCCCTCCGAGGAAGGCGGAGTGGTGGAAGGTATTCTTGTTCTTAATTCTAGACCTGCCTTTGTTCTATTCGATACTGGTGCAACTCATTCTTTTATATCAGAAAAGTTCATTGCTACTTTGTCTTTGGAACCTACTTTGTAAAAATCCAATCTAGTTATCACTACACCATTAGAAGTAGGTACTGAGCTTAAATTATTTTATCTTACAAGTGATGTTTTAATTGATAATTATAATCTACCTGCTGATCTGATACGTATGGACATGGAGGGTTACGGTGTGATTTTAGGAGCTGATTGGCTATGTAAACATGGTGTTAGTGTAAAGTGTAAGGAAGGCTTAGTGACTTTTGAGAGGCACCCTTAACTTGTTTTCCAAGGTGCTAGGCATTCTAAGCCTCCGTATCTAATATCTGCTCTTCGAGCTTTTAAATTATTGAAGAGGGTTGTGCAGCTTTCCTAGCCTCTGTTATTATTGAGAAGAAGGAATCTATTATGGAAGATATTCCGGTGGTAAGAGACTATCTTGATTTTTTTCGTGAGGAATTACCTAGTCTACCACCCGAGAGAGAGGTTCAGTTCTCTATTGATTTGATCCCTGGGGCTGCCCTGGTGTCCAAGGGACCCTATAGAATGCCACCAACAAAGTTGAAGGAATTGACGGAGCAATTGATGGAACTGTTGGCGAAGGGATTCATTAGGCCAGGTACGTCTCCTTGGGGGGCACCCATTCTATTTGTAAGGAAGAAGGATGGATCATTGAGATTATGTATTGATTATCGGCAATTGAATCAGCTAACTATTAAGAATAAGTATCCCCTGTCTCGAATTGATGAGTTGTTTGATCAATTATCTGGCGTGCAATATTTTTTCAAGAATGACCTCAGGTCTGGCTATCATCAACTGAGAATCAAGGAGGAGGATATTCATAAAATGACTTTCAAGAGTAGGTACGGCCATTACGAGTTTGTCGTTATGCCTTTCGGATTAACTAACGCGCCTACAACTTTTATGCAATTGATGAATGATGTGTTTAGAGAGCATCTTGATAAATTTGTGGTGGTGTTCATTGATGATATTTTGATATACTCGAGGACTAAGGAAGAGCATGAAGATCATTTAAAGACGGCATTGCAAATATTGAGGACTAATAAGCTTTATGCAAAGTTGAGTAAATGTGAATTCTGGCTTCAGGAGGTATCATTCCTTGGTCATGTGATTTCAAAGGAGGGAGTTGCTGTAGACCCTTCGAAGGTAGAAGCCGTGAAGAATTGGGAGAGACATGCAATGTAACAGAGGTTCGAAGCTTTTTTGGTTTGGCTGATTATTATTGAAGGTTTATTAAAGATTTTTCTAAGATTGTTGTACCTTTGACAAGGTTAACTCGGATGGATAATTCATATGTATGGTCAGCATGTTGGGTGCGGCAATGGGATCTAGAGGGGGGTGAATAGATCCCTTCACAAATAATGCCCAATTTAAAACTTCACATCGGTTATTGTGGACGTCAAAAAATGACGGTGACGATCATACGGCATTCGCATCTACGTGCGAATCGAAGACAGGAAGGCCGAACAAACCTATACCTCACCCGGTTAGGACGAGAACTCGCCCGGTGGCCCACTACCCATCAAGGGAGCCCCTTCGAGCGGAAGATACCACCACAATTCTCCAACCGGCCATGTCGAGAGCAGAATCAAAGAAAAGTCGAGAACTCGGGCACAGCCTGACATGCACCGAAAGTCATGCGAAGTCTGGACCGAGCCCCAGAAGCTACGAACGAAACATTACGGAGGCCATGCATCGCAACTAAAACATTATGAGAATGTCAATGTTCATATAAATGGCCGCGACTTTGAAAAGAATCCATTCGGTGCTTTAATGGCGCGGAAGGGCCTTAAAATGGCGCGCCTTAAACCGGTGCGCCCCTTGCTTTTACGGCACACCCCCCTTATGCTCTAATACGGTGCCCCTTTGCAAAGATTTAATCCGGCGCGCCCCCGGCCGCGCCGTTTTAACCGAAGTACTCATTTTCCCATTTTTAAAAGCTTCTCCTTCAAATGCTAAAGCAGCGTGGCCATTTGAAGGCCAAAAATTTAATACGGCGTGCTACTTTTGGAAAACCCATCACAATATCCTCTTCTTAATACGGCGCGCCAAGTGCAAATGAGTTTAACCTCATCCTGTCCCGTCTGTCGACCGATGCTCTGTTTGGCATAAATGCGACGCACAGAGAATATTCAATGCCCATGGCTCTACTTCTACCTCCGTCCGACAGCACAGAAGTGGCAACGACGAAGCAACCCCCGGCAGACCTGCGAACATTCCATCCTCGGATGAACGGTAGCGTACGGCGCAAACCAGGATCGTCCAGCGCATCAAGTCAACTCCCAACTTCGTGGCGGATGAGGTGGAAGTGGTAGGAACTCTCCTCAACGGACGTTCTATAAAACGACAAGTCTGAGGAAGGAAAAGGGGCTGGTTGGTTTGGCGAAGCTCTTCGGCATCCGAAGAGAAGAAGAAGCTCCATCCATTCACATCTGCAAGGTGAAGAAAAAAGAGAGAGAGGGTGAGAGAGAGAGAGAGGGGAGAGAGGGGGAGGAGCTTGTGCTCTGTTCCTCCTTCTCCCCCACCGGTGTATCTTCTTCTCCCCCCACCTCAACGCCTAGCTTTTTTTTTCTTCTCTGTTGTATTCTTCCCTGTGCTTTGGGGGTAGATCCCCTTTTGTACCTCTCTTCCCTCCTTTCAATTGAGGATGAATCAAAGAGTGGCTTTGTAAGCATGCGCAGTGTTTTATTTGCTCTGATTTGGCTTCCCCTTTCCTTCAGTTTTCTTTCTCTCAGTTTTCTGCATCACCTGGGGTCCTCGGGAGCTTGCCCCTTTTGTGGCATGAACTTTGAGGGAACCCGTTCGAAGGGTGAATACTCATAGCTATTCATGGTGAACATCCGTCCCTGTGGAACTTCCACAAAATCACCACCTGTAAGTTGCTGGAACTCTTGAAGGCTGGTCCTCGAGTCTCCACACGCACTTATGGGTTAATGGAGGCCTCACTCCGAGTTTTGAGGTTCACCCCGGAGCAATCCGTTTGGTGTTCCCCATTTTTTCTCTGGCAAGCTTCAGTCCGGGGGAGATGCTGCCCAAATTTTGCCAGGCCAAGAACACTTAAGAACAAGCGAATAAACTAAGTTCTCTGAAGATAAGAACAGCTCATGTCCGAAGCCGCCTCTGAAGCAAACTGAACTTCCAAGCTCCTACATAATAAACCCCTTCTACCAAAAGCACTCAACTCTCGTGCTAATTCACCTTAACAAACATTCAAAACACTTACACTTCCTCTCTACAAACCCAATCCATCAATGGGATGAGCAGATCAATTATCAAAATAACCTGCGGGTGAAAGAAAGAAGAAACAGAACATAAAACTCGCAAGACCTTATCCGACGCGGGGCTAATCCAGCGTGGGCTAATCCAGCGCGATACCCCCCCCCCCCGCACCGGTTTAACCCCACACTCAAAACCACTCTCAAACTCTTGGAATGAATAGTGCGCACTCCCATTACTTTATGAGCCTAAATCCGGCGTGCCCCCTGTCCTTGGCCTTAATCCGATTCGCCCCCCTGTGATCCCTAAACCGGCGTGCCCTCCCTTGTATCATGCTAAACCGGCGTGCCCTCCCTTGTATCATGCTAAACCAGCGCGCCCCTAGTGTCCTGCTAAGCCAGAGCGTGGGCCCCCTCTCTTCCCTCATACCCATTTAACCGGCGCGCCCCTTGGCATTCCTTAAACTGGCGCGCCCCTCCTTCATCTGTTAATCCGGCATGCTTCATAAGAAGTCAATCAACCAAATAAAAGAAATAACAGAAGGCTTTAAGCTAATGAGTAAAACAAATGAAAGGAACAGGGAGCCGATAATCAAAGTCCCCCCCGCTATGATCAAAATTTTGTTCCCCCTTGACCCCCGCGACCCGATCAGGCAGGTCGAACCCCGCGACCTGACCGCGCAGGTCGATCCGCGTGCGAGGGCGCACGTTGGCGAGCTTGGGCTTCACACTTAACGATTCACTTCCCCGGACTGTGCGTGAAGAGAAAAGCAATGACGCCCCGTGGAATCGGACGTGGTCCTCGGAAACCCCGTTATGGCCATAGTCCGAAACCATCTCGGGCCAATAGTTTGTCAAAACTGACCCACCTCTACCGGGATCCGATCCCGCACCCACATTAAACTTGCCGAGCCTACGGCAAACATCTGTGCAGTTTTGTCACCGTCTTTTATGCTACAAACAAGGACTTCTGTCCGGAAATGAAACGGTCCATGAGTGACCCACATATATGTATCTATGAACATTTACGCCCCAATGCAGGTTTGTTTAAACGTGATCCGAGATCTTTGCTCTCACTTTGTTACCATGAATTTCATGCCGTAGGGCCCTCATTCCCGGCAATCAATCAAGGGTGTTCCCCCGTATGGGGGATGTAAATAACGCCGTGGTGTTTATGGCACAGTGGGTTTTGGTCCCGACCCGAACCACACAATCTTCTGATTGAGTCAGATCGAGCGCACCATGGGCTTCTATGAAGCCCGAATAAATCGTCACTTTGGTGACTTGCATGCCCACGCACTTAATAAACCCAATAAACGAATAACCAACGATCTTTAATAAAAGTGCGTCCACAGTTACTCAAGGGAATGCAGAGAAAAGGAACACAAATGTCCCCAGCAGAGTATGCTGAACAGGAAGTAAGCAATCCTTCACAATAGATGATCACAACACACCATGAAAAAGATGGACTATGCCAAGTTGTGTGTGATCACAGTGATGAAAACATTAAGGCTCGATGATTGTCTCTATGCAGGATAGCATGCAAGTGTTTAAGTCTGAATGGGAACCGAGCCAGCTAGACAATGTGTGTTTAGTGCATAGACAAAACAGAGAGTGTGCAAATCTGAAATCTATAAGCACCTACGAATGGGGACGGAAGATAAGGAGCAAGCTCACAAACCACAGCCCACTACACAAGAATTTTTAAGGTGGTTCAGTCTGTAAACCCGCAGACCTACATCCACCCCTCACCAAACTCGGTGAGACTTTACCACGCTGCAAACGCAGCAATAGGGACTAACCCCCCCCCCCACACACACACACACACTGATACACAGCTTATGGGGACAAGCCCCACGCACACACACACACACAGACACACGCTGATACACAGCTTAACGGGGACAAGCCCTACGCACACACACACACGCCGATACATACCTTCTCCACGGGGACGAACCCCATACACACACACAAAAATAAAGAAGAAAACACGCTACAAGTGCAGCAAAACACGGGGACAACTCCCCAAGACACACACGGCTGCACTGTAGCATGTACCACTTCTGGTCTCTAAACAGAGCACCGGACAAACTGTTGTGACACAACACAACACACAGAAAAATTGATTCGAAGTTTCAAAAGAAAAATAATAAATGAAACTGACAAACCCCAATGTAGCTTCAGATGAAGATCTAGAAGCTTATGGCTACAACACTAGACTCAGATCTGAAGACTAATCAGATCTGGCCTCTCTTCTACTTTTCAGATGAAATCCCTCATCTTGGCTGCACTCTTTCCTCCTCTTTTTCTTAGCACCGGACTGGTTCTAACCAGGGGCTGGGCTACTCACTCTTTTTTTTCTTCCTCATAGATTTTCTTCTCAAGGCTCTCTCTAACTCTTTTCTCTTTCAACTCAGTTTTTCTCTAAGGCAGCAATAGCTCTTCAAGTAGAGAGCTTCATATTTATAGAGGGAAGGGGAAAAATGATTTTCCCTCCAAGATCCTGCCATTTGATTGGTCCAGCATATATGGGAGAGGCAAAAATATATTTTCAGACTACAATCTGATTGGCCCAGAGGAAAATAGAAGATTTCTTTTCTTCAACCCTTTTTAGATCTGCATTCTGATTGGCCTATGACAAAAGGAGATCTTTGTCTGAAACCCCCTTTTTGAGATCTACCTTCTTATTGGCTTAGGACAGACAAGGACAGTCCTCTGTCCTAGGTACTTTTCAGGGGATCCATTCTGATTGGCTCATTACAAAAAGGAGGATACCTTGAAAGGTGACCTTTCTCAAATGTGATAACCTGACAGATCCTTCTCATAAAAGGTTCTCTGATGCCTCATGATGAAAAGGATAGTTCTCTGTCCTAGGAGCTTTTTCAGACCTTGAGTTATGAGTCCTGAAGGCTTGGGCCATCGACTTGATGTAAAAAGCACGTGATTGGTTGACTCTGTTTGAAGACAGAACAGAGTACCGTAACGAGTTGGCCATATGCTTCAGGTGCATCAACGCAATGAGGGGATTGAGTCGACACAGCCTTGTAATGTGCTCCTGAGACAGCTCTAGAATGAGTCCTGCGTCGACTCCATGAGGATGTTACGTCGATGCGACCATGTGAGATTGCGTCCAAAGCAGTTTCTGTGAGAAGCCCCTGTGTCAACCTACTGTAAAAGTGGTGTCGACCCATATCTGTTTGACAGATGCTGGATCTGAGCCTGCGTTGACGCATTGAGTTACTTGCGTCGATGCACTCAATGAAGTGCGCTTGAAGCGACCTTGATGCTAGCTACTGCATCGATGCCATGGATTTGTGGTTTGAGGGTGCGTCGACTCCATGCTAGCTTGCTGGTTGCTTCGTTGACTACTGTTGCTGCTTGTGTTTCTATGGCTGCTCATGGCTAGACTTGCTGGCATCATGATGCTTTGGCTTCTAGCTATTGCTGGTGTTACTTGTTGCTGTTAGAGACTTTGCTGAAGGTGCTTAGTTTGTTGTTGATACTGTTGTTGGTTCGATGCCAAGGCTTTCTTGTGTCGACTCAGCCATCATATGTATGCTTGATGACCGTTCCTTTGAATTCCATTGATTCTTCAACTGTTGCGTCGACTCCATGTGACCATTGTGTCGACTCAACCTTCATAGCCTGCCTTGCTGCAAGTTGCTGAAGCTTGTTATCAACAACTACGTCGACTCCTTATCTAGATTGGGTCGACACCGTGCCAATTTGCAGGGTTTTATTTTCTGCTAACTTTCTAACATATCCATTGGCATCCTTTAACGTACTTTGACTTGAACTCTATGCATGTTGACATTATCAAAATCACATTAGACTCATCAATGAGTCATAGTCAGACATCATCAAAACCTGGGATACAACACAGCAGATTGTGAGAAGAGTTTCCAAACCTTATAGGAATGTTTAATGACTACCCCTGTTCTTGCCCTACCCGTTGGTAGTGGAGGTTTCGAAGCCTATGCAGATGCTTCAGGTATTGGCTTGGGCTATGTATTAATGCAACATGGGAAGGTCATTGCTTATGCTTCCAGGCAACTAAAGGGCCATGAAGAGAATTATACTGTGCATGATATGGAGTTAACAACTGTTATTTTTGCTCTCAAGATCTGGAGACATTACTTATATGGTGAGTAGTTCGTTGTTTACACCGATCATAAAAGTCTGAAATATCTATTTTCTCAGAAAGAGTTAAATATGAGGCAGCGAAGGTGGCTTGAATATCTAAAGGAATTTGATTTTTCTATCCAGTATCACCCTGGGAAAGGTAATGTAGTGGTAGATGCTCTTAGTCATGAGCCTATGGTTTCTCTATCCTATTTGATGATTAAGGAATGGTATTTGTTAAAGCAATTTACCAATCTAAACTTGGATGTGGAAGCTAAGGAAGGTCATCTTTTGATTGCCAACATTAGTGTGCGCCCTGACATTTTGACCGTTAAGGAACTTCAGGAGGTTGATCCATTTTTGGTAGAAGTTAAAGGAAGCTTAGACAAGAGACAGGTATTTGATATTTCAAGTGATGGAAGGCTTTTGTTCCAAGGTAGGACTTGTATACCGGATCACATTGGCATTAAAGAAAAACTCATGGAAGTTCCATGTATACTATCCATTCGGGAGCTACCAAGATGTATCAAGATATAAAGAAGACTTATTGGTGGCCAAATATGAAGAGGGAGATTGCCGATTATGTCAATCGTTGCTTAACTTGTCAGCAAGTCAAGGCAAAGCATTTGAGGCTAGCTGGTAAACTTAGACCATTGGAAATACCTATGTGGAAGTGGGAGAGTATTGGCATGGATTTCATAATAGATTTACCAAGAACTCGTAGTGGGTTTGATGCAATTTGGGTCATTGTGGACCGATTGACGAAGTCAGCTCATATGTTGCCTATTAAAAATAAGTGGACTGTGGATGTGTTAGCAACTTTGTATATTAAGGAAGTGGTAAGGTTGCATGGAATTCCAGTATCTATTATTTCAGATCGAGATCCTAGATTCACGTCACATTTCTGGAAAGATTTACAAGCTTCTTTGGGAACTAAGTTGAATTTCAGCACAGCTTTTCATCTGTAGATAGATGGTCAGATAGAAAGAATGTAACGGCCCAAGATTTGGATTGTTAGATGCGCAATTGAATCTAGAGGGGGGGTGAATAGATCCTTTTAAAAAAATTCCCAAATTAAGAAGGCCTACTCTTATACAGCTCCGTCAATGAAACGAATTTGAAAGGACACTTAGAATGAATAGCTAATCAAGAACATTGGTTCAAGCAGAACTTGAAACAAACACTGAGTGTGCGGTTGTAGCGATATAATGCATCGAGTAAACTGAACCTGTGAAAGGTGATAGATGAGAAGGAAACACACCACAAAAGATCAACCACTGCACAGAGTTTTTAGGTGGTTTAGTCTGCACCCAGTAGACCTACGTCCACCCCTCACCTGATCAGGATGAGGATTCCTTGCACATGCAAAACGTAGAGAACACTCTGCTACAAGATGCTGATTCCACAACTTAAAAACTAGAGGAACAAACTCCTCCTACACCTTGATCAATCAAGGGAAACCCGTGCATAGCCCCCAGCTGTACATAGTCCCGATTGTGCACTCAGCACAATCAATCCTACTGCACCAAGTGACAGAACACTCTGATCAATCAGAGCGACCCGTGAGTGATCCCTAATCACTCATCCTTTGAATCGCATCTTGAAACACGTTCAAAAACAAGCCGCAGAATCGAAACGAAGACAGGAAAAATAGGAACAAAGAAAAACAACCAAAAGGAAAATGTAGCTCAAGATAAGCAAGAAAGAACTCACAGAGTTGCTCCGATGAAGTTCTGTACAACCTTTAATCCTCTCTCTCTCTCTCTCTCCCTTTCCATCTCTTTCTATTTTTCTTCTCTTGGATTGCTGGTGTGACTCTCTTCGAATTTCTCAGTGGAGTGCTCACCTCTTCTTTGCAGTAGCAAGCTCTTTCGCCAGAGGTTGGGCGAGCTCTTATAGCAGAGCTCTGGAAGAAAGTTTTAGTAAGATTAGGAATTCTACTTAAATCTGATTTGACCATGTGCCAGGTGATAACATTCCATCCTAGGAATCTTCCAAAGTCTGAGGAGCGTGCTTCGGATCACGAGCTAATCATTGAGTGATCACGTCACCATGGCTTCATGGCACCTTCGTGCGTGAAATAAGATTCTTTTCTTATAATCTGAAAAGCTTCAACACCTGTGTCGACTCCATTATCTAGCCACTTGAGACTTTTAGCTGAAGATTTCTCATTACTGCATCAACGCAATCCATTTGTTGCGTTGACTCCATAACCACACTTGAATTCAGGCAGAGTGTCTGTAATTAGGTGTCAACTCTTTGTTGTTGCATCCCTACGGTTTTGATGATGTCTCACACTATAAATCAATTGTTTTAACTATAGATCAATTTGTCTTTATACGGTGTATTTCTTGTTTCTAAGCATGAAGGAGGTCTGTGTTTATAGCATGATTTAGGTCCATGCATTATGTGATTTTCGTCCTTTTGCTTAATGCATATTAAGTCAGTGCAAGTTCTGCATCTCTTATATTAAGTGCTTGCCTTGGTGCAAGTCTTGTTCTTGTTTATATCTTGTCTCTATGCATTACTCTAGGTCGTGTCCACTAAGGTCCGTGCATATCTTTAGTCTTCTCTTTTGACTCAGTGCATAGTCTTCCTCTTGTGCCTCATGTTTTCATGTCGGTGCAAGTTTCGGGTCGATGCAATTCTTGTCTGGAATGAATTGTTTAATCTGGTCTCTTAATCTCAGTGCGAATCCATCTCGGTGTAAACTTTGACTTGTATCTATCTTTGTCATCTCAGTGCAAATGCATCTTGGTGCAAGCTTCAAGCTTTGTCTTGTACTTCTTTTTACCATCTCGGTGCAGCTCCTACTTGGACTGCATATACCGACTCGGTGCAATACTTTTACCTTCTGAATAACATGAAGTCGGTGCATCTTCTATTGCATTACCATTCTCGGTGCAAGATTTGATCTATAGCTAGTCGGTGCAAACCTTGGTTAGTCAAAGGCTTTGGAACACAACTCGGTGCATGCTTTGCTTAAAACAAGATCATGTTCAGTGCATAGTCTAGCCTATTCAATTCTCTGTAGCAATGAGGTCAGTGCAGTTCATGCTTCAGGTCTATTAGACTCGGTGCAAGTCCTGTAGATAGCTAAAGTAGATTGGTGCATCGTTTGCTTCATTTCACATCGGTGTTTTTCTTGCCCGTCATAGTCAATGCTCATTCCTTTGACTCGGTGCAAACTTTTCTCTCTGGCCAAATAAGGTCGAATTGTGCTAAGTGTGTGTGACAATATGACTATTTCTTCTCTGACAGTTTCTCTGTGCAATTCACCAAGAAGATGGCACGTGATCCGAGGTAGATAGAAGTCCAGAATATTCCCACACGTGCCCCAACCTTTCAGGCGAGAAATGTGGTTTCCACATGCCCAAGGATCTGGCTCAGACATATATATATATATGCTGAGGAAAAGGATTCGAAGAAGGATGGAACAGTGAGAAAAGAAGAGCAGCGTGAGAGCAGTGGAAAAATAGAGAAGATCAAAAAAAGCCCACTCCATCCAGATCTGAGAGAAAAATTTCTGAGAGAGAGAAGTGATTGTGAATGTGAAGTTCTGCTTCTAAGGAAGCTATATTGCTTTTGTTTTCAGAGAAAATTGCCGTTCATCGATTATTTTTGTTTTCGAGTTTCCTTTATTGTCATTCCATTTTGTTACCCTCCACTGTTCGGAGGAAGGGAGAGATTCTCCAGTTCCCTCCATTGTCTTGGAGGAAGAGAGGTTCGATCGTCTGGTTGTGTGAGTTACTTGGGAGTAACTGCACAGGGTTCCCTTTGCTGCATGCAAAGGAAGAGAGATTGGTTCTCCAGTGTTTCACTTCTGGTTGATCAGAAGTCTGAGGAGGGTGTTCCTCAGGGCAAGCTGTCTGGCAGCGGTTGTTGCAGACTGAGTCTGCTGTGTGCGATATAATATTGCAAGGAAACCTTACTCTCTTGAGTAAGGGGTGGACGTAGATTGCGGATAGCAATCGAACCACCTAAAAAATTCACTGTCTCTTCTGTGGTTTGCTTGTTTACGTTGTGCTGCTCTCCATCTATTTGACACATTGCTTCATTATGGATTACTTTCTCGATCTCATTCCTTTTACTAGTCATCATAGTTGCCTGTCTCCGAGGTCTTTTTCACTGCAATTTAAGGGGTTGATAAATCGTGTCTGCGTTTATCAAATTTTGGGAGTGAGCTATTCATCCCCCCTTCTATCTCACTTTCCGCTATACGTATCGTTTGGTATCAGAGCAGGTTTTCATCATGTGGGCCAACGGCTAGGGTAATCCTAATGGTCCTCGAAGCTTCATGGCTGAGGGACAATATATCAGCCGCCCTCCGTTCTTTGATGGTAACAATTATCTTTTCTGGAAAAATAGGGTGGAAGTATTCATCAGGGCGCAGAGCCACAAGCTGTGGAGGGTGATCACTATAGGGTCATACGATCTGCCACTGAACGAGGACGCGTGGACAGATGATCAAGTCAAGCTCTCGTCACTCAACTGGACGGCCCTGAACATCATCCAATATGCGGTACACCCAGACGAATACGCCCCCATCTCAGCTTGCAAGACGGCCAAGAAAATGTGGGACGAGTTGGGTCTAATCTACGAAGGTACACCTCAAGTGAAAGCAACGAAGGTAAATCTCTTCACCTCTGAATATGAGATGTTTAAGATGAAATCAGAGAAGACCATAACTGAGATGTATGCCAGACTGTCACTGATTACGAATAGTCTTAAGGGGTTTGGGAAAGAGATAGCTGAGGGAGATATAGTCAGGAAGATACTTAGATCTCTAACCCCTACATGGCACACTAAGGCCATTGTGATAGAGGAGTCTAGGGATCTGTTGACAATGACAGTCACCGAACTCATAGGATCCCTTATGACGTATGAGATGAATTTTAAAAGGAATGGTGAAGGAAGCGACAGGAAGGGCAAGAATATTGCCCTCAAGGTGTCCCGCAGCAAGGGAAGTAGCAGCAGCGGGAGTAGTAGTTGCGAGTCTGACGGACTGTCAGACCTCGACCAGGAGGAGCAAGTAATGCTCACTCGATAATTCAGGAAATTCTTAAGGACTAAGGGAAAGACCTTCTGAAGGAAGAGGTCATACCCCTCTGGTAAGAACTTTGATTCTAGCAATGATAAGAATAGGAGCACCAAGAAAATTACATATTTTCATTGCAGGAAACCTGGACATATGAAAGGGGACTGCCCTGATCTTCAGAAGAAGAGTCTCGACTTTCAGAAGAAGAGCTCAAAGGTGCAGAAGAAGAAGTCACAAGCGATGGTCTGCACATGGAGCGATGAGGAAGAAGATATGGAAGCCAATTCCTCAGAGGAGGATGAAGAAGGAATTTGCATGAGGGCAAACAGCGAAGAGGAGGTAACAAATATCTTTGAGAATTATTCTATTGATGATTGGGAAGATGCCTATGCTGAACTGTTAGATAAGTTCAATTCACTCAGTAAGGAGCATAGGGTTCCGAAGAGAAAATTTAATGCTAATATTGAAAAACAAACTCAAATCAGTGAGGAAAATCAGAAATTAAAGGAAGAATTAGAAGAAATGACTTCTCTGAAAAAGGAAAATGAAAAGCATAAATCAGAGAACCAGGAAGTTCACACACAGCTCAACGAACTCAGGATTAAATTTGAAGAAAGTCTGAATGAAAATAGTGTGATCACAGAGAAGTATGAAGCTGTTAAGAAAGTGAACACTGAACTCTTAAAAAATTGTGAGTCTATGCAAAGAGAGTTGGAAGACAAACAAAAGGTCTTAGAAAAATTTGTTCAAGGAAAAACAAATCTGGATTCTATACTGGGAATAAGGGTTAATTTTAATAAGGAGGGTTTAGGTTATAACCCAACTAACAAGAGACCCTTTCAGTTCAAGACCACTACCTTCTGAGAAGGGAAAAGAAAAGCTGGACACACCATCCAGCTCAAACAGCAATCAAAACTTTCAACATCCAAAGGAAAATTCAACAAACAATGTTGGATGACCATCTAAAACAGGAATGAACTTTGTGAAGAATTTCTCTAAGCCCATTCACCAGAACAGAAGTGGTAGCTGGACTGGGCAAATGTATCAGAATAAAAGCTGAAACTACTATAAAAGAACGGGTTCGAACAGAAGTTACTGGAGAAATAACACTCACCCTCAAAAATTTGTTAATCAACAAGCGCACAGAAGATACCCCAGGGATGAGAAGCCTAATAACTGGAACAGATTTCACTTCTCCAGACCAGCTGGACATAATTCTGTTCACAGTTTCAATAGACCCCAAGCTAAGGTGCAAGAGAAAAATAAGTTCAAACAACTATGGATTCCTAAACATCTGCTTAAAGATTTGAATGATGTCTTTGGACCCAACTTATCTTGGGTTCCAAACCACTTTGCTTGATTTCGTTTGTGTAGGTCTGCCTGGCAGTTGAGAACAACAAATGGTACCTTGACAGTGGCTGCTCCAGGCACATGACAGGAGACCGATCCAAGTTCAACAAGTTAGAAATGAAGGTAGGGGGTCTGGTCAAGTTCGGAGGAAAGAACAGAGGTAAGATCATTGGGGTTGGCACAGTTGGTAAGTCCTCCACTAACTCTATTGAGAAAGTCTTACTTGTGGAAGGTCTTCAACACAATCTGATTAGTATTAGTCAATTATGTGACAAGGGACACATGGTTGTGTTTGACAATAACTCATGCAAAATCTTTGAAATAAATTCTGATCATGTTAAGTTTGTAGCAAACATGACCAATAATGTCTACATGGTAGACTTAGATGTTGAGTCTGAATCTAATCTCTGCTTATCTGCTAATTCTGAAAGTGATACTTTTGATTGGCATAGACGTTTAGGCCATGCTAGCTTTTCTACTTTGAATAAATTGATCAAGCATGATTTAGTCAGAGGCATGCCTAAAATCAAGTTTAGTTCAATTTCAAAAATCTGTGATGCCTGTGCTTTAGGCAAATAGACTAGGAAGTCCTTCAAACTAAGATCTGAGCCATTATCCTCTAGACCAATGGAACTTCTTCATATGGACCTCTTCGGTCCTACTAGAACTCAGAGTCTTAATGGAAGTAGGTATGGTTATGTGATCATTGATGACCACTCTAGATTTTCATGGATCTTTTTCTTAGCCAACAAAAATGATGCTTTTCAAAAATTCAAACAATTCTTCAATAAGGTCAAACAAGAAGGAAAACATAAGATTTGTTCAATTCAATCTGACCATGGAGGTGAATTTGAAAACTCCATATTTTTTGACCTTCGTGAAAGTGAAGGACTAACACACAAGTTTTCTTCTCCCAAGACACCAGAGTAGAATGGAATTGTGGAGAGAAGAAATCGAACCATTGTGGAGATGGCCCAAACCATGCTGATTGAGAGTCAACTACCAAAAAAGTTTTGGGCAGAGGCGGCCAATACAGCAACTTATATAATCAACAGGGCCATGGTAAGACTAATTCACAAGAAAACCCCCTATGAACTATTGAAAGGTAAGAAACCAAACTTGGCTCATTTCAGGATTTTTGGTGCTAAATACTTTATCCATAATAATGACAAGAAAGATTTAGATAAGTTTGATGCTAAAAGTTGTCCTGGAATATTTTTAGGATACTCTGAAGTGTCAAGAGCATATAGGGTCTTTAACATAACTGATCAGAAAGTCAAAGAGTCTCCACATATCATTTTTGGTGAAGCAAAAGATGCTACTAACATTGAAGATGCTGACAGGGATTCCAACCACGATGGAGAATTCCTAGAAGACAAAGAAGAAGAGGAGGTTCAGCCGAATGAAACATCATATGCTCCCAACCAGGTAGGGCCAGCTGAAACAGGTGAGTCTTCAATAAATGTTAGATACCTTAAAGATAACCCAATAGATAACATCCTAGGCAATCTTGAAGATCCTCTTAGAACTAGGTCTCACTTTAGGAATGTTCATAATCAAGAACTAATTGCTTTGGTCTCTCAAATTGAACCCAAATCAGTAGAAGAGGCCTTAAGTGATCACTCATGGGTTAATGCTATGTGCAAGGAGTTAGGTCAGTTTGAAAGAAATAATGTCTGGGAGCTAGTTCCAAGACCAGAAAACTCTAATGTCATAGGAACTAAGTGGGTGTTTAAGAATAAAATGAATGAAGATGGAATCATTTCTAGAAATAAAGCCAGACTAGTAGCCAAGGGCTACTGTCAGGAATTTGGAGTTGACTTCGATGAGTCCTATGCACCTGTTGCTAGGATGGAAGCTATAAGAATATTGTTAGCATTTGCATGTGCTCCAAGAATATAAAACTCCAACAAATCAATGTGAAGAGTGCATTTTTAAATGGAGTTATCAAAGAAGAAGTTTTTGTTGAACAGCTCCCCGGTTTTCAATTCTCCACTAAACCTGACCAAGTTTTCATATTGAATAAAGCCCTGTACGGTCTAAAGCAGGCTCCTCGAGCATGGTATGAAAGACTGACAGAATTTCTAATCAGCAAGGGCTACCACAGAGGTAAGGTGGATCAAACTTTATTTTCCAAGAGCTTAAATAAAGACCTCATCATAGTTCAGGTATATGTAGATGATATTATCTTTGGGTCAACTAGCTTTGAACTGTGTAATGAATTTTCTAAATTAATGTCTGCTGAATTTGAAATGAGTTTGGTAGGTGAATTAAAGTATTTTCTTGGCTTGCAGGTACAACAGTTAGAGGATGGATGCTTCATCAACCTGACCAAGTACACATTGGACATTCTCAACAGGTTTGGCATGACCAACTTGAAGCACATTACAACACCAATAGGTACCAATACCTCATTGGATGCAGATGAGACAGGTAAAGAAGTAGATGCCAAGCTCTATTGAGGTATAATTGGATCTCTACTTTATTTGACAGCTTCAAGACCTGATATACAGTTCAGTGTAGGAATGTGTGCAAGCTATCAATCTAGACCCGCTGAATTGCATTTAGCTGCAGTGAAAAGAATTTTCAGATATCTGTCTGCTACACACACCCTTGGTTTATGGTTTCCTGCATCACACACACTAGATTTAGTTGCATACACAGATGCTGATTCTGCCGGGTGTAAACTAGATAGAAAAAGCACTAGTGGTCATTGTGAATTTCTAGGTGGGTGTTTAGTATCTTGGGGTTCCAAGAAATAATATTCTGTGGCCCTCTCCACTGCAGAGGCTGAGTACGTGGCTGCAGGGAGTTGTGGTACACAAGTCATTTGGATTAAACACCAGCTTCAGGACTATCAAGTAGACCTGGGGTGCACACCCATTTACTGTGATAATACCAGTGCCATCAATCTAGCCAAGAACCCTGTCTTGCATTCCCGCACCAAACACATAGAAATAAGGCATCATTTAATAAGAGATGAGTTTCTAAAAACACCTTTGAGCTGTTTCATGTAGGCACTGCTAATCAAATTGCTGATATCTTCACCAAGCCTCTGGACAATGATAAATTCATCACATTAAGGAGAGAATTAGGCTTATTTAAATTATCTTAATTGCTAATCTCCTGATATTGAATTATTTTATCTTGGCAAGAGTTTGTATGAAAGCCTGTCCTATCAGTGAGGGGGAGTCCTGAGAGTTTGCTGATTAAATTCCTTTAGTGCATCGTTTGAGGGGGAGCTGGGCAGTTAGTGAATTTTGACTGATTCAAAAGATTGAACAGATGTGTGTCATTGCTGGTTCTCATGATTGAATGAGTGCGATTCTCTCTCAGACAGTAGAATCTCCCTCATCTCTTAAGTCTATAAGTCTGTGTTACTAAAGTCCTGCTAGAATCTTTCCTCTAGTAGTCCATCAGAGATTTGGATTAAGTGTTTGAAGTATATCTTCCTACATTGTAAATGATTCCGATTCAGGCTAACACCTGTATGTCTTGACATCTGTCCAGAACAACTCGAAATCTAGACTTCAAGATTCATTTCAAAGAAACAGTCCTTCTGGTATTGTTTCAATCACTTCATCCACAATATAAGGGATCAACCAAATAAACATATTGATCACTGAGAAATGGGAGCTTCATCAATGAAGTGAAGTAATTCCCATGTCATGTGGTGTCAAATTCAAAAAAAAGGGGAAGAGCAATCTCTGCAAAATAAATTTGTGCTTCTGATCATCACAGAGCAATGGTGACAAGGTGGTGAGTAACTGGGGACTCTGGCCTCTGATCAAGGTGTTTCCTCACATAAAAAGCCACAGTTACTAACTCTGTTCTCTAAAAAGGCGAGGTAATGAGGTACTCACATTGAGTAACTGGGGATTCAGGCCTCTGATCAAGGTGTCTCCCTAATGTCAAAAGTGAGATTTACCAACTTGCTCATTGGTCTTATTGAAAATCTCTATAATATCCCTTATCTTGGTACAAATTACTGGAATGCTTGTCTTCAATACCATGAGAACACCTTCTCTGCTTTTGTCTCTTGTCGTCTACTGAGTATTGTTGTTTTGTTCAGCAATGTCTTGCCATACTTGTTCATCCTTGCTCTACATCATATACCCTATATGTGGATACACTTTCCTCTCATTCTACTTCTTTATTGATTACCAGGGTTCAAGAATCTTCTCTTGAGTTTAGCACCTCACTTATTCTCTTAAGATATGCTCTCGAGTCTTTCTACACTAAGAAGCCACTGTACTTCTCCCTCATGTCTCCAGCAATTTCTTATATCTTTCATTTCTTTTGATGATGTCAAAGGGGGAGAGAGAGGTCATGCAACATCTGAGGAGCCAGAGGTCATGCAACATCTGAGAACATCAGAGAGAGGTCATGCTACTGTGAAGAGGTCATCTGAGAGTGAGTAGTGGGGAGAGCAAATTTGGAGAGAGAAGAGGTTTAGAAGATGTGTTTCTAGAAAAGGCTCTCTGGTTTGTCTGCATGATTGGCTTGCTCTCGATTGTGCTTAATGCCCTGACATTGCTTGATTCATAGTGTTGCCATCATCAAAAAGGGGGAGATTGTTGCATCTTGACGGTTTTGATGATGTCTCACACTATAAATCAATTGTTTTAACTATAGATCAATTTGTCTTTATACGATGTATTTCCTTGTTTCTAAGCATGAAGGAGGTCCGTGTTTATAGCATGGTTTAGGTCCGTGCATTACGTGATTTTCGTCCTTTTGCTTAATGCATATTAAGTCAGTGGAAGTTCTGCATCTCTTATATTAAGTGCTTGCCTCGGTGCAAGTCCTTGTTCTTGTTTATATCTTGTCTCTATGCATTACTCTAGGTCGTGTCCACTAAGGTCCGTGCATATCTTTAGTCTTCTCTTTTGACTCAGTGCATAGTCTTCCTCTTGTGCCTCATGTTTTCATGTCGGTGCAAGTTTTGGGTCGATGCAATTCTTGTCTGGAATGAATTGTTTAATCTGGTCTCTTAATCTCAGTGCGAATCCATCTTGGTGCAAGCTTTGACTTGTATCTATCTTTGTCATCTCAGTGCAAATGCATCTCGGTGCAAGCTTCAAGCTTTATCTTGTACTTCTTTTTGCCATCTCGGTGCAGCTCCTGCTTGGACTGCATATACCGACTCGGTGCAATACTTTTACCTTCTGAATAACATGAAGTCGGTGCATCTTCTATTGCATTACCATTCTCGGTGCAAGATTTGATCTGCACCTAGTCGGTGCAAACCTTGGTTAGTCAAAGGCTTTGGAACACAACTCGGTGCATGCTTTGCTTAAAACAAGATCGTGTTTAGTGCATAGTCTAGCCTATTCAATTCTCTGTAGCAACGAGGTCGGTGCAGTTCATGCTTCATGTCTATTAGACTCGGTGCAAGTCCTGTAGATAGCTAAAGTAGATTGGTGCAACGTTTGCTTCATTTCACATCGGTGTTTTTCTTGCCCATCATAGTCAATGCTCATTCCTTTGACTCGGTGCAAACTTTTCTCTCTGGCCAAATAAAGTCGAATTGTGCTAAGTGTGTGTGACAATATGACTATTTCTTCTCTGATAGTTTATCTGTGCAATTCACCAGGAAGATGGCACGTGATCCGAGGTAGATAGAAGTCCAGAATATTCCAACACGTGCCCCAACCTTCCAGGCGAGAAACGTGGTATCCACACGCCCAAGGATCTGGCTCAGACATATATATATATATATATATATATATGCTGAGGAAAAGGGTTCGAAGAAGGATGGAACAGTGAGAAAAGAAGAGCAGTGTGAGAGTAGTGGAAAAAGAGAGAAGATCAGAAAAAGCCCACTCCATCCAGATCTGAGAGAAAAATTTCTGAGAGAGAGAAGTGATTGTGAATGTGAAGTTCTGCTTCTAAGGAAGCTATATTGCTTTTATTTTCAGAGAAAATTACGGTTCACCGATTGTTTTTGTTTTCGAGTTTCCTTTATTGTCATTCCATTTTGTTACCCTCCACTGTTCGGAGGAAGGGAGAGATTCTCCAGTTCCCTCCATTGTCTTGGAGGAAGAGAGGTTCGATCCTCTGGTTGTATGAGTTACTTGGGAGTAACTGCACAGGGTTCCCTTTGCTGCGTGCAAAGGAAGGGAGATTGGTTCTCCAGTGTTTCACTTCTGGTTGATCAGAAGTCTGAGGAGGGTGTTCCTCAGGGCAAGCTGTCTGGCAGGAGTTGTTGCAGACTGAGTCTGCTGTGTGCGATATAATATTGCAATGAAACCTTACTCTCTTGAGTAAGGGGTGGACGTAGATTGCGGATAGCAATCGAACCACCTAAAAAATTCACTATCTCTTCTGTGGTTTGGTTGTTTACGTTGTGCTGCTCTCCATGTATTTGACACATTGCTTCATTGTGGATTACTTTCTCGATCTCATTCCTTTTACTAGTCATCATAGTTTCCTGTGTTGAATACGTGTGCACCATGATTACTGTTATGGTTTTGATGATAGCAACTACTATAAGTCACACTGTGCTTGCATATGATGTCATTGTGTATCTGTTTAAGCAGTTAGTCATTTCATCGAACAGGTTGTGTGCATGAGCAATGCATCAGTGCATACCACTCTTCATATCTTGCATTGGTTCATTCATATAGTCGATGCATCTCTTATGCTACTACACAACAAGTCTATACATTGGTTGCAGGCACATCAAAGTCTATACATTCATTAACAAGTCTATACATTGGTTGCAGGCACATCAAGTCTATACATCCATCAGATCAGTGCACAGCAAGTCTATACAGCAGCAAGTCTGTACATTCTTCAGCAGCAAGTCTGTACATCCTACAGCCAGCAAGTCTATACATCAGCAAGTCTATATAGCTAGCAAGTCTATACATCAGCAAGTCTATATAGCCAGCAAGTCTATACATCAGCAAGTCTATACATCTTACAACAAGAAGTCTGTACGTTGGCTGATTGCACAGACTCAAAGTCTGTACGTTGGCTGCTAGCTCAAATTCAAAGTCTATACACTCTTCAAACTCCAGACATTCTTCAAAGTCTATACACTCTTCAAACTCCACACATTCTTCAAAGTCTATACACTCTTCAAACTCCATTCATTCTTCAAAGTCTATACACTCTTCAAAGTCTATCCATTCCTTCATTTCAATCGAACCTCTCAACCCCAGTGCGAGGGTCGACCCCTGGGGTCGACCCCCGCGGGTCTTTCATCTCCAGCTGAAAGGGTCGACCCATTGGGTCGACCCCCAGCTGCAAGGGTCGACCCCAAGGATCGACCCCTGGTGGTTATTTTTTTGAACCCGGCGGGCTCCTTCACCAGACCTGCAAGGGTCGACCCCAAGGGTCGACCCATTCACTCGAGGGTCGACCCCAAGGGTCGACCCCTGAAAACCCCTATTGCCAGAATTGTTAAACCAGCACGGGTTCTTGGAAGGGTCGACCCCAAGGGTCGACCCATGCTGTCTGGCCCATCTGGCCCCTCACGAGGGTCGACCCCAAGGGTCGACCCTTTCTGGTCTGGGTGGCGCCGTGATTGTGGACTCTTGGCATTTCGACCAAATGGTCCAACCACACTTGTGTGGCTATCCTTAATCCACACCATAACAAGTGGATCTTGTCCCATGGCTGTCCCTTGACCACCCTTGGCCTATATAACAACTTGTAGAGGATGAAAACCCTAAGAGAAATTCGTATGTCCTAATTTTGGGTTTCTTCCTAACATTGTGTGTGCAGGTCGCAGCAGCCACCTCCAGCCCTTGTTCCACCTTGGTGTGTGCGTGAATGTGAAGGGAAGAAGGAGGAATCAAAGTTCCAATCAAGCCTCTGCTGCTGGCTGCGAGCGAAATTGAGATTCAGTCACATCCAAGCCAAGATCGTCAAGAACGGTCATCGTGCTGCACAAGTGTTTGATAAAATTCGCAGAAGATGAAGGGAGTTCTATTTTGTGTGTGCAGGTTCAGAGTTGCAGCCTTCAAGCCCTATTCCACCTTGCTCTGAAGCTGAAATCCAAAGGAAGGAGCTTGAATAAAAGCCCAAGATCATATACATCGAAGAGCTGCATCGGACATCAGGCTTCAACATCCATTCGTGCTAGAATCCTTCATCATCCTTCAAGAACGATCTAAGGGAAGTCAAGAAAGATTCAAGGGAGATAAATAGAGTGCTATTCAAGGAAAAGAAGAGCCAAGCAAGCCCGAAGTAAAGCTCTGATCAAGTGGAGATTGAAGCCACATTCAAGATCAACAACATACATTCAAAGGGGAGCCAAATCAGGAGTATTTCTCAACTGTGCCTTATTGTGTTTTAAGTTTCAGATTTGTATTTCCTATAAACTGCATACTTGTGTGTGTGTGGATCGTTGTTAGATCTGTGGTCTTTTGTGTGTGTCGTATTGGATTTATGTGTGTGCGTAGGTCTTCCTAGATCTACGTGTGTGTGAGGTTTGCTGCACTTGTTGCAGCGTGTGTGCGTTTTGTTGATCCGCTTGTTGGATCGTGTTGGAGACTTCATCTCCGTGCGTGTGTGTGTGTGTGTGTACTGGGGCTCGTCCCCGTGTGTGTGTGTAGGTGTCGTCTTGTGTGTGTGGTTGGAGCGTCGTCTCCGTTTGGGGATTTATCCCCGAGTGAAGCCTCACCTAGTTTGGTGAGGGGTGGACGTAGGGAGCCCGTCGAGGTCCCGAACCACCTTAAAATCCTTGTGCATTGTGGTTTGCTTTGTGCGTTGGCTTGGTTTGATTGTTGCATCCTCTTATATGATCGTGTAGGAACGGTGAGATTGAGAGAATCTGTTTATTGACATAATCAACTTCCTTAATCTTGTTGTAAGGAGTTTACTCCACCACGCAGTACTCGTCTTGTTGTCTAGTGTGGGGGTTGTGAACCGTGTCACACCGACATCAAAAAAATATATATATTAAAAGAAATTAATTGCTAAATGAAAAGGAGCAAGAGGTTGCTAATGGAGTGTGATCGCCAGAGGGGTTACCTCAAAAGGGAGGGAGAATGATCGCGGATACCTGGTAAGAAAAGTGATGCGGGATGGATTGTGGTTTTTCTCCTCCTCCTTCTACCGGCCGGCCGATGAAGGGGGTTTCTCTTTCTTGATTACCCTTAAACAAAACACAAATAACCAAAGTAGAAAGGGATTAGCCAAGAGTAGTATCAATCCACAATTAGAATAAGGTAATGAAATATGAACATGATGAACACACCTTTTGGTCCTTTTTTTAAAACCCCTAAGAGAATTAGGGAGAGGAGATATGATGCAAAGAGGAGATATGATGCAAAGACTAATGCAAGGATTACTATATGATGAACAATGATGGGATGAGTAACAAACTAATGAAACAATTCCCTGCTGTTCCTGACAACAGTAAAGGGAGAGAACCTAAGAAGGTGGCTTCCGGCTGGTGCAACAGGAAGAAGGAAGAAGGAAGAAGCAAGTCCTTTCTTCTGAACTCACGGCAGAAGCAACTATCTCTGCCTGCTAACCTGCTGCTCTCTGCTCTTTTTTTAACTGTTGTTGTTTTTTTGTTAACCTCGCGCGAGCAGAACCCAGGGCTGTATTTATAGGGTGCAAACCATAGATTTGGTGGGATTAGAACGGGCAACAGTCATCTACGGCAAGGCCTCTACTTCCCTAATCCAACAAGGTGATTGAAACAGAGCAGGGATCTCTCCAGGAAAGGTTCATTCGAGCAGGACACGGAAGGGTAAAAGATGACTCTCCGAAGGGCGTCAATTGAAATTGACGACCTGCCTCAAGGCGTTAATTAAAATGACGACCGAAACAAAGGCGTCAATTCACAGGTTTAATTTTAGCAACAAAATCCTTTCCTTATTTAAAAATGATGAAATGACGCCTGTACCAATGGGCGTTAATTGATAAACGACCCTCTTGGGGACGTCAATTCTTGATTTTCTAATTTGTTTAGAATTCGTAATATTCCAAAAACTGACGCCTCTTCCAACGGTCGTCCTTTCATTGAGCGACGCCCAGGTCTAAGCTGTTATTAAAAAGACGCCCAACGTCAAGTCGTTAATTCCAAAAAAAGCTAAGAAAATCACAGAAAACACATAAAAATAGAAAAACTTCATATTAAATCAATATTGAGGTTCACTTTGGGGCGTCACATGGTGACATGAGATTTTACTTGACATAGCGTCAGTTTTGGCGTGTCTACAGGGGTTAGTGTAGGTTGTTATCTTACTTGCATGTTCATCATATTTGATGTTTTAATTGTTGTTTCATTACACTTGTTAAAAAGGGGAGAGTTTCCTTAAAATTTGTAATCACCCAATTCACCCCCCTCTTGGGTGTCATTGATCGTGGGACCCAACAATTGGTATCAGAGCTAAGGCTCTAATTTCATAGATCTAACGATCTAGAGTGATCCGGATCAATGACCACTATGATGTACACCTTGAACTCACCACCCATGTTTGATGGCTATAATTTTGATTTGTGGTTAGGTAGAATGTTTAGTCTAGTCAATTCATATGAACCTAAGTTATGGAAGCTTATTTCACATGGTCCTCATGAATTGCCTAAAGACAAAAATGTCTGGACTGAAAATCAAAAGCACAAACATGATCAAAATTGTTTGGTTTTGAAGTTGCTTATTGCTGTAGTTGATACTAATTGTTTCCCCTTTGTCTCCCATTGCAGATCCGCGAAGGAAATACTGGATGGATTGGCAGACATCAAGGAAGAGCATAAAGCCAGATGTCTTGTAGCAGGCACGAGTGATCAAGGGAGTGATCAGCAAAGTGGATCAAGCTCAAGGGTAAATTCTGACTCCGATTGTGAAGATGAATTTAGCTATGAAGAACTGTTGAATGCATATGATGAGCTTGCTGAAAAACACAAGAAGTTAAAATTAGAAAACAAAAAATTAAAAAAGAATGCTGGTCAAAATAAATGTGATTCTCCTTATAAAGAATGCTCACACTTGAAGGAATTGATTGATGATCATGTATTTGACATTGAAATTCACAAAGATCAAATCTCTTCTTTGAGAAATAACAACAAAGAGCTGAGAGAGAGAGAGTTAGTCTTATGAACAATGGTCAAAATGAGGTTGCTCATGATAAAAATCTTGAAATGGAAAATGAGAAACTGAAGGAATTGAACAATACCATTTATGAAAGATTGCTTATTTTTGAAAAAGGAAAAAGTTTACTTGTTGATCAATGTGAAGAAATGCATGTGATGAAACAAGAAATGGAAACCTACAAAATCATCAAAACCCAATTACATGAACAAGTCAAGACTTGTGAAAATAAGATGGTTTCCTATGAATTGCACATTTCATCACTTGAAAAAGAAATTTCTGATTTGAATGCTTCTTTATCTAGATTTGTCAATGGTCAAGAAAACTTGGATAAACTGTTGGGAATAAAAGTGAACTTTCAAAGAGAAGGGCTGGGGTTCAATCCTGGGAATAAAAAGAAATTTGAAAGTAAAATATATACTTCATTTGTTAATGACAATTGTGCACCTACCACCTTGTTTGCGACCTTTTCTTTCGTTCCCCTTTTCGTTCGCGTATCGATCAACCATTTGGCTAACTGGTAGTCAACTGACTGATTGACGACGCGGGCGTGCCAGTCACGTGAGTGATAATTTTATTGTGCGCTCATTCTGACCCATGTCGGGTGAATGTGAGGTTCGATCGGGACCAGCAGTCCGCCATACTGTAAAGGTTATGGCGTTAATTACATCCCCCACGAGGAGGGAACACCTTTGATTAATTACCGAGACATCGGGCTGTCGAAGCCGGATTAAAAAGAGCTACACGATGATCATGAGGAAGACATGCAGGATGCACATATTTATCGTATAGCAGATGTATAGTTCATGGAATTATGGACCCTCGGTACGTGGCGGAGGATGTAGGTCCGAAGACTACCATCGCGCATGACGAAGACTTCCGGCCGGGCGTAACCCGGTCTTCTGTCGATGCCATTTGATATACCCGAGGGTCTATGCATGCATGCACACAAGACATTCACGCCTAGATTACACATGAAGATAGTGTTATGAAACGGTGGCGATCAGCCACATTTATTACCCCTCGTCGAGAAGAGGAAGAGCAACACAAGTATGCTAGCGAAAGCGAAATGCTAACGGATTATGATGGTGAGTATGATGATGACATGACTCGGGCTTGCTTGACCCTTCTTTATTCAATTCACTGCCTACTACGACTTGTCGACATTGCCCCCGAGAGGCGAGGCTTGCCCCGGGGTAAATGAACCATTAGAGCGGCACGAGGCTTCAAAACCGGCGTGACTATGTAGGAAAACTTATGCGGCGCGATAAAGCGTAGGCATAGCGACTAATACGGCGTGGTCTTCATGCAGTTGAAACGGCGCGCAAGAGGGTTGGGGCGCGCCGGTTTAGGGCACGCCGGAAAGGCGCAAGGAAATTTTTTAAGGAAATGAGTGTGGGGTTAATCCGGCGCGGGGGGGTACCGCGCCGGTTTAGGGCACGCCGGTTAAGACCGCACCGTATTAAACCTATTTTGTTGAATTATGAACCTTTTTAAGTTTATTAGACTTCATGGGACCCTTTCTTGAGTTGTTGGGCCAGATGATTGTTTGATTGGAGTCCATGGCCTTCTGGAAATGAGGGGGAGGTCAGTGCGAGGTTCATACTCGAGCACTGAGTTGATTCGATTCGGAGCGATCATTTTATTGACATAATTATCTGGAATCTGTCAAAAATTTGACAGCATCTCCCCTGAACAAACAGAGTTGCAGGGGAGAATCGGGGTCATACTCACTAATGGAGCAAGCCCCTAAATCGCCGGTCTGCCCAAAGGTGGCCAGCATACCCCACTGGATAGGATACCCTGAGGACAAGCCTGCTAGGGGCACCAAAGCTCCATGGGGGAAGAGATAGAAGGGCGAAGTCACTGATGATGAGGACGACATCCCGAGGGCTAGCCTACGAGGGGCGAAGGACTCGTAGTCAGTGATTCGTCCCATGGAGGGACTGACCATTGGGAGAGTGGGACTCCGAGGACTAGCCTACAAGGAGCACACACACCCTGGTCTCGATCAGGCCCTGGTCTGTCGGGGTTGAGTTCGTTGACCCAGGCTCCCCTTCATTATTAGCCATGGCTTTGAGAAGACGCCCACCATGGAGAGGTAGGGCCCTCGGTCGCCCGGCAACTACAGGAACTAACAGGGGAATGTCCAACTCCCCGGGTGATCGAAGTGACGGGGAAACCTCGGAACGATGCAGATGGCCACGAAGAACAAGTGATAAAGGCCTAAGTTAGACAGACCCTCGGCAGGGACATATGCTCGAACAGTTAGAAAACAATACTCAAGGGGATAGACCCTGTACGTGGCAGACAAAGGCGCGCGCAGAGGCACGGCTCCATCCGAGAGGAGAAAGGGATGCAAAGTCCTTGAACTAAACATAAAAGAAATGAAACGAAAGAAAGCCCCCGGGGAGGGGTGTTTCTGTAGCCCGCGATGATTCGGGGCATGATATGAATCTCGAGGAAACCGGGATCGGCCCTACGCAGAGAAGAACCTTGACGCACATGTCAGCATAGATAAAGATAGAGAGAGGGAAGATCGTTCATCCAATTTATTGATTCAAGCATCCACAGGCATGCATAAATATCACCATCCCTAAGACGGGGAGGATTTAACACTTGCACGGCGAGATTACAATTCCGGCACCATTATTTGGTCGCCGTTTAATGATATTAGAAGCAGAGGACGCCCAGATCACAATAACAGAGAAAAGATGGCAGAAGAAATCACGAAGAGGGGGGGAGGGGAATCGACTCATATCATCGTCGCCCCTCCCCTCCATCGCTTACATTCGATGGGTAGAAGCTTAGAGGAAAAGAAAACAAAAAAAAATGCAGAAAGCAGGAAGAGAAACGACCCCTGCCCACCTGTTCCTCAAAAACAGAGTATCGTAGCTGCAGGCCGGCGATCGCCCCTTCAGAGAAGAAAACCCTCGCTCTCTGTATCTCCCGAGAAAAGAATAAACTCTCCCTCATTTTTTAGTTGCCCTCTTCTTCTCAACTGCCTCCCTCTCTTTTCTTTTCTCTCTGCACCGAGAGCGGCCTTTTTTTTTCAATCGAACCTCGCCCATATATATAACAGGTTGGAGGCTCTTCATCCGGCGTGAGCTTTTGGCGCGCCGAGAGAGTCTTCATCAACTTATCACGCCGGTTTAAGGCGCCATCCGATAGGGTAGATGGCGCGCCGGGATAAGGGCTGAAGGTAGGGGGCGCGCCGGGATAAGGGCTGAAGGTAGGGGGACGCCGGTTTAAAGCGCACCGGGCTAATGCTCCTCCTATGCTTCAAGCCCGTCGATGAATCCGGGGATGATTCCGGGAGTCACCGTGAACATTTATCTCACCAATGCCCCTCGCAACCTTGGCGGGATGTCTTGCCGAAGCTCCCAGGTCGACGTACGGCCGTTTCTGAGACTCTGGATAGCTTTGATTTGATCATACGGGCTTTCTGCCGACACGGCCTTCGGCTCTACGATCCATGTTGTTGGCTCGGTCTGGCTCGCGCCCAAAGCTCCTTAGGGGGTGGTGTAACACCAGGGATAGTTCCGCCTGAGCTGGGTGATCATTCGGCCGCTAATGGGCCCATCTTGGCAGGAAGCCGCACCCATGTCGGGTGATCGGGATCTTCTGCCGCCGGAGCTTTCGGTCCTCCGTGCTAGAGAGCCGGGGGAACTCCTTCATCTTCGGGAGAACCTCTTCATTTGGTGGGGGACCACCGGATAGACCGTCGTCCTTGATCGGACAACGGATGTGGTGTATGCGGCATGACAGAGTCGATGCCGGTTCATTAGGCAGGCTTGGTCGCACTGCCGATTGGTTGTGAGCTTGTCTCGGCTCCCCTGAGGTGAAGCCCCCGTGTCCGTACGGAATGACTCGAGGCTCTGGCAGCTTGAGAAGTCTTCAATATGTTGATCTTTATTGGCTCCCGCGCTTCGGTGGGCCGGGTCGTTCGTCCTTATGGCTTGGTCACCGACGATCATATTTTAGGTGCCAACAAATGCCCCCCAGACGTGGGTGTTGCGAGCAAGGCACGAGTGTAGCAGGGCCGACGGATGTATTTTACCCGGACTGACCTCCCCTTTGATTGGCGGGCGCCTGGGATGGCCCTTAATTCGGCACGGACATTAGCCTGGCGCCGTTTAGATGTTAATAAGGCGCGGGGTCAACACGGCACACCCTTGCCCTTTGGGATGTTAATCCTGCGCGGGCATGGCCCTTGGGCTTTAATCCGGCGCGCTATTCTCCCTTTTCCTTGCTAACTCGGCGCGGCCTTGACGCCGTGGGGTTTTAATTCGGCGCGCCTTTTCCCCGGCGCGCCTTTTGCTTATGGGGTTTTAATCCGGCGCGCTAAATAGCGCGCCGGTTTAACGGAGGGGGCCTCCTCCATATAAGGCTTTCGCCTTTGTTTTTTCTTCTTCATCCCTCATTTGCCTAAACTTTTTCTCTCTCTTCCCTCTCTTCCCTTTCTCCGGCGCCGAGAGCGGCGATTTTCCTTCGGGTGAGTGGAGATGTTGTCCATTTGGGTTTCAAAACCCTTTCTTTGGGCCCCGGGAGGCTTCTAGCAGGGCTTGCCCTCGGAGCTGTTTCCCCGGGTGTTCCTCTGGCCTCGGTGTAATGTCGATGGCTGCTTTTTAGGGATCGTTCCTCAGTGGACGCGTTCCCACTTTTCTTCGGCAATTCCCTGTGCTGGGGAGACTCTGCCAAAATTTTGTCAGAAGTTCACCTTTGATTAGCCATTTCCTGACTTTGTTTTTATTTGGTATGCCTCTTTTTGCAGCTATCATGGCATCCAGTTCTTCTTCTCGTGCCGCAGTGACATGGGAGAACGTCAATTCCCTTGACTGGGGGCACGGCCAGGTGGCCATAGTTGCGGAGTCTTCGGATTCAGAGACGGACACTGTAGACACCGGTCATCTCCTTATCCTCGGGGGTGACTCTTTTCATTATGATAGAGAGGGCGTGACCAGGAAGGATTATCCCAAGGACAAGCACCTGATGTCCCTTCTTCGGCGCTTCAACCTTCAGGGAAAGCGGGATGTGTTCACCGTCCGGAAGGTCGAGCAGGCTCTGCTGGTGGAGAGAGACAGCTTGGCCAAATGCGTAATGCGAGGAAGACCCATCTATCTCCCTGGGGAGGTCAGGAAGTGGAGCGTTGTGCTGGGGCTGCAAGACCTGGCTCCGGCAGACGGACTGTTGACCAGAGCTCCCGAATTTGTACCTGCTCGGTGGAATGACTCCGCGGGCAGAGTAGATCGGGAGAAGCCGATCTTTGGTTTATTCCTTGCCCCGTTGAGATGGGGATATAGAGATGAGTCATTCTTGCTGGATTGCTTGGCTATTCGCTTCAAGCACCAGATCTCCGTGGGGTGGTTTGCTGAGTTGAAAGTTACAGACGCCCACGCATTCAGGCCCGGAGCAGTGGAATTCACAGACTATGTGCTGCATCATTATGCTCCTCTTTTGACCAGAGCTGGTGTATATCACAGCGTGTACGCTTCAAGGTATCGGTACCCGATTTCCCGAGGCTTGTGCTGTGCCATGATCGAGGTGTTTTGCCCTGAATACAACGCCTTCTATACTTCAGAGGGGGAGACCTCCTTAGACTTGTGGAGTCTATCTCAGCTCAGCGGCCTGCCCATTGATGGAGAGCCGTATGAAGAAGTTTGTTGGCCTGACTGGTTGAAAGACCAGACCGACGGTGACGGCCGGTATTTGGCGGGCTACGCCTATCGATATCTAATGAAGGCGTATCGCACCCTCTTCCATTCGTCGCACGACACGAGAGAAGCTCGAAAGCCGGGCGAGAAGCGAAGAGTGCGGATGGGCTCTTGGCTTCAATATTTCTTCCAGGGGAAGAACAAGTATGAAGATTTTCCTCCGATAGCACCGGTGGCCCAGAAGAGGAAGAAGAGGGTACGACGCCAGGCCGCTTCGTCATCTTCTTCGAGAGGAGGGCAGGGGGAAAACCCAAACCCTACTGGTGTTGATGCAGTGACTCACTGTGCTGCATATTTGGTTTATTGGCTTTGTTCCTTTGCTCTCCCTCAAGGTGATGAGAGCGTGATCAGGGCGGAAGCCATATATCCAGCCTGTCTTATGGCTTGGGGTACCAAGCTGTCTCTTTGCCCAGTGGCCCTATGCCTCATTTACAAGATGTTGGGAGACTTGCATAAGACGCGCCTCCCCAGAAGCCTTCGGACGGTTGGTCCGTTACATTTCTTTAATGCTTGGGTCTGCACCCTGTTCCCGGAGGCAGCTCCTCGGGCGTTACAAGCAGTTCCTCTGGTCCCGCGCATGATAGAGTTTGCAAGTGCCGAGCCATCATTGCTAGCGGAGCAACTCTATGCCATTCGGGGTAAATTGACCCGTCTTCCCATGGACTCGCCCGGGGTTCTTCATTTCTGGAGCTTAGCTGCTCACTCGAGCCCGTTGACGAACAGGACGAGGCAATGCAAGCTCTTTGAAACTGAGGAGTACATCCATCTGATTTCCCAGGCCAATTATACCAGGCCTATTCTGGAGTCGGAGTTGGTTGATTGGGCACTGGCCATCAGGCCTAGTGTCCTCGTATTTCGCAAGAGCGGCATTCTGTGGCTGGAGCCGTATTACCTGTTCCGTTTCAGTCGGAACTTTGGCTACGACCAGCAGATTCCACATTCCTCTTCGCAATTTGCATTGCCCAACAGGCACAGGGCCGGGCAAACGTCCAATGACGACGCCCGGATATGGTGGGACTTTTTCCATCGTCGCGAAGACGTTTCTTTCCGGGTGCCCGCCCCCGCACGGTTCCCTCGCGTCACGCCTGAATACGTCAAGTGGTGGAACGCGCGGACGGGATTTTACAGGACCTCCCGGAGAGAGTGCTGGGCCGTGGCGGAGCACAGGTTCTTAGCTTCCCAGCCGGAGCCAGTTCTTGATATTGATGCTTCTTATTTGAAGAAGTTGAAATCTTGGACTAATACGGATGTGAAGGCCTATCTAGAGGCCCGCAAGCTCGTAAAAGGCCGCAAGACGAAAGTTGAGCTGAAGTTGACCCCGATCAACAAAGATGATTATGTGAAGACCCTTCGGGGTTTATGCCGGGTGAGCAGTGAGAGGGTGATTCTCCAACAACTCCCTTTGCCAGTAGAGGAGCCCATCACGGTCGTGGCCGACTGGCGTCCCGAGGTGGACAGGTTGTATCAATACCAGGCTTTCATTCGCAAGGAGGATAGGCGGGCTGACTTATATGCCAATACCCCCTGGCTGTTCGCACTCCTTCGGTCTCACGGCCTCTCGGTGGGTAGCCCCAGTGAAGCCATACTGGACCATCCTCTTCAGATCTCCTTCAAATATGCAGACAGGTGGGGGCTGGACCATCTGAGTCTATATTATCTGCTGTCCTCCCGTGGCCATGAGGACCTGGCACTGCTGGCTGAGCCGAGCGAAAAGATCGGGGATCTATGCTGGCTTATTCGCGAGGCGGCTTCGAGGGACAAGACGCCCTCGCTGTTTTATTGGCCTCTCTTCCCCTTTTATACGGGACCGGTAAGTACGTTCCATCTCTTCCTTCAGGCCCTTCGACCAGCTTCTTCTTTTCATTGTGGTTGTGTCATTCTCACCCTTGTGCGTATGCAGTCCGACCGACTTCGGAGGAGACCCAGCACTTCAGGGAGCTGATCATAAAGGCCCAAAAGCCGACATATTTTGAAGTTCTTGAGCCGGCGCCGACCACGACGCCACTGCCTCCTGGGGATTCGAGGAAGAGGACTAGGTCCCAACTGCAAGAGGCCGTCGAGAAGGTGAAAGCGGCGGTGACCCGGGTGACACGGGCACGCCGGAAGAAAGCTGCCGAGAAGGAACCAGCCATCGTCCTTCCCTCTGTTGTATCCTTTGAAGAGTTTGAGGCTTCTCGTGCACAAAGGCTAGAGGCCGAAGGTAGGCTCTTCTTTTCTTCAGAGTGCATTAGCTTGTTTTGACCGCTTGGGGTGGCCCGTGCTGACAGTTGCCAATACAGCTGCCGCGATCGTCGGACCGTAGGCGACGGTGGATGTAGCGGCCAGGGACGAGGCAGAGGGAGTCCTTGCTGCTTCCACAGAAAGGGATCTGCCTTCCCCAGCACCTCGGCGGGAGATGGAAGGTAATTTATAGTTTAGTTGCGATAGCAACGTAAATCTTCGTATCTTCAGCCGTCTTGACTCCCTTTTGCTATGAATTGTAGTCGATACACAACCATCATTGTTTCCGGGCTCGGAGAGCGCAGAGGAGGTGATCCCCTCGGGGCAGGGAGAACCCGCCCCTGAGGTATCGTCTATTGCTGCCCTTGGTGTGGAGAGCACCGGGAAAGCTTCCGCCGAGGGTGATGCTCCTGCTGGCGAGGCTCCTACTTCGACGGCGGAGCGTCCTGAGAGAGCAGAGGGGTCTTCCTCCTCTGAGCATGTAGATTATGGTGGCGGCTCCAGTGACGAGGAGCCATCACCGCTTGATTTTGAGACCGACGATGCTGGGGTGTCCTCAGCCTATGAGAGTGACTATCCGACTTTCAGCCCGGCCCGGTTATCATGGGGCGGTCCTGTGCCGTCATTATTGCTTACGAGTGAGGAGGCTGGCGCTGGGGGAGCTGCTCTTAAAGATTTGAGCTTAGTCCCGGTCGAGGTAAGGACCTATCCAGGGCCGATGCTTGCCATGCTTCTTTTCTCCTCCTTCTAGCCAAGTTTTAAGTGTATATATCTTCGATGCAGACTGAGGTGGCGCTGCCAACTATGACGGTGCAGATACCACTCCCGGCCCTGGGAACAGGCCAGGCGACTTTCCCGTCCGTCCTGCGGCCCATCGCATTGCGGTACCCAAAGGATCATGCAGCAGCGATGGTTCCAGTTGGTCCCGGAACGCTCGTGGAAGTTGATAGTTCGACGATAGCCGGAGATTCTCCGTCAAGGGAGGCTGCACAGCAGTCAGCTCTGGAGAAGGGTGGCTCTGCTGAGGTGGAAGCCGGGGAGATTATTGAGGGACGGACGTCCTCGGTGCTCGAGGTTCTTGTTAGACTCCCGTCCCAGGGGGCCGGCAAGGAGATTGTTGTTGTTGAGGCTCCAGCCACCGCATCTGCCGGTGCGGTTGTTTCCGGTGGTAGTGGGCTCCAGCTTATGCCGTCGTCATCCTCCGGGGCGGCTGATGATATATAGGATGCCGTGGATGGCAGAGTAGAGTTCGAACTACCCGAGACATCGCCACTTGGTCTTCAATCCTCGAGTGATGTCGTGTGGCAGTTCCTGGGGACCCTCCAACAGACCGTAGCAGCCAGTAGGGATTTAACTTATGTTCAGCTGAGGGGCTTGATAGAGCATCTGTCCCGCTCACTGCTGGCCCTCGGTTGTCCCATGGACGACTGGACTCCGCGGGTGATCCTGCTCCTGAAGTATGTGAACCGGAGGGAGTTCTTGGGCCGGGAGGCAGCTGACCAGCTGGCGGCCATATCATTGGAGCGGGCTGAAAATAAGACGGCCCTTATTTCTCTGCAAGAGACCGCGGCGAGGGCGAGGGACGAAGCCAACGCCTCTTTACAACGCCGGAGCTCCCTGACGGCCCGGATGACGGCATTGCGGGCCGAACTTTCCAGGATAGAGGCTGAACTTGAAGAAGTAGATCGCCTGGGGGTCCAAAAGGTTGAGGATGCTGAGATGGCTGAAGGACAAGCTGCTTCCCTGGAGGTGAAGCTATCCGAGCTGGAGGCCACTGAGTTCAGATTGCAAGAACTGATCCGTCATCCCTCCCTAGGTATTCCTGTGCTGGAGGACATCTTCCGACGCCCTTTGCCGTAATCTCTTTTCTTTATGTGCTCCCTTTTAATGCACCTTATGTATTCCAGGGCATGACCCATGTAATCATGTGCCTTTTACTTCATAGTAATGAAAAATCTCCATCCTGATTTTGAATGAAGACTCCACCTCATCATTTTTTTTCTCTTTCATTTGCCCGTCGATTCTAGTCCGAGTGTATGAGTCATTAGGGCAGGAGAGCGCTCACGCCTTCAGGGAAGGGGTGAGGTGTTCACTCCACCGCACCGCGACTTTTCTCAAGACTAAAACGGCTTATGCCGGCCGAGAGTTCGGGGAACTCAGGAGGGCATAGTGAAACTGGCGGATAAACGGTCATGCCGAGAACGGCAAGAACCGAGAACGGGTAGCGACCGGTCTTGCCGATGGTGACAAGGGTCGAAAAAGGGTAGACGGTCTTGCCGATGATGACAAAAACCGGATAGGGTAGCGACCGATCTTGCCGATGGTGACAAGGGTCGAAAGGGATAGATGGTATTGCCGATGATGACAAAAACCGGATAGGGTAGCGACCGATCTTGCCGATGGTGACAAGGGTCGAAAGGGGTAGACGGTATTGCCGATGATGATAAAAATCGGATAGGGTAGCGACCGATCTTGCCGATGGTGACAAGGGTCGAAAGGGATAGACGGTATTGCCGATGATGACAAAAACCGGATAGGGTAGCGACCGATCTTGCCGATGGTGACAAGGGTCGAAAGGGGTAGACGGTATTACCGATGATGACAAAAACCGGATAGGGTAGCGACCGATCTTGCCGATGGTGACAAGGGTCGAAAGGGGTAGACGGTATTGCCGATGATGACAAAAACCGGATATGGTAGCGACCGATCTTGCCGATGGTGACAAGGGTCGAAAGGGGTAGACGGTATTGCCGATGATGACAAAAAACCGGATAGGGTAGCGACCGATCTTGCCGATGGTGACAAGGGTCGAAAGGGGTAGACGGTATTGCCGATGATGACAAAAATCGGATAGGGTAGCGACCGATCTTGCCGATGGTGACAAGGGTCGAAAGGGGTATAGACACTAGACGTGTATAAGTGGGATATCGGATGAAGACCCTCGCCCCGACCTCGGAAATGGCCTTTGGAAGACGGATGGTTCATCACTATTCAGCATTCATTTTTATTCACATTACTGACCTAAGCGCCCTTTGGGGTTTTCACCGAAGCCAGCTTTCGGGTTTTCACGCGGCGGGGTACCCGATTTTGCCTGCGACGCCCTTTCGGGTTTTCGCCACAGCTGGGTTATAGCCATTTTTGCACTTGACCTGATATAGGAGCAAGTCTGGCGGGGTATCTCTATTTTTAACCCCATTTTCCTTTTTTTTTCTTTTCTCTTTTTTTTTGTTTTGGAATTCGAGGTTCAGAAGAACTGGACCGCGGGAACGCTGACCGTCCTTGTCGATGAGGTCAAGGGTCGGTCTTAGGTTTATTTCATCGACACTGGTTAAATGTCGAAGCAAGGACGTGGTTTATTAACAAGGATGTAGGATCCAAGTTCAAGAGTAAAGATCGACCGATCTCGCCGATGATGACGAGAGTCGAAAAGGGTTTATTCGTCGGCATATATTACCGCCGAAACAAGGATGGGGTTGTCGACAGGGACGTAAGGTCCAAGTTGAGGGTAGAGATCGACCGATCTCGTCGAGGATGACGAGGGTCGAAGAGGGTTTGTGCGTCGGCATATGTCACTGCCAAAACAAGGATGGGGTTGTCAACAGGGACGTAAGGTCCAAGTTGAGGGTAGAGATCGACCGATCTCGTCGAGGATGACGAGGGTCGAAGAGGGTTTGTGCGTCGGCATATGTCACTGCCAAAACAAGGATGGGGTTGTCAACAGGGACGTAAGGTCCAAGTTGAGGGTAGAGATTGACCGATCTCGTCGAGGATGACGAGGGTCGAAGAGGGTTTGTGCGTCGGCATATGTCACTGCCGAGACAAGGATGGGGTTGTCAACAGGGACGTAAGGTCCAAGTTGGGGGTAGAGATTGACCGATCTCGTCGAGGATGACGAGGGTCGAAGAGGGTTTGTGCGTCGGCATATGTCACTGCCGAGACAAGGATGGGGTCCTCTTGCTTCTCGTGCTAGCGATTGTGTGGATGGATCTATTGACATATCCGTTGCCGTTGCAGCTCCCGAGGGTGAGAGAGCAGCTTCAGTGCTTGTAGATGAGGTTGCAGCCATGACAGGCCAGTAGTTGTTTGCCGCCGGACTCGGACAGCATATTGGATTTGTAGCAGAAGTTGAGGGAGTCTGGCCTTCTGGGACAGTTGTATCTTCCGCAGAAGTGGCTTTTTCTTTTCTAGTAGCCGGCTCCCCTTGATTGGAGTAAACCGAGGCTTCGTTGACTGGCAGAAAGGATGTTGAAGTCGTCATTAGTATGACCCCTGCGGAGGGAGGGACTTCTGCTTCTTGAGTATCTTCGGCTTCACTGCTTCTTGAGTATCTTCAGGACGGACCTGCTCCCAGCATCGGCAGGAGATCAAGGTCTCCATTTGTTGATTCCCGGATAGAGCCAATTCAGCATGTTCGGCTTCCGCCGGATATTCATCAAAGGTTGCCCCCAGAGGGCTATCTTCAGTTGGATAGAAGGTGGAGATGGTATCCACCTCGTACCGCCCACCGTAATAGTAGTCTTCCAGGGTGAAGCCCAGACCCGGATGTTGAGAGACACGTCTCATTTCTTTATCCAGATTTACAGGATACCACATCTTCTGGAAAGCTTCCTTACATTTTTGAGGTTGATCGGGAGGGATGTGTTGCTTTTGAAACATCCTGGCCGTCCGATCAGTGGTAAATGCCAGGCCCTGAACAGGAACCGGCGGGTTGGCTAGATCCTCAGGGAGGCTGCAGTCTGTGTCTTCCTGAGTGGGATGCTCCTCAGCTGTATAGAACAAGCTGCTGGGCCCATCTCCCTGTGTCACCTCCCAGGCTTTGAAAGGTTCGACAGTGGGACCATCGAGGCCGGAGACTGGCTTGGTGAGGCCGGCCGGGACTCCGATGCGGTCGTGCTGTCGATCAACATGCACTTCCTTGGCTTTGGGGTATAATGCTAGGGGTGTCACCCTGCCGACATTTCCAGAAGCCGTGATGTGGGAAACCACCTTCGGCTTGACATATCCGCGCGGCGGTGGTGGATACCAACCGTCACCCGATCTGTTCTTCGACGCCCCTACGGGGGCTTCAGTTTCAGAAACCTTCCGGGGAGACCCCGTATATAGGTTGGCGTCCGCCAAGTGACATTCAAACACCTCGAATGGGTGGATGTCAGCAAATATCCTCTCCTCCTTCCCCTGGAGGCTGTATTTGATGCATTGGTGGAGCGTGAAGGGCACCACCATATTTTGATGCAGCCATGGGCGGCCGAGCAGCGCTTTGTAGGAGGTGCGAGAGTCAATGACGTGAAACTACACCGTTGTAGTGAAATCTGCCAGGGTCAGTGTGAACTCTGCCACCCCCATAGATACTTCACATTTTTGGTTGAAGCCAGCGATACGCATATCCCCGACTTTTTCGAGATGCACGTTGACGTGGTGCTTCTCGTATATTCTGTAGGGCAGAATGTTGACCGCTGCACCGGGATCAACCAGTATTCTATTCAATTCCCTACCATTCAGGTGCCCTTTCATGTATAATGGCCTATTGTGGCTGGCAGTAGGCAGTAACATGTCTTCTGGAGAGAAGGTCATACTGGCTTCCGGTATGCCCTCAGCTATGCAGGCTTCAAAATGAGCAGGCGTCTGCAGAGCGGTAATGATTGCCTGTCAAGTTTCTTCACTCAAAGAAAGAATCTCCCAGATCGTGAATCGAGCGGGGAGCTTCTTGAGCAGCTTCATTATTCGACTCCCAGCCCGGACATTGGAGAGCTTCATCTCTTCAGCCCATCTGGTCTTGGGGAGGTTTTGACTTGTGGGTCCAGACGGACCTGCTTCATCTTCCTCGGACTCGACACCCTCTTGACTGGCGCCGGCTGTCGGGTCTTCTTTATTAGCTGCTGTAGGGCAAGCCCCATCTGCATTTGCATCCTCAGTAGATTGCGCTGACTGCGGGTGAATGACCCCTGGTGTAGGGTTAGCCTCCTGACAAGGCTGCTTCCCCTTTGACATCTTCATGAAGTCAAGGAATGAAGGGACTGTCCTGCCCCCAGTCTTGTTGTATAGACCTGACGGAGGAGGGATTTGTACTCCCTTAACTTTCGGCAGAGGTGTCTTGTAGGGTTGCTCCCCTCTGAACATAATGTTGTGATTGGGTGGTGGCTGGCGCCCCCATTTCCGACCTGACCGAGTGGCATGTGCAGCAGTTGCGGCCTCGGCCTTGCCTCCCCTAGCATGGGGTGTAAAGCAAATTTCTTCTTCTTCCTCTTCTCCGGGCAGGTTAAAGAGTGCTGACAGGGTATTGCAGGAGATGACCTGTGTTTTATGGGCTCCAGCGGCCTTTCTTTTCTTCTTCTTTTGCTTTTTCTTCTTTTTGGTTTCTGTAGGTGCTTGCCCCCAGAACAGGTTGCTCTCTTGAGGTGGTGCTGCTTCAGCTTCCTCCCTTTGCTTGAGTGAGAGTTGCTCCCGCTCTTGCCATGGGACGTGGTCCCGTACCAGCAGAGGTTTTAGTTCGGGCTGCACATATTCATCTAACCCTTCAATTAAGTGTTGCAGTCGAAGGACCCCAGGATTGGTTTCCTTGATTACTGGCAGCGGAGTTTGTCTCCTCCTGTTGGGTGTATGTATTCTGATAGCTGTAGGTGGAGTGACCCATACGGGTGCTACCACTGGCGGAGCCGGCCGGGGTGTAATGCCACGGCTATGTGCCCCCTCTTTTGGGCGAGGTGCCCTCTTCTTCTTGTGCTTCACAGGGATTTGCTGCCACCCCTGTTGTTCTTTCACGGGCTCCAGGAAATGGATTTCGTAGGTGCTCCGTGTGCTTGCTTCAGAGATCTCTTCAGGTAATGCCTGGTAGAGGGAGATCATGTTGATTGCTGCCCTCCTGAAAGGGGCTTCATGTGGCTGAGGAGGGTCTACTTTGTACTCTCCTAGCTCTATCTCATTCTTCTTCACCATCCCTTCGATGACGTCTTTGAAAACATAACAGTCTTCGATTGGATGTCCCAACATCTGGTGGTAGGGGCAGAATCTTGGACTGTCTTTTCTCTTCAGATCCTCCGGCCTCCTTGGTTCAGGCAGAGTGACCATGTTGTATTCTGTTACCCAGTCGAACAGGACTCGGGTCTTATCTTTTGGAAAGGAATAAGCTTTCTTCATTTTGTCCCTCAGCGAAGGACCTTCTTTATCATCTGGAGCTTTCGCAGGTTGCGGGGGAGCCGCTTTCTTGCCTTTCTCCTTCTGTTGTTCGAACGCCTTGATATCAAGCGCATTCGCTTCTTTAGGTACGGGGCGCCGTTCCGCCGCCTTGCCTTTCTGGGCTATGCTGGCAGTTGATGTCGGGACAGGCTTGGCTAGAAAAGCTTCCACCTCAGCCACCACATTATTCAGCCGGTCAAACGACCGTATTTTCATACCAATCATCTTTTCCAGGACCTCCCTCCTGAGATTTTGCTTACATATTTGCACAGCGTCCTCCTGGTGCGGAGGCCGCTTACATCTCATTCCGAGGTTCCTCCACCTCTTGATGTAGTCAAGGGCTGTCTCATCTGCCCTTTGTTTTGTTGAATAGAGCTCGGCCACTGTGACCTCCCTCTCTGTGACATTGAATCTTTCTCTAAACTTCCTTTGCATATCTGACCAGTCATTAATTGACCCGACCGAGAGACTGGAGTACCATTCGAAAGCGAGCCCCGTCAACGAGGACCCGAAGAATTTCAGCAGATACGACTCGTCGGTGGCCAGATCACCCATAACGGTCATATAATATGTAATATGCTCTTTTGGGGAACCTTTCCCGTTGAATTTGTCAAATTTGGGCGGCTTGTTGACTCCCGGGGGAAGTCGCTTAGCCGCATGGTGTTGCGGGTAGGGCACCCGATAGGCATCGAATGCGACGTAGTCGCCTTCACTTTTCTCTGCGAGCTTCAGCTCGATCATCCTCTCCACCATCATCCGGTTCACGACCGTGGGTTCGACTGGTTCCGGATAGAAGTGTGCTGGCTGCAGGTATGGGGTGACCAGGGTGGTCGCCTGTGGAGGATGCAGCAGCGGGGGTGTTGGGTGCACCTGAGGAAGCACCGGAGGTAGCAGCGGCTGAGGCTGTGGTGGCCGCTGTTGTGCTGTCGTCACGGTTGGTTCTGACGGCTGGGGTAATGTATAGAGCGGTGGAGGGTCGTCTCGACGAGCCGCTCCCCGGGATGATTCACCCTGGACTTCGGGTGGTTTGGAGGCCGATGAGTGTTCAGTTTTCTCCATCAACTGTTTCTTCAGGGAATCTATTTCCCGTTGATATTTTTGCAGTAGCATCAAGACTGATGGATCTATAGTGGTGGGGCCACCTTCTGTTGTCTCCCCGGACGTACCCTCAGGCATGATGTCGAGGAGTACGTCGTCTTCTTCTTCTGTTGTCACCACATTAGCGGTCAAGATGGGGGCTTTGTCATCCCAGTGGAGATAGACCTGGGGCTGTTTCTCTTTCATCATTGTCAGAAGCCCTCTTGCTGCTTCTGTCCTGCGGGTAGTTGGCCCTGGCCGTACGGCCAATTGAGCCAGTTCTTGGGGGTCTTCAGGGAGCTCCCCTTATCGGCTGGATACACCGGCCATGTTGCAAGTGAAAACCTGCATCCTTCTTCTTTGTCGATGGACCCTCCGCCTTGCTTGTTACGGAAAGGTCAGCCTCTCGAACACAGAAATTCTTCTTCTTTCTTCCCGCTCGGGGAAGGCTTCATTGGCTTCGATCTCAAAGCCGTCATCGTATCCATTATCATCGACCGACGACACCCTCATTCTGTCTCTTATCTCTTCTTCATCTGCCGTTGATGGATAGTAATCTTCCTCAGTGGCGACTGTCTGCATCAGCCGCTGCTGTCCGAGCGAGGTGTTGCCCAATCCTCGGAAGTAGCTTCTGACCAGGCAGGCCATTTCTTCTCGACCCCATTCTTGATGTAGCACGGGGGATAGTGGTCGGCCTCCAGAAGGAGGAATGTAGGCCAGTCGAGCTCTGTCGGCTGGCTGTTGGAACCTTCGCCCCGTGGCAGGGACGTTGGCTTGACGGGCCGCAGCCCGAAAACTTCTGTGGCGCGGAGGATCCGCAACCACCTCTTCTCTCATCTTCGGGGGTAGGCCCCTTTCTCTTATCACCTCCGCATCGTCATTCACAGGATGGCGGCGGATGGGTGTCAACTGGTGGACAGGTCGGGTCCGTTTGGGAACCCACACTTGTCCGAACTTCCTCGGCTTGAGTGCCGGGTTTCTTTGGCCATGGTGGCCAGCTTCTTTCATTTCTGCCCCCCTTCCAGCAAGGGTCTGATATGTGTTGTGGACAGGAACGTTTGGGATGACTCGGTCTGGGGTCACCCGTGCCGTGCGCCCGTTGAGGAAGACACACATGCCTCCCACCAGCATCGACTTCCCGGACTGAGAGACAGTTCTGGTGATCACAGCAGTGTTCTTGCGATCCTGGCGACGCTGACGTCCTCCAGAGCGTCTGTTGATGACAGTGGGGTGCATCCCACGTACAACGTGGTGCACCAGGTAGCTAGCGGCCGGGGCCGGATTCTTGAGCGAACCATCGCAGCAGGGAGCCTTCAGAGGCTCCACTTCCTTCACGGTTTCCTCGACAGGTTCCGTGGCTTCGACTTCCAGCATGTCGACGAAGGCCAACCCCAAGAAGTTGGGGAAGCCCACAGCAGGAGGAACGCTACCAAATTCCATGGGCACCGCCAGGTACCCTTGCGTGTGTCTGGCGACGATCGCAGGACCGAAGCCGACGCCGGTTATCCCATGAGTCGACATTGTTTGCACTGAAATATCAAACAAGGCGATAATCAGTAGTCTTTGAGAGGGCTTTGAAGCCCGAGTATCTCGACAAAGAGATGAAAGGTGACACTGGTCCCACCGGGCGTGCCAGACTTGTTTGCGACCTTTTCTTTCGTTCCCCTTTTCGTTCGCGTATCGATCAACCATTTGGCTAACTGGTAGTCAACTGACTGATTGACGACGCGGGCGTGCCAGTCACGTGAGTGACAATTTTATTGTGCGCTCATTCTGACCCATGTCGGGCGAATGTGAGGTTCGTTCGGGACCAGCAGTCCGCCATACCGTAAAGGTTATGGCGTTAATTACATCCCCCACGAGGAGGGAACACCTTTGATTAATTGCCGAGACATCGGGCTGTCGAAGCCGGATTAAAAAGAGCTACATGATGATCATGAGGAAGACATGCAGGATGCATATATTTATCGTATAGCATATGTATAGTTCATGGAATTATGGACCCTCGGTACGTGGCGGAGGATGTAGGTCCGAAGACTACCATCGCGCATGACGAAGACTTCCGGTCGGGCGTAACCCGGTCTTCTGTCGATGCCATTTGATATACCTGAGGGTCTATGCATGCATGCACACAAGACATTCACGCCTAGATTACACATGAAGATAGTGTTATGAAACGGTGGCGATCAGCCACATTTATTACCCCTCGTCGAGAAGAGGAAGAGCAACACAAGTATGCTAGCGAAAGCGAAATGCTAACGGATTATGATGGTGAGTATGATGATGACATGACTCGGGCTTGCTTGACCCTTCTTTATTCAATTCACTACCTGCTACGGCTTGTCGACATTGCCCCCGAGAAGCGAGGCTTGCCCCAGGGTAAATGAACCATTAGAGCGGCACGAGGCTTCAAAACCGGTGTGACTATGTAAGAAAACTTATGCGGCGCGATAAAGCGTAGGCATAGCGGCTAATACGGCGCGGTCTTCATGCAGTTGAAACGGCGCGCAAGAGGGTTGGGGCGCGCCGGTTTAGGGCGCGCCGGAAAGGCGCAAGGAAAATTTTTAAGGAAATGAGTGTGGGGTTAATCCGGCGCGGGGGGGTACCGCGCTGGTTTAGGGCGCGCCGGTTAAGACCGCGCCGTATTAAACCTGTTTTGTTGAATTATGAACCTTTTTAAGTTTATTAGACTTCATGGGACCCTTTCTTGAGTTGTTGGGCCAGATGATTGTTTGATTGGAGTCCATGGCCTTCTGGAAATGAGGGGGAGGTCAGTGCGAGGTTCATACTCGAGCACTGAGTTGATTCGATTCGGAGCGATCATTTTATTGACATAATTATCTGGAATCTGTCAAAAATTTGACAGCATCTCCCCTGAACAAACAGAGTTGCAGGGGAGAATCGGGGTCATACTCACTAATGGAGCAAGCCCCTAAATCGCCGGTCTGCCCAAAGGCGGCCAGCATACCCCACTGGATAGGATACCCCGAGGACAAGCCTGCTAGGGGCACCAAAGCTCCATGGGGGAAGAGATAGAAGGGTGAAGTCACTGATGATGAGGACGACACCCCGAGGGCTAGCCTACGAGGGGCGAAGGACTCGTAGTCAGTGATTCGTCCCATGGAGGGACTGACCATTGGGAGAGTGGGACTCCGAGGACTAGCCTACAAGGAGCACACACACCCTGGTCTCGATCGGGCCCTGGTCTGTCGGGGTTGAGTTCGTTGACCCAGGCACCCCTTCATTATTAGCCATGGCTTCGAGAAGATGCCCACCATGGAGAGGTAGGGCCCTCGGTCGCCCGGCAACTGCAGGAACTAACAGGGGAATGTCCCCCTCCCGGGTGATCAAAGTGACGGGGAAACCTCGGAACGATGCAGATGGCCACGAAGAACAAGTGATAAAGGCCTAAGTTAGACAGACCCTCGGCAGGGACATATGCTCGAACAGTTAGAAAACAATACTCAAGGGGATAGACCCTGTACGTGGCAGACAAAGGCGCGCGCAGAGGCACGGCTCCATCCGAGAGGAGAAAGGGATGCAAAGTCCTTGAACTAAACATAAAAGAAATGAAACGAAAGAAAGCCCCCGGGGAGGGGTGTTTCTGTAGCCCGCGATGATTCGGGGCATGATATGAATCTCGAGGAAACCGGGATCGGCCCTACGCAGAGAAGAACCTTGACGCACATGTCAGCATAGATAAAGATAGAGAGAGGGAAGATCGTTCATCCAATTTATTGATTCAAGCATCCACAGGCATGCATAAATATCACCATCCCTAAGACGGGGAGGATTTAACACTTGCACGGCGAGATTACAATTCCGGCACCATTATTTGGTCGCCGTTTAATGATATTAGAAGCAGAGGACGCCCAGATCACAATAACAGAGAAAAGATGGCAGAAGAAATCACGAAGAGGGGGGGAGGGGAATCGACTCATATCATCGTCGCCCCTCCCCTCCATCGCTTACATTCGATGGGTAGATGCTTAGAGGAAAAGAAAACAAAAAAAAATGCGGAAAGCAGGAAGAGAAACGACCCCTGCCCACCTGTTCCTCAAAAACAGAGTATCGTAGCTACAGGCCGGCGATCGCCCCTTCAAAGAAGAAAACCCTCGCTCTCTGTATCTCCCGAGAAAAGAAGAAACTCTCCCTCATTTTTCAGTTGCCCTCTTCTTCTCAACTGCCTCCCTCTCTTTTCTTTTCTCTCTGCACCGAGAGCGGCCTTTTTTTTTCAATCGAACCTCGCCCATATATATAACAGGTTGGAGGCTCTTCATCCGGCGTGAGCTTTTGGCGCGCCGAGAGAGTCTTCATCAACTTATCGTGCCGGTTTAAGGCGCCATCCGATAGGGTAGATGGCGCGCCGGGATAAGGGCTGAAGGTAGGGGGCACGCCGGGATAAGGGCTGAAGGTAGGGGGGCGCCGGTTTAAAGCGCGTCGGGCTAATGCTCCTCCTATGCTTCAAGCCCGTCGATGAATCCGGGGATGATTCCGGGAGTCACCGTGAACATTTATCTCACCAATGCCCCTCGAAACCTTGGCGGGATGTCTTGCCGAAGCTCCCAGGTCGACGTACGGCCGTTTCTGAGACTCTGGATAGCTTTGATTTGATCATACGAGCTTTCTGCCGACACGGCCTTCGGCTCTACGATCCATGCTGTTGGCTCGGTCTGGCTCGCGCCCAAAGCTCCTTAGGGGGTGGTGTAACACCAGGGATAGTTCCGCCTGAGCTGGGTGATCATTCGGCCGCTAATGGGCCCATCTTGGCAGGAAGCCGCACCCATGTCAGGTGATCGGGATCTTCCGCCACCGGAGCTTTCGGTCCTCCGTGCTGGAGAGCCGGGGGAACTCCTTCATATTCGGGAGAACCTCTTCATTTGGTGGGGGACCACCGGATAGACCGTCGTCCTTGATCGGACAACGAATGTGGTGTATGCGGCATGACAAAGTCGATGCCGATTCATTGGGCAGGCTTGGTCGCACTGCCGGTTGGTTGTGAGCTTGTCTCGGATCCCCTGAGGTGAAGCCCCCGTGTCCGTACGGAATGACTCGAGGCTCTGGCAGCTTGAGAAGTCTTCAATATGTTGATCTTTATTGGCTCCCGCGCTACGGTGGGCCGGGTCGTTCGTTCTTATGGCTTGGTCGCCGACGATCATATTTTAGGTGCCAACACACCTCCACATCTTACTCCCAGCAACCCACTGTATCAAGAACCCAATCAAATCAGAAAAATAATGTGAATGTCCAAAAGCTTCAAAAAGAAAACAAAAATCAGAAAATCAACATGCATCAAAAATCCAAAAATGCTGCTAGGATCTCCCTGCATGTTGAACATACTTCTTCCACACACACACAACCACCTAGAAAGAAATTCTCATGTTTCTATTGTGAAAAACATGGACATGCCATGCATGATTGTTTTATGAGAAAGAATGATGATTTAGAAGCATGTAGGAAAAGAATGAAACCTTTTGCAAATGGGAAACAAGAGTGGAACAAAAAATCACATGCTTCAAAGAATCCTCGTGCTTTTAAGAACTCAAAGTCATGTTGCAACTACTGTGGTAAATTTGGACATATGGTGCATGATTGTTTCATGAAGAAAATTGATGATTTGAATGTTGTTATGAAGTGGAAGCCACGTGCCAAAGATGCTGCTAACCCACAAGGACCCAAGATGGTTTGGGTACCTAAGAATGCCAAATGAGAAATTTGTTTTACAGGTGTGCCTTGGGAATGTAAAGCATGAAATCTATTTTTATCACGAAGGTAAGGCACACAAGTGGGATAAATCAGGTTAAAAAAGAAAAACCAAAACTGAAATTTGGAAATTCAGATGATATCCCTCTCACTCTCTTCAGTAATTATGTCATTGTTTGATTCATATTGTGTTGAATTGTCTTGTGTTAATGCACATGTTTGTTCATGCATTCCATCCATAGATAGTTGCATACACTTGTGCATTTCATCCTCATATAGCATCCTGTTGAAGTGGTGCTTTGAAACCATCAATAAAATTCACTACATTTGTTGAGCTTGCATACACCCTCATGTTTGCATACACCCTTTCACACTCTGTCATGCTATAGTTGAACATTATGAATTCATGTCATAATGCACAGCAATCCTCCTACCTTCATCATCCATGACTACATAGTATATCAAATGGTGACATGTGGAAGGGTAGGGTATGCCTGTCTAAAGCTATCACTACGCGTGAGGTGATCTTTGGATCTAAGTTCTCCGCCTGGTACTATGAGTCGTTTACTCAAAAGGCTGCATATGGCATTGGATTGTTACTGAACATCTTGCATTCTTGCACACACTAAGGGGGAGCAACCACATTCATCATATGAGTTCAATGCTTAGGTTCACACATGAGTCATGCACTGCATCTTGAGCTATCTAGAGGAGTTTGGTTGTTAAAATAATTTGTGATGCCAAAGTAAATAAATTTGAATCAAAATTGACAAATCAATTCTTGTTGTTCTTGGATGCAGATTACACTCCCAAAATCTAAATGCTGATGGGCTGGCCGTGACCAAGTTTGAATCAAATGAGGAATACCTTGCAAGGATGAAAATGATAAAAATTTCTTCAATTCACCATCGGGAGATAGGAAGTGATCTTGATAGTAACCAAGATATGGTATGAAAAGTGTGCATCTCTGTTAATGAAGGATGGGTTCAATAGGTGAAAGACTTGGAAGAAAAATGATTCTCAAGGCGAAGGTAAGAAAGTAAAATCTGAAATATCAACCTCCGTGAGGTTGGTGATCTGAATGTTTGAAGGCTTCCATTCTTGTCTCCTGAAACAAGGTAATTCATCCTTATCAACTCATACAATGGCCTTTTGTCACTCGATGATACCTTTAGATGACAAGTGTTGATTCTAAAAACTTGAGTTGTCATTTACTAGCATGTTGTGACAAATTGGTTGAATCTAGTTTGATGTGATGAACATACTCAATTGATTTAACAAAATGAAAACCCTGAGAGATGTGCATGAAGTGGTTGGTTACTGAATGACATTTAAATTGAATTGCATGTCTGGTATATCAAATGGCGTTTGTGAAAGAGTGGATAATATCCACTTGGAAGCATTCCCTATGCGTTGAGTTGGGTCTTTGGACTAAAATCTCCACCTCGTACCAGATCTTGATTGGCTTGTGATTGATTAATTGTTGAATGAATCCCTGAGATGAGTTATGTGAATTGAAAATATGTTTGTGATTAAATGATCCATACATTTGACTTTTGGATGAACTCTCATTTCAAAACTTGTGAAAGACCTTTGAAAATTTATTTTTGAACAATTCTGAAATTTGGGTTGCATTGCTTACTTTTGATCATTTATGCACCCTTATTCATAAAGGTCTTGTCATAAACAATGTTTGCTGATTCATGGGTTGAATGAGGATGAACTCAATAAGATTTCTGTCACATTGGCTTGGAAATCAAAGCTCTCATCTTATTTTTGCATCCTGTCTTTCAGTCTATACAGCTATAGGTTGCATACATCGGAATCTAATGCATTAGGTGCATTTAGTTCACTCAAATGAAAAACCAAAAACACACACCTTGCACCCATGTTAATTTCTGCATTACATTAGAACTCATGCATTAGTCGCACTTAGTTCATTCTTTTGGCATCCATTCAATTGGTATCAAATTGACATCACATTGCTCGCATGCATGTCATAGTGCATTTGCATAAACTCCCAATGTGTGCTTGTGTGTTAGTATATGCTATTCACCCCCATCTTTGAAATTTCTATGACCTTATGCTTTCTTGATAAATAATGTTGCATTTGAAGTCATTATCGGTGTGCTTCATGTTGTACACTTTGGGGGGAGAAAAGTGCATCTTTTTAGGGGGAGTTGTATTGTTATGTATTCATGATATTTTCGGTATACATGCTGAATCAAATTCGCACATTTCATGCACAAAATATGAAAATGAGTGTTAAAGATAAGGATATATGAATTTCTTTTCAACACTCTTGAGATGTTAAACTTGCTGCATGTATGTTGAAGAGACAGTTGAGGAAAAAGTTGCCTACCTATCCTTGTTGAAAAATCTGAAATGAAAGTGAACGGTAGAGCAATGCTTGGTCTCACTGAGTAAACTGGGCACATGTCACCTGAGACGTGATGTGGTTCATATCTGAAAAGTGTGGACTAGTACCTCTGTTCAAAATGAGGTGAAATGGTTCAGTATTCTGAGTAACCGGGGATTCTGGCATGAGCTCCATGCGTCTACTCGCGTAAAAAGGAATCATTTTGAACCTGATCACTCTTGAAAAATTCTGACTATCATGTGATACTGGTTGAGATGAAAAAATGTTGGTGAAAACTCAATTGTGGTAGAGCGTAGCCTCCAATACGCTGTTCTCAAAATTGAAGTGCAATCTGTAAAATGTCTCCCTGTGTTGATATGAAAATCTAAATATCCATATTGAAACCATCATTTTTCATGTTACTCACATAAACATCTAAGAATTTGATTTAATATGTATTCAGAAAGTTAATTGACTGTATTAGCAATTGCATTAATCTCCTATATGATTGGAAAATCTCCCATGTGCTACACATGTGTATTCCGATTATCATGACTCTCTTGCATCTTTCCTATACCCATCCCCTCTTAAATAAGTACAGGGGAGCTGTGTTACATGTATATATATATATCTATTTACTTGCTTGTGTATGCATCTTACATGCCATCCCTTGCATAAGTTGCATCTCATACATTTCAAATCACAAATCAAAAATTAAAAATCTGGAAAATACTGAAAACCAAAAATTGGGTGGACTTCCCATGCTATTTACTTGCTCAATAAATTCTTGTGTTTGCTTGGCAAATGGGGAGACAAATTGGGCACATCCAAGTAATCGACATTTGGTATCCTCTCTAGCCAACAATTGGTGTTTCCCATACATTCCATGAACCCACTTATTTATAACTTACTCCTGCTTCATCAGAATTTCAAATGTCGGTTACTATTCCTTGCACATTTATCATGCTACAATGTGCCTCTCCTCTATTTCGTCTTCATGAGGGAGTATGATTGGCATTACCCCGCTTTTTGATAGTGTCAAAGGAGGAGAAATATTTCATGTGATTCATGTTTGCTGGATTCATGATTGGGAGAGAACCTTCATTTATGATGAGGGTTTATGCATAACATTCATACACTTTACTTCTCCATGCATACATATCTGCATTCACATGTTTCACTATCATGGATCTTGAGCTGCACATGTTACATATGTCATAAACTTTGCCTTCTTGACTATTTCTGTCATATAATGACTCACAGTGTTGCCATCATCAAAAAATGGGAGAATGTTGAATATGTGTGCACCATGATTACTGTTATGGTTTTGATGATAGCAACTACTATAAGTCACACTGTGCTTGCATATGATGTCATTGTGTATTTGTTTAAGCAGTTAGTCATTTCATCGAACAGGTTGTGTGCATGAGCAATGCATCAGTGCATACCACTGTTCATATCTTGCATTGGTTCATTCATATAGTCGATGCATCTCTTATGCTGCTACACAACAAGTCTATACATTGGTTGCAGGCACATCAAAGTCTATACATCCATTAACAAGTCTATACATTGGTTGCAGGCACATCAAGTCTATACATCCATCAGATCAGTGCACAGCAAGTCTATACAGCAGCAAGTCTGTACATTCTTCAGCAGTAAGTCTGTACAACCTACAGCCAGCAAGTCTATACATCAACAAGTCTATATAGCCAGCAAGTCTATACATCAGCAAGTCTATACAGCAAGCAAGTCTATACATCAGCAAGTCTATACATCCTGCAACAAGAAGTCTGTACGTTGGCTGATTACACAGACTCAAAGTCTGTACGTTGGCTGCTAGCTCAAATTCAAAGTCTATACACTCTTCAAACTCCATACATTCTTCAAAGTCTATACACTCTTCAAACTCCACATTCTTCAAAGTCTATACACTCTTCAAACTCCATTCATTCTTCAAAGTCTATACACTCTTCAAAGTCTATCCATTCCTTCATTTCAATCGGACCTCTCAACCCCAGTGCGAGGGTCGACCCCTGGGGTCGACCCCCGTGGGTCTTTCATCTCCAGCTGAAAGGGTCGACCCATTGGGTCGACCCCCAGCTGCAAGGGTCGACCCCAAGGGTCGACCCCTGGTGGTTATTTTTTTGAACCCGACGGGCTCCTTCACCAGACCTGCAAGGGTCGACCCCAAGGGTCGACCCATCCACTCGAGGGTCGACCCCAAGGGTCAACCCTTGAAAACCCCTGTTGCCAGAATTGTTAAACCAGCACGGGTTCTTGGAAGGGTCGACCCCAAGGGTCGACCCATGCTGTCTGGCCCATCTAGCCCCTCACGAGGGTCGACCGCAAGGGTCGACCCTTTCTGGTCTGGGCGGCGCCGTGATTGTGGACTCTTGACATTTCGACCAAATGGTCCAACCAAACTTGTGTGGCTGTCCTTAATCCACTCCATAACAAGTGGATCTTGTCCCATGGCTGTCCCTTGACCACCCTTGGCCTATATAACAACTTGTAGAGGATGAAAACCCTAAGAGAAATTCGTATGTCCTGATTTTGGGTTTCTTCCTAACATTTGTGTGTGCATGTCGCAGCAGCCAACTCCAGCCCTTGTTCCACATTGGTGTGTGCGTGAATGTGAAGGGAAGAAGGAGGAATCAAAGTTCCAATCAAGCCTCTGCTGCTGGCTGCGAGCGAAATCGAGATTCAGCCACATCCAAGCCAAGATCGTCAAGAACGGTCATCGTGCTGCACAAGTGTTTGATAAAATTCGCAGAAGAGGAAGGGAGTTCTAGTTTATGTGTGCAGGTTTGGAGTTGCAGCCTTCAAGCCCTATTCCACCTTGCTCTGAAGCTGAAATCCAAAGGAAGGAGCTTGAATAAAAGCCCAAGATCATATACATCGAAGAGCTGCATCGGACATCAAGCTTCAACATCCATTCGTGCTAGAATCCTTCATCATCCTTCAAGAATGATCTAAGGGGAGTCAAGAAAGATTCAAGGGAGATAAAGATAGTGCTATTCAAGGAAAAGAAGAGCCAAGCAAGCTCGGAGTAAAGCTCTGATCAAGTGGAGATTGAAGCCACATTCAAGATCAACAACATACATTCAAAGGGGAGCCAAATCAGGAGTTTTTCTCAACTGTGCCTTATTGTGTTTTAAGTTTCAGATTTGTATTTCCTATAAACTGCATACTTGTGTGTGTGTGGATCGTTGTTAGATACGTGGTCTTTTGTGTGTGTCGTATTGGATTTATGTGTGTGCGTAGGTCTTCCTAGATCTACGTGTGTGTGAGGTTTGCTGCACTTGTTGCAGCGTGTGTGCGTTTTGTTGATCCGCTTATTGGATCGTGTTGGAGACTTCATCTCCGTGCGTGTGTGTGTGTGTGTGTACTGGGGCTCGTCCCCGCGTGTGTGTGCAGGTGTCGTCCTGCGTGTGTGGTTGGAGCGTCGTCTCCGTTTGGGGATTTATCCCCGAGTGAAGCCTCACCTAGTTTGGTGAGGGGTGGACGTAGGGAGCCCGTCGATGTCCCGAACCACCTTAAAATCCTTGTGCATTGTGGTTTGCTTTGTGCGTTGGCTTGGTTTGATTGTTGCATCCTCTTATATGATCGTATGGGAACGGTGAGATTGAGAGAATCTGTTTATTGACATAATCAACTTCCTTAATCTTGTTGTAAGGAGTTTACTCCACCACGCAGTATTCGTCTTGTTGTCTTGTGTGGGGGTTAATGTAGGTTGTTATCTTACTTGCATGTTCATCATATTTGATGTTTTAATTGTTGTTTCATTACACTTGTTAAAAAGGGGAGAGTTTCCTTAAAATTTGTAATCACCCAATTCACCCCCCTCTTGGGTGTCATTGATCGTGGGACCCAACATCCTGTCTCCGAGGTCTTCTTCACTGCAATTTAAGGGGTTGATAAATCGTGTCTGAGTTTATCAAATTTTGGGAGTAAGCTATTCATCCCCCTTTCTATCTCACTTTTCGTTGCGCGTATCATTTGTGTCGACTCTTCGTAAGTTTGATCAGCATTTTATTGAAGTGCAGTTGCCTACGTTGACACTACTTGGATCCTACGTCGACTCTGTATCTTTGGAGTTCTCTTCGCTGCGTCAACTCATTACAGTAGCATCGACGCCATCTCTCAAAGATTTGAATAATTTTTCTTCTGTGGCGTCGACTCAATGCTTCCATTGCATTGACTCATCAACCTTGATTTCTTTGATTATAAGTTATGTGACCTTAGTGGCTGACCCTATAAAGATATTCAGAGTTAGGTCCTTGCCATCATCATAATATTCATCAGCTTCTTATTTCCACCAGATTCTACGATTCATGGATTTTTGTTACTTCAATGATTCATAGTTGTACATCATCAAAGATGGAGACTCAACATTCTCCCCCTTTTTGATGATGGCAACTATGAGTCATTTTATTTTTCATATATCAATTAGTGCCAAAATAAAAATGTTCATTTAATAGAAATCACTTATTCAATTCATTCAAGGCTTAATCACAGATATTCATTCAACTTATGACTTCCATTCAGCACAGATTCACAAACTTGCTTTCATTAAAAGAGCACACACTATACAAACATAAAAACATGTATGTCAGCAACAGATGCACAACTTTGACTCTATTCACACTATTCACACATAACTGACGCAGATAGACATTATCTGAGCTATTGAAGACACATAACCTATGACTGATAGACACACAAACATGCCCGAACAGACACACAAACAGGCATGACTTATGACTCTCTATCCCTCCCCCTTTGACACCATCAAAATGGCATAATGGGGAGGAATCATGCTAGAGGAGGAGGTCTCCTGGAAGAGCTTGCCAGAATATTATTTTCCAGACGACGAAGCCGTTCATTCATTTCAAGCATTTTATCCTGAAATACCTTTTGAAGAGTCATTATTTTGCCTTCAAGCGAATCTGACATCCCAAGCAGTATATCTGAGATATAAACCGTAAACTGATCGAGTCCATGTTCCATAGGGGATACAGGAGTGGAGGTGGTTCTGAAGTATGGACTCTCGACAACACTTTCTCCACCAGCTTGAGGGAATTATTCTTCCAAATTTCTTGCCTCTTGCACCAAATACTCAATGTCTCGTTTTAAATATCTGAATTTATCAAATGAGTTATTAAATGCCAATTTCATCCCAGCGACTTGTGACAAAGTCTCTTGTTACTGTACATTTATCTACTGTATCTGTCCTTCAATTTTTTGAAGCTGAATATGTACATTTGTCTGCATGAAGGAGGCTTGTATAGAAACTTCTCCTAGTGTGTTAATTAACCTGTTGAATCTCCTCATTGCCTGATCTGATTGCTGGCGCTGATCTACATATCTACTGTCCATCTTGAGCTCCAATCTAGTCAATCGCATATCAAAATTTGTGGACAGTTCATGGATGGATGATTGAATGTTCTGAAATTGGGCGCTTATGAACTGATAAAATTGTGGGGTAATCTGTGAAGAAGAAGTATCAGGTTGAACTGATGTAAAAGGTTGCGATGACCCAGCTGGTTGAAAGTGATAGGCCGGAGGAGTTCCAATCCCAGGGACAGTATCTGACTGAAGAGGTACAACAACTTGAAATTCAGAGTCTTGCTGTTCTTGACTAGGAGCTGTGTCTTCATGATGCACATCTATATGTGGAGCTACCTCCTCCCTAGTCTCAGGTCTCTCTCTAGGGATGTCTCTTAGAATCCTACCCACTTCAATCTTGTATTTCATAAATTTTAGACTATTTCTCAGGTAGTAGATATTAAAGGAGCAATCACTCTCTTTTTCTTATTTTTCAAGGAGATTTTTGCCATCTGGAAGATGGCAGTCAAATGTGAGGCGTAGGGTAAGTTTCTATTTGCACCAATGCAAAAAACCATAGTCTGTAACATAATATCAGACAAATTAACCTTTATTTCCTTAAACAAGCAAAACATCAGAAACCTTTGAGTATGTTGTTGACACCCATTTTAGCCCACAAGTTGTGTCATTTCTCTTATTCATCATTTTTGATGTCCCGAATTAGCCATTGTTTTGGAGCTTTCTCGGATGGATTTCAAGCCCATTTTTACCATTTCATATCCTTTAAGTCTTGGAGATCATGATTTCTTAGAGCCCCGGAGCTTATCTTTTCAAATTCCAGCTTCTAAGTCAACTTTCGGCCCATTTATGCCGGCTTCCCTCAAGTAATCGGCTCTCTCTCATTGCGCAGTCCTGCAAGTGGTTCGTTTTCACCTTCTTCCAATCCTCTTTTCAAAAAGTTATCTTCATCAAAGTTGTGCGTCTTTCAAAGATCTACAACTTCTTCTTCTACGCCGTTGTCCAGTTCTGCCCCGATTGTGAGCTATTCACATTTTTCCAGCAGACTGTGCTGTTCACCTACATTCCAAAATTTTTCTCTCTCTTCCAGCCCTATTTTCTCCCTCTTCCAATCATTTTCTCAAATTTCTTTCTTCATGAAAGTTGTTCCTCTCTCAGTTATCTACAATTTCTCTGTTTACGACTTTTTCTAATTCTCCACCGTTTGAGAGATATGCTTCAATTTCCAAAGTCGCGCGCAGTCTGCCCGGAATCTGCCTTCATCAATGTGAAGGTCTACTGTAGATGCGTTACTTCAATGTGACGGCCCTACATAGATGCGTTACTTCACATGTGACGGTCCTACAGTAGACCGTTACATCCAAACTTGTCCGAAAACGTCCCGTTTGACCTCCATAGTGTGACGGACCTACCCTAGTCCGTTACATCATGTGGCGGTCCTACGATAGACCGTTACATGCACCAGAGAGTCCAATTCATGCTGGACTCTGCTCCGTTTTTGTGCGCCGTGGCCCTCTTGAAGAGTCCATAACTTCTTGAATTCTTATCCAAATTGATCCCCGTTTTTTCCTACTTCTAGCCCTTGGTATTATCTTGAATTTGGTTCATAGGAATCAAATTTTTATTGGCAATATCTCTTGGGATCTGGGTCGCAAGATCAGGATTTATATTTCCTAGTTCAACTCAAACTCTGCAGATAAGGCTCCGGGGCTGCCTTCCAAAAGACATATCTTCTAGAATCCTCCTCCGAATTGATCCCCGTTTGTTCCTATCTCTTGTCCTTAATATTATCTCGAGTTTGATCCAGAGAACTCAATTTATCTTGGACTCTATCTCGGGAATCGTGATAAGAAGATGAGGATTTCTTACAAAACTCTATAAAAACTGCCCAATTCGCAGTCGCGACGGGGGGCTCTTTCCGGACGTGGGGCGAAGCCATGCTGCAACGCCGACTCACACCTTCGACCCTGACTTGAAGAGGGAAGTATTGGCTTTCTATTCTATCCTTCTGGGCTTGATTCCATGGTCTACACTCTTAGTTCTAGTCTCCTCAAAATCATAAATCATCACAGTTTTCTGCACTTTCTGCTACACATGCATTTTTCTCTGTTTTGCATCATCATTTTCTCTCTATTCTCTCAATCAAATCTCGTGATTTCAAATCTCATGCATGCACAACACACCCACCTATCTTTTCCACCCTTCCACAGGGGTTAAAAACCCTCCCCCGGTGCGTTCTCCCCCTTTTATTCATGCTATTTTATGCACTTTGGGCAGATTTCTACACTTCATGTTCTAATGGGTTTTTGCCTTTGTGTTTCATCTTTGTTTTGCAGGAGAGCATGAATGCAACATGAGGCCCTCTTCCTCTAGCCGGCTGGAAGGAGAGGAAATTTGAATCCACAAGTTCCCCGCACCTCGTTTGTCAAGCGCGATCAAGTTTTCTTTCCAAGGTACACGGCGCCGTTCTTTACACTTCTTCATCCTTTGGCGTTGTTGGAACCTTGGTGGCGATCACGGTTAGTATTTCTCATCCTTTCATCCCCCTTGTCTTTGATTCACATGTTTATGCATGTATGTATTTAAAGGGGGCGGGATAGGAATCTAATTAAAAAAATAAATCAACAGTTTTTTGGCGATCACAGTGGGACACCAATGCCCATCACGTTTGTTTTCATGCTCTTTTGTGACTTGGGTGTGTGCATGTGCATGTTTGGGTGATATTTTATCCATTCTTCCACTGTTTGGGGGGTTTTACGGGCTTTGGTTGTGTGACGGTCTTATGGTAGACCGTCATATCCATGTAACGGTCCTTTGGTAGACCGTTACACGGCTTCTGGCAGTCTTGCGTGCATGCTCACAGGGCCGTGTTCATCGAGGCATAACTTTTGATCCCGGAGTCCGATTGAGCTGATTCTTATTACGTTGGATAGCCCTTTGTATTGTCTTTCCATCCATATATCATTTGCATCATTTGGTTAACATTTGCATATTCTAATCTTGTCCATCTTTTTGAGTTTTGTGCATAAGTTCTGCAGGCAGGCTCAGGGACAGGTTCACAGGTACATATTTAATGAGTGATTTGACTGCCTTCCCGATGTCTGATTACACTGATTTTTGATCCATTCGATAGTCCTTTGTATTGTCTTTCCATCCATAGCTTATTTGCATCATTTGGGTCTCATTTGCTTAGTTAAAAATTGTCATCATTTTAGCATTTTGTCCATAAAATCTGCATGTGGTCTGCGCATAGGTTCACGGGGGCATCTTTGCTTAGTGATTTGATTGACCTCCCGGGGTCAGATTGATCTATTCTTGGGGCCGTTGTGCAGATCTTTGTATTGTCTTTCCATCCATATACTATTTGTTTTAGTTGTATCATGTTTGCATAGTTTAATCTAGTCTTGATTTTCTAGTTTTAAGCTAGAATTTGCATGCACTCCGGTGCACATAGGGCCATACGTTGCATATCATAGTTGCATTTCCTACCTTGGTGCGTGGACCTCTCGTCTCCATATTCCTTGGAGCCGACCAGGAAAGCACATCAAGGACCTCCATAAGTCCCCGTGAGCCGTGGATTCCCACACGGACACCGGGCCGGTTGTACCTTTTCACCCCTTAGGCTTGCATCTGCATAAGTGTGAGGGAGTTAACCTTAGTCAACCCAAAGTTTGGATCTTATTCCCATAGGATTCCTATCTCGAGGGAAGTATTATTAATTCAAATCATTAAAAGGTCCATTGAAATCTCTAAAATATTTCCCATCATATCAACTTGTTTGACTTGGGTGAAAACTCTTACATTGCATTGATTGTGTTATTTGGGCTTGTCCAAGCCCATTAGTGGTGTTTTGTGTTGCACCCACGTCTTTCATCATTATTAGGCCCACTTAGGTTACCCCATTTTGTGTGTCCATTGTCTAGTCCATTGTCCCGTGATCCGTTGTCCATTCGTCTTTGCATTAGTGGGTTAGTCCCCTCTTGTCCTTGGGCCCATTAAGCCAGTGCTTCCCCACTTGTATTCTCCTTGACATCCTTGTATTAAGTCTCCATTCGCCCTCATGGAGCATCATTCTAACCCCTTGTATCATTCTTTTTCCCAATCTGCTTCCTATTCCCGCGTGGAATCCTCTTCCCGCGTGGGTCCATCTTCTCGTGGTCCCTCTGACCCATCTGAGGAACAGGCTAATCTCATGGCCCGTATTTCAAGCCTTGTTTGCCAAATGGACCCGGCCCAGGCCCAACGTCTTATTGCATCTTATCTTCATGGGCCTTCTTCTCATAATGGGCCATCTCCTATTCATGGGCCTCCTCCTTCTCCTTCATATGTTGCTGGCCCAATTGCTAATGGGCATTATTCTCTTAATGGGCCTCATCCTTCTGCCCATGTTGCTGCCAGCCCATTCAACCCATATGCTCATGCCTCTTCCAGGCCCACATATCCTTCCATTCTCGGAATGGGCCCGTCTTCTTCTCAGCCCGGATCCTCTTATTCAGCCCAATACCATGCTCCTGGTCCTAATTCACACCCTCTTGCTCAAGTTGGCCCATATTCTTCTCGATCTCTCCCTACCCAGGAGATGATTGCTCAAACCCAACGCCAGCTTGATGAGCTTCAACGCCGGATCAATCCCAAATCCTCCTTGAGTATCCCATTCGCATTTCAAGGTCTTCGGCTTCCGCCATCTTCACAAATTCCCGCATATCGCCGTTATAGTGGAGTTGGTGACCCATATGTGCACTTGAAGGAGTTTGTTTATGAGTCGGCCCAATTTCGACATGACCAAAACTTGATGGCTTATCTGTTTGGTCTGTCATTGGAAGGCCCGGCTCGGGATTGGTTCTTCTCTCTTCCGCAAGAGCAAGTTGTGCGTTTTCATGCCGTTCAAGAAAAGTTTATTCAGCAGTATCAAGACCAGGTTGGGCCCAAGTATTCTATCGCGGATCTGGCCCAAGAGATGATGAAGCCCGAAGAGGATTTCTGCACCTTTGCCGACCGCTGGCGTCACCTTGCCACGTAAGTCTCGGGACACATTCCGGAGGGAGAACAAATCAAGATGCTGATATCAAATGCAACACCCGAGTATCGGTTCATCTTAGCACTCAACGACATCACCTCCTGGCAGCAACTTTACAGCCGAGCCCACTTCATTCGCCAACAAATCCAAGATTCCCTTGACCTCGAGTCTCCACCATCCACCTCCACATATCAACCTTCACCCTCCACATGTCAACACTACGCTCCCATGAGTCAGCCGGCCATGAGTCAGCCTTCCGCCACATATCCCTCCACGAGCCAACCTCCTGCCTCTACATACCCATATGCCTCAGCATATCAACCTTCCATGAGTCAGCCTCCCGCATCCACATACCCGTCTCCATCTCCACTTCCGGTCAAGGGAACACCACATCCTGAGCAAGTAGATGCCGTCTACATACCTCCCCACTCCGTTCCACACATGCCTTCACCAAAGCCCTCCACCACTAGCCACGCACTCCTGCCTACGCAACCTCCACTTTCATCTCCACAACCTTCTCCACCATTACATATCCCTCGGCATCCACCTTGCCCGAAGCAGGCTCCTCATCTTCCTTTGCCGGAGTGTTTCACCGATATATTTCAGGCTTTGATGGCCACTCACGCGTTGCCGTTCTCTCCGGTTGTGCCTTACCGACCCGCGGTCGGGGATATGCTTCAGTTTTGTGATTTCCACCGTCAGCAGGGGCATTTGGTTGAGGATTGCCCCGAGTTCCGGGATTATGTTTATGATCTGGAAGCTAAGAAAAGGATTGATTGGGCCGCCATGCATAAAGTTATTTTACATCTTCGCAACCAATAACAGCAGCAAGAAGTGCCACCCGGGCAGCCGTCTCTGTTACTTCCAGGGCAGGGGCACCCCTATTATTCCTCGTCTAGTGCTGCACTCGCTCCATCACCTACTCTGTTACCTCCACCATCTCTTACCCCGGCTCCATCGTCGCCACAAACCCAAGCCTCTGCTCATGCTAGTGCCTCCCCTTCTTCTCCCGCCGCCACTACCACTACTTCTATCCCCAACATCGCTCGACGCATTGTGTCGACACGTCGACGGTGGACACCACAACCTCCCTCTTCACCCTCTCTACCTCCATGTCCACTACCCCCATCACCTTCATCACTATCCTCACCATCTCCATTGCCATCACCATCATCTCCATCTCCACTACCAATGCTTCCATCACCACCTCCATCTCCACCCTCGCCTCCATCTCCGCCATCACCTTTGCCCGAGCCTGAGCAAGCCAAACCTTCTCCTTTATCTCTACCCTCAGCCACGCCTTCGCCGTCGCCTTTATCGCCACTCGAGCCTATCATCGCCACATCGCCTGCGCCTTCACTTTCCATCACCACTCCCGTTGGAGCCTCCATGCCTTCCAAACCTTCACATGTTCCACCCAAGCATCTTCCCTTTACTTCTCCAACCACTCCCACCCCACGGAGCGGGTGTGCGCTTCCTTTGGTGCCCCTCGGGTCTAATCCCCAGGGAGACAATAAGTCAAGTCAGGATGATTTAGTGCCGGCCGTGCATTTCAAGATTCAAGATTTTATCTGTCGGATGCCGGTTCGTGTCCTCGTCCCTGGTTATTTTGGGGATGATCCGCCTCTACTTTCAAAGATGAGAGTTGCTAAGAAGAGTTCCCTTGAGTTGATGCCAGTTTCTTCACAAGCGAGGCCGGTGGCAATCTCCTTGCTCACCGGAGAGTTCACTGTTGATGCTATTATTTCTCCTCGCTCTATTGCTGTTCAGATGACAGGCCAAGAAGGGTTCTCTACCCACGTTGTGCTAACACATATGGCCACCAAGCAGATTATGGGTTCTATGTTCAAGGGGCAATTGGCCGTATCTTCTACACTTTCCAAGGATATTCTGCACCTGTTATGTAATCTTCCTCCGTTTATTAGCAAACCGGCCATGTCAACGCCGTGTATTACTCTCCCTCAGCTTCACCCGTCTCTTCTATCAAGGGAGTTGTGCTTCAAGACTGAGTTCCGAGTGGAGTTACCGAATCTCATGCTTCTAGTGCCGAGAGACAAAACCCCGTGGGTGTGTGATATTCATCACTCTGAAGAGTTACTCGCTCAAGAGTGTTCGCATATTGCTAGCACCGGGTGTCTAGGGGCAACCACACCGATGAAGTTGCATGTTCACAGTCGGGCCAGGTAATCTGCTAGGTGGGCCCGTTATTTGAGAAGGTATTACATATTAAGAAGCCCGAAGGTCCAAGCCCCCACCAGGTGGGTCCATTTTCAAGAAATTTCTGCCAAGAAGAGGCGGCGACGTAAACTCAATGGCTATCGGTTGTGCATTCAGGGGTCCACCTCTTCCTCCTTTTCTTTTCATTTATCCTTCCTTCTACTCAGTTCCCACCCTTGGGTGGTGTATCTTCCTCCATCTGATCCTATCTCCATCATTTTCTCCTCCTTCCATAGGTCCATGCGTCCCCATTCCTCTCTTTTTTCCCCGGATCCTCCAGATTTTCCCTCCTCTCACGATTCTAGGCCCTGGCCTATGTCATCATTCCATCCTAATCTCGGGACATCACCTGATTATTCTTCCCCGAGACTTCCAGGTGTTGCCTCTGATTCTTCCCCTCCGGTATCTCCGGGTTCTTCTTATTCCCCGACCTTGGCGGGTGTCTCCCATTCTCCTTCTCTGCCACTGTCGGATGATTCTCGTCCCTCTTCTCCGACCACGTCGGATGATTCTTCTTATCATCTTTCTACTCTTTCCTCTTCACCCTTTCGGGGTCTTCGCCCTTTCTCTTGCTGTTTTCGAGGCTTTAGTCCGCCTTGATCTTGGCTAATCTGGTTCTTCTATAATTGGTTCCTTGTTATCAAGGTCTCTGTGCCTTAACGAGGGAGTTCTAGCCCTCGTCACTCTTCCTTTTTATCCTTATTCGTCTAGTTTAATGTATGCCGCTCCTCCATGTAGAGGAATCTTTGATCCTTTGCTATCCTGATGGGGCATCAAAGGCGATTTCCATACACGGGTGAAGTGTATTTATGTGTTATGGCTTGTATGAAGTTGTAATTGTGTAATTTCTTTCTTTTGGGCTCCTTGTAAGGCTTATATCAAGCCAATGGGCCATTTGTTATGTCAAGTCCAAGGTTAGATTGCCATTAGTAGAGTCCATTAGAAAGCCTAGTTCATATTGGACCAAGTGCCACCCTTATGGACCATATTAGTCATTTAAGGCCCAATTGGGCCACTCCCTCTCATGGGCCACCAAGACTTGGAAGGCCCAAGTCTAGACTTGAGTTAATGGGTTGGGTTGGCTGCCCTTGGACCAGCCTAGGCCCAAGAGAGGCCCATGAAGGGGGCGCCCCCTCTTTTGGCCTTATTAGGCTTGTTAGGTGGTGTTTGAATGGATCTAGTCCAAGGTTGAATAAGTATGGTCAAATTAGATTAAACTAATGTATTAAATGTGTGATTCACATTGTATCCCAACCCTTCAATCCAAACCTCTAGATCCAAGGGCTGAGGGTGAGTTTGGTTGGCATCCTATATAAGGTTGTATTTTTCATATTGAATGAATTAATGAAGAGAAAAAAGGCTTTTGCCCCCAAGTGAAGCTTGCGCCCCTTCCCTCTCTCTCCCTGGTTCCTCCACCCCCTCTCCCCTTTCTAGAGTGTAATCCCTTCCCCCTTGATCCCCTCCAGCATCTGAAGCAACTCCGGTGATCGCCGCCGCCATCGTCTCGCCGCCGACGCGTCGTTGCCAACGGTTTCGGTGTTCTGTCCACTCAGGATAGATCCTTCTTCTCCGAATTCCTGCTATCACTCCCTTCATCTTCTGAAGCTCAAAATTTTAGGGTTGGTTCCCCTCTAGAACCCTTATCCCCACAAAAAAAATCACGTCAAAATTCATCATTTAGCTATTTTTTGATTTTCGTCCAAGTCCAAGTTCCAGATCTGTCCTGGTTCTGTTCACTGTTCATCAGCTCTGAGTCTACCCCATTCGAACCATCTTTTTATTTTTGTTGGGACGCCCAAATTTACTGGGAGTTCTGTCCACATTCCTCTACCAACAGGAATTTTCTTAATTTTTGGTTCAGCATCCAAGTATTTTAAAAAATTCGTCCAATTTCCCAAGAACAGTCTGCCCATAGTTTCCAAGATCCGACATAGGTCTAGTAAAAAAATCCCAGAAAATCCATTTCTTCTCCAATCAATAAACCAAAAATATTCCCGGATTCCTCTCTCAGAGACCTTCAACTTTTCTGAAGAAATCATTTCCAGATTCGGAGGTCTTCTCACCGGTCAACGTCGATCTTCAGAGAAGATAGATCCTGCCCCTGCAGTTCTGGCCCGAATTCAGCAAGATTGTAAATTCAACAATCAGAAATACAGATCTGATTATTTTTTTTGAAGACCCCTATGTCGAAGTATTTTGAGTCCTCTTTCCAACGGCTCTAATTTCGTCGTGTTCCGAAGACGGGGCTGATCGCAGCAGCAGTTTTCTCCGAGTCGTGCGCCTACAAATAGAACTTTCAGGTTTGTGGCCGAGTTCCCCGCGAGCGTCGTCCGATGGCCGCCCGGCGTCCGGCGGTCGTTCCAGCAGCTCGCCATCCCAGGGGAATGCTTCCCAAGTGTCTCCACAATAGAGGAGTCATCAGGCCTCACACGACCCCTCCGGTCAACACGTGGGCCCCCACTAACACGAGTACGCGTGAAGCCGAAGCATCGTCCGGAACCGCCCGTCAACCCGAAATTGGTCCTCCCGGGCCCACTTGTGTCGCCCTTTACCTCCCTGCGTGGAGTGGGCTTATTTGTACTGCTGTAAACATAATGTACTAAGTTCCCGGGAGTACGAGCTTTGGCCGGGTGCCGTCTTCGCCACGCCGAGAGCGTGGAGGTATCGCCTTCACCCTTACACTTGGCATTAGCTTAATTCTTTATATGCTTTATATGCCGCTGCTAGAGAGCATGTGTATGGATACCTAGCTCGCTTTCAATTTATAATATCACTACTGCGAGAGAGAGCGAAGCCGTCCCGTGACCCGATCCGGGCACGAAAGTGCGAGCCGACCACCCTAGCTCTTGCCGGTTTCTCAACCGTGCACGTCCGACGCTTCCCTCATCAAGGGACGATCGCGAGCTTTCCGTGTCCGTGTCTCGTCCCGCATCAATTTGATATCAGAGCGAGTTTGAGTCTAGGGTGTCAAAAAGAAAAAAAAAGAGTGTCATTTATGTCTAGTCATTATTCATTGTCTACGTCGAGTCTAAGATCATCATATTTTCAAAACAACAAAAAAAGTGTCTTTTTGCATTGCCCCCCTTTACTCGGTATATCAAAAGGTGTTGTCCGAACGTTAGGCCACGCCTATCGGGAAGGCCGCACACTTGTGCGAGTGATCTTCGGATCGGTTATCTCCGCCACGTACCGAGTCTTGGTTTACGTCTAGGGTCCTTAGTGTGCATGCATTCCAACTTTGCATTACTTAGGGTCGTGTCTAGTGTCTTGCCCAAATGGCCTTGCATATCCATTCCTAGGGATCCATTCCCGTATATAGGCAACTATGGCCAACCCATGTCGACCCGTCCAAGGTGATAGGTCCGTGTCCGAGTACATTCGGGCATATCATAAGTATTGGTTGGAACATGGCTTGGGAGAGGAGAGCAAAACGGCCGCATTTCAGTTCCGGAGAGGTTTGCGCCTTCACTTCCAATTGGAATGTCTTATCCGCAATGCATTCTCTCTAGCGGAATCCTATACGGTCGCTCTAGTGGTCGAACCATTTGAGTCACACTTCTCTCGGTATGGTGGCTTTAGACAAGCATCTACCTCCCAGCCGCCTACACCATGGCCTTCACCACTCGAGAGAGTTCCAATGTCATCCATCTCTATTTCCGAATTTGATTCGGAATCCTCTCATTTGGAACCACCAAGGCCCGAGCCACCCGTATTTCTAACGGGTACGCTTTTCATAGCCGAGCCACTTCTTAGTTGGCTCAAGGATGGCTTGGTCCCACATCCCTTCCCATCAATGGACCCCACACTACCACTAGTGTCAAGCAACTCATTTCATACCACCTTCCGGTCTCGTCACTATGTGGACACATTGGACGACCTTCTTAAAGGGTTAGACCGGCAGTTGACCTTTACACATTTATTGGCCCGAGGCTTCGACCAACCCGCTAGTCTTAGCTTCACCCATCCGGCCTATGGGTCCATTACCTCCGAGTGCACCGTGGGGTGTGTCACCACGGAGATTCTTCTACTCCTCCCGATGCCGGCCGAGTCTGACTTCATTCTCTTTTGCCCAAGGGAGGAAGTTTATTTTCTTCACATGACCATCGTCCCGTTCACTATGGCGGATGAAGGTGACCATTCACACCTTCAAGAATTTCACGATTGGGACCGTGTCATGGAGGAACCCATCTCCCGGGGTCATACCTTCTTTGACCCTTTTGACCCCTCCACTAGTGAAGCTCCCGAGCTATCACATTCTCTCCACCTCTTCCAAGGAGTTCACTATTCCACCCATACCCCTCGGTCTAGTCGGCAAGCCGTCTCTACATCTAGGGATGATGACGAAGGTAGTTTTGGATCTCCTAGCCCTTCTTCACCCAAATCCCATCGGTCACCAATGCATGAGTGGTACATCTTAGGGTGTCTAGGAGTCCTCCCTTCCATCAACCATCGTGTACATCTAGTATATGCATGGCACATATTCGGGTGTCCTGGTCCGCCGTCACCCATGTACGGGTCGGACTAACAGTGTGCTTTTTCTTTGTGTGGTTTTATTTTGAGTGATTTGTTTGCATGGTTTGTGTGTCGTTTGTTTGTCTGCATGCGTCTTGTGCAAGCTCGTTGTCGTTCTCTTACGAGTAAGAGGCGAGTGGACTCACTTGATGAGTATGGGATCGGTTTTACTTCTATATCCGGATCAGTCACCTATAGGGACTCAGCGGTGATTCCTAGTGAGTCTTCGAGCTCTCTCCTTCCTTTTGAGAGTGCCCCTTCGGAGTGACCACCTTTAGCCATAGCAGTGCGCATATCGAGTATATATGGAATGAGCAGGTGCCGATCACTTGGAGTGGAGCATACCCGCGCTACTTAGCACGGTGACGGATCCGCCGGAGGACCGGAGCAGCCATACCCCTACTCGACGGGGTCGAGTTCCTCCCACCCGGGGAGAATTGATGGGGCATCAAAGGCGATTTCCATACACGGGTGAAGTGTATTTGTGTGTTATGGCTTGTATGAAGTTGTAATTGTGTAATTTCTTTCTTTTGGGCTCCTTGTAAGGCTTATATCAAGCCAATGAGCCATTTGTTATGTCAAGTCTAAGGTTAGATTGCCATTAGTAGAGTCCATTAGAAAGCCTAGTTCATATTGGACCAAGTGCCACCCTTATGGACCATATTAGTCATTTAAGACCCAATTGGGCCACTCCCTCTCGTGGGCCACCAAGACTTGGAAGGCCCAAGTCTAGACTTGAGTTAATGGGTTGGGTTGGCTGCCCTTGGACCAACCTAGGCCCAAGAGAGGCCCATGAAGGGGGCGCCCCCTCTTTTGGCCTTATTAGGCTTGTTAGGTGGTGTTTGAATGGATCTAGTCCAAGGTTGAATAAGTATGGTCAAATTAGATTAAACTAATGTATTAAATGTGTGATTCACATTGTATCCCAGCCCTTCAATCCAAACCCCTAGATCCAAGGGCTGAGGGTGAGTTTGGTTGGCATCCTATATAAGGTTGTATTTTTCATATTGAATGAATTAATGAACAGAAAAAAGGCTTTTGCCCCCAAGTGAAGCTTGCGCCCCTCCCTCTCTCTCCCTGGTTCCTCCACCCCCTCTCCCCTTTCTAGAGTGTAATCCCTTCCCCCTTGATCCCCTCCAGCATCTGAAGCAACTCCGGTGATCGCCGCCGCCATCGTCTCACCGCCGACGCGTCGTTGCCAACGGTTTCGGTGTTCTGTCCACTCAGGATAGATCCTTCTTCTCCGAATTCCTGCTATCACTCCCTTCATCTTCTGAAGCTCAAAATTTCAGGGTTGGTTCCCCTCTAGAACCCTTATCCCCAAAAAACATATCACGTCAAAATTCATCCTTTAGCTATTTTTTGATTTTCGTCCAAGTCCAAGTTCCAGATCTGTCCTGGTTCTGTTCACTGTTCATCAGCTCTGAGTCTACCCCATTCGAACCATCTTTTTATTTTTGTTGGGACGCCCAAATTTACTGGGAGTTCTGTCCACATCCCTCTACCACCAGGAATTTTCTTAATTGTTGGTTCAGCCTCCAAGTATTTTAAAAAATTCGTCCAAGTTCCCAAGAACAGTCTGCCCATAGTTTCCAAGATCCGACACAGGTCTAGTAAAAAAATCCCAGAAAATCCATTTCTTCTCCAATCAATAAACCAAAAATATTCCCGGATTCCTCTCTCAGAGACCTTCAACTTTTCTGAAGAAATCATTTCCACATTCGGAGGTCTTCTCACCGGTCAACGTCGATCTTCATAGAAGATAGATCCTGCCCCTGCAGTTCTGGCCCGAATTCAGCAAGATTGTAAATTCAACAATCAGAAATACAGATCTGATTATTTTTTTTGAAGACCCCTATGTCGAAGTATTTTGAGTCCTCTTTCCAACGGCTCTAATTTCGTCGCGTTCCGAAGACGGGGCTGATCGCAGCAGCAGTTTTCTCCGAGTCGTGCGCCTACAAACAGAACTTTCAGGTTTGTGGCCGAGTTCCCCGCGAGCGTCGTCCGAGGGCCGCCCGGCGTCCGGCGGTCGTTCCAGCAGCTCGCCATCCCAGGGGAATGCTTCCCAAGTGTCTCCACAATAGAGGAGTCATCAGGCCTCACACGACCCCTCCGGTCAACACGTGGGCCCCCACTAACACGAGTACGCGTGAAGCCGAAGCATCGTCCGGAACCGCCCGTCAACCCGAAATTGGTCCTCCCGGGCCCACTTGTGTCGCCCTTTACCTCCCTGCGTGGAGTGGGCTTATTTGTACTGCTGTAAACATAATGTACTAAGTTCCCGGGAGTACGAGCTTCGGCCGGGTGCCGTCTTCGCCACGCCGAGAGCGTGGAGGTATCGCCTTCACCCTTACACTTGGCATTAGCTTAATTCTTTATATGCTTTATATGCCGCTGCTAGAGAGCATGTGTATGGATACCTAGCTCGCTTTCAATTTATAATATCACTACTGCGAGAGAGAGCGAAGCCGTCCCGTGACCCGATCCGGGCACGAAAGTGCGAGCCGACCACCCTAGCTCTTGCCGGTTTCTCAACCGTGCACGTCCGACGCTTCCCTCATCAAGGGACGATCGCGAGCTTGCCGTGTCCGTGTCTCGTCCCGCATCAATTTGATATCAGAGCGAGTTTGAGTCTAGGGTGTCAAAAAGAAAAAAAAAGAGTGTCATTTATGTCTAGTCATTATTCATTGTCTACGTCGAGTCTAAGATCATCATATTTTCAAAACAACAAAAAAAGTGTCTTTTTGCATTGCCCCCCTTTACTCGGTATATCAAAAGGTGTTGTCCGAACGTTAGGCCACGCCTATCGGGAAGGCCGCACACTTGTGCGAGTGATCTTCGGATCGGTTATCTCCGCCACGTACCGAGTCTTGGTTTACGTCTAGGGTCCTTAGTGTGCATGCATTCCAACTTTGCATTACTTAGGGTCGTGTCTAGTGTCTTGCCCAAATGGCCTTGCATATCCATTCCTAGGGATCCATTCCCGTATTTAGGCAACTATGGCCAACCCATGTCGACCCGTCCAAGGTGATAGGTCCGTGTCCGAGTACATTCGGGCATATCATAAGTATTGGTTGGAACATGGCTTGGGAGAGGAGAGCAAAACGGCCGCATTTCAGTTCCGGAGAGGTTTGCGCCTTCACTTCCAATTGGAATGTCTTATCCGCAATGCATTCTCTCTAGCGGAATCCTATACGGTCGCTCTAGTGGTCGAACCATTTGAGTCACACTTCTCTCGGTATGGTGGCTTTAGACAAGCATCTACCTCCCAGCCGCCTACACCATGGCCTTCACCACTCGAGAGAGTTCCAATGTCATCCATCTCTATTTCCGAATTTGATTCGGAATCCTCTCATTTGGAACCACCAAGGCCCGAGCCACCCGTATTTCTAACGGGTACGCTTTTCATAGCCGAGCCACTTCTTAGTTGGCTCAAGGATGGCTTGGTCCCACATCCCTTCCCATCAATGGACCCCACACTACCACTAGTGTCAAGCAACTCATTTCATACCACCTTCCGGTCTCGTCACTATGTGGACACATTGGACGACCTTCTTAAAGGGTTAGACCGGCAGTTGACCTTTACACATTTATTGGCCCGAGGCTTCGACCAACCCGCTAGTCTTAGCTTCACCCATCCGGCCTATGGGTCCATTACCTCCGAGTGCACCGTGGGGTGTGTCACCACGGAGATTCTTCTACTCCTCCCGATGCCGGCCGAGTCTGACTTCATTCTCTTTTGCCCAAGGGAGGAAGTTTATTTTCTTCACATGACCATCGTCCCGTTCACTATGGCGGATGAAGGTGACCATTCACACCTTCAAGAATTTCACGATTGGGACCGTGTCATGGAGGAACCCATCTCCCGGGGTCATACCTTCTTTGACCCTTTTGACCCCTCCACTAGTGAAGCTCCCGAGCTATCACATTCTCTCCACCTCTTCCAAGGAGTTCACTATTCCACCCATACCCCTCGGTCTAGTCGGCAAGCCGTCTCTACATCTAGGGATGATGACGAAGGTAGTTTTGGATCTCCTAGCCCTTCTTCACCCAAATCCCATCGGTCACCAATGCATGAGTGGTACATCTTAGGGTGTCTAGGAGTCCTCCCTTCCATCAACCATCGTGTACATCTAGTATATGCATGGCACATATTCGGGTGTCCTGGTCCGCCGTCACCCATGTACGGGTCGGACTAACAGTGTGCTTTTTCTTTGTGTGGTTTTATTTTGAGTGATTTGTTTGCATGGTTTGTGTGTCGTTTGTTTGTCTGCATGCGTCTTGTGCAAGCTCGTTGTCGTTCTCTTACGAGTAAGAGGCGAGTGGACTCACTTGATGAGTATGGGATCGGTTTTACTTCTATATCCGGATCAGTCACCTATAGGGACTCAGCGGTGATTCCTAGTGAGTCTTCGAGCTCTCTCCTTCCTTTTGAGAGTGCCCCTTCGGAGTGACCACCTTTAGCCATAGCAGTGCGCATATCGAGTATATATGGAATGAGCAGGTGCCGATCACTTGGAGTGGAGCATACCCGCGCTACTTAGCACGGTGACGGATCCGCCGGAGGACCGGAGCAGCCATACCCCTACTCGACGGGGTCGAGTTCCTCCCACCCGGGGAGAATTGATGGGGCATCAAAGGCGATTTCCATACACGGGTGAAGTGTATTTGTGTGTTATGGCTTGTATGAAGTTGTAATTGTGTAATTTCTTTCTTTTGGGCTCCTTGTAAGGCTTATATCAAGCCAATGAGCCATTTGTTATGTCAAGTCTAAGGTTAGATTGCCATTAGTAGAGTCCATTAGAAAGCCTAGTTCATATTGGACCAAGTGCCACCCTTATGGACCATATTAGTCATTTAAGACCCAATTGGGCCACTCCCTCTCGTGGGCCACCAAGACTTGGAAGGCCCAAGTCTAGACTTGAGTTAATGGGTTGGGTTGGCTGCCCTTGGACCAACCTAGGCCCAAGAGAGGCCCATGAAGGGGGCGCCCCCTCTTTTGGCCTTATTAGGCTTGTTAGGTGGTGTTTGAATGGATCTAGTCCAAGGTTGAATAAGTATGGTCAAATTAGATTAAACTAATGTATTAAATGTGTGATTCACATTGTATCCCAGCCCTTCAATCCAAACCCCTAGATCCAAGGGCTGAGGGTGAGTTTGGTTGGCATCCTATATAAGGTTGTATTTTTCATATTGAATGAATTAATGAACAGAAAAAAGGCTTTTGCCCCCAAGTGAAGCTTGCGCCCCTCCACTCTCTCTCCCTGGTTCCTCCACCCCCTCTCCCCTTTCTAGAGTGTAATCCCTTCCCCCTTGATCCCCTCCAGCATCTGAAGCAACTCCGGTGATCGCCGCCGCCATCGTCTCACCGCCGACGCGTCGTTGCCAACGGTTTCGGTGTTCTGTCCACTCAGGATAGATCCTTCTTCTCCGAATTCCTGCTATCACTCCCTTCATCTTCTGAAGCTCAAAATTTCAGGGTTGGTTCCCCTCTAGAACCCTTATCCCCAAAAAACATATCACGTCAAAATTCATCCTTTAGCTATTTTTTGATTTTCGTCCAAGTCCAAGTTCCAGATCTGTCCTGGTTCTGTTCACTGTTCATCAGCTCTGAGTCTACCCCATTCGAACCATCTTTTTATTTTTGTTGGGACGCCCAAATTTACTGGGAGTTCTGTCCACATCCCTCTACCACCAGGAATTTTCTTAATTTTTGGTTCAGCATCCAAGTATTTTAAAAAATTCGTCCAAGTTCCCAAGAACAGTCTGCCCATAGTTTCCAAGATCCGACACAGGTCTAGTAAAAAAATCCCAGAAAATCCATTTCTTCTCCAATCAAAAAACCAAAAATATTCCCGGATTCCTCTCTCAGAGACCTTCAACTTTTCTGAAGAAATCATTTCCACATTCGGAGGTCTTCTCACCGGTCAACGTCGATCTTCATAGAAGATAGATCCTGCCCCTGCAGTTCTGGCCCGAATTCAGCAAGATTGTAAATTCAACAATCAGAAATACAGATCTGATTATTTTTTTTGAAGACCCCTATGTCGAAGTATTTTGAGTCCTCTTTCCAACGGCTCTAATTTCGTCACGTTCCGAAGACGGGGCTGATCGCAGCAGCAGTTTTCTCCGAGTCGTGCGCCTACAAACAGAACTTTCAGGTTTGTGGCCGAGTTCCCCGCGAGCGTCGCCCGAGGGCCGCCCGGCGTCCGGCGGTCGTTCCAGCAGCTCGCCATCCCAGGGGAATGCTTCCCAAGTGTCTCCACAATAGAGGAGTCATCAGGCCCCACACGACCCCTCCGGTCAACACGTGGGCCCCCACTAACACGAGTACGCGTGAAGCCGAAGCATCGTCCGGAACCGCCCGTCAACCCGAAATTGGTCCTCCCGGGCCCACTTGTGTCGCCCTTTACCTCCCTGCGTGGAGTGGGCTTATTTGTACTGCTGTAAACATAATGTACTAAGTTCCCGGGAGTACGAGCTTTGGCCGGGTGCCGTCTTCGCCACGCCGAGAGCGTGGAGGTATCGCCTTCACCCTTACACTTGGCATTAGCTTAATTCTTTATATGCTTTATATGCCGCTGCTAGAGAGCATGTGTATGGATACCTAGCTCGCTTTCAATTTATAATATCACTACTGCGAGAGAGAGCGAAGCCGTCCCGTGACCCGATCCGGGCACGAAAGTGCGAGCCGACCACCCTAGCTCTTGCCGGTTTCTCAACCGTGCACGTCCGACGCTTCCCTCATCAAGGGACGATCGCGAGCTTGCCGTGTCCGTGTCTCGTCCCGCATCAATTTGATATCAGAGCGAGTTTGAGTCTAGGGTGTCAAAAAGAAAAAAAAAGAGTGTCATTTATGTCTAGTCATTATTCATTGTCTACGTCGAGTCTAAGATCATCATATTTTCAAAACAACAAAAAAAGTGTCTTTTTGCATTGCCCCCCTTTACTCGGTATATCAAAAGGTGTTGTCCGAACGTTAGGCCACGCCTATCGGGAAGGCCGCACACTTGTGCGAGTGATCTTCGGATCGGTTATCTCCGCCACGTACCGAGTCTTGGTTTACGTCTAGGGTCCTTAGTGTGCATGCATTCCAACTTTGCATTACTTAGGGTCGTGTCTAGTGTCTTGCCCAAATGGCCTTGCATATCCATTCCTAGGGATCCATTCCCGTATTTAGGCAACTATGGCCAACCCATGTCGACCCGTCCAAGGTGATAGGTCCGTGTCCGAGTACATTCGGGCATATCATAAGTATTGGTTGGAACATGGCTTGGGAGAGGAGAGCAAAACGGCCGCATTTCAGTTCCGGAGAGGTTTGCGCCTTCACTTCCAATTGGAATGTCTTATCCGCAATGCATTCTCTCTAGCGGAATCCTATACGGTCGCTCTAGTGGTCGAACCATTTGAGTCACACTTCTCTCGGTATGGTGGCTTTAGACAAGCATCTACCTCCCAGCCGCCTACACCATGGCCTTCACCACTCGAGAGAGTTCCAATGTCATCCATCTCTATTTCCGAATTTGATTCGGAATCCTCTCATTTGGAACCACCAAGGCCCGAGCCACCCATATTTCTAACGGGTACGCTTTTCATAGCCGAGCCACTTCTTAGTTGGCTCAAGGATGGCTTGGTCCCACATCCCTTCCCATCAATGGACCCCACACTACCACTAGTGTCAAGCAACTCATTTCATACCACCTTCCGGTCTCGTCACTATGTGGACACATTGGACGACCTTCTTAAAGGGTTAGACCGGCAGTTGACCTTTACACATTTATTGGCCCGAGGCTTCGACCAACCCGCTAGTCTTAGCTTCACCCATCCGGCCTATGGGTCCATTACCTCCGAGTGCACCGTGGGGTGTGTCACCACGGAGATTCTTCTACTCCTCCCGATGCCGGCCGAGTCTGACTTCATTCTCTTTTGCCCAAGGGAGGAAGTTTATTTTCTTCACATGACCATCGTCCCGTTCACTATGGCGGATGAAGGTGACCATTCACACCTTCAAGAATTTCACGATTGGGACCGTGTCATGGAGGAACCCATCTCCCGGGGTCATACCTTCTTTGACCCTTTTGACCCCTCCACTAGTGAAGCTCCCGAGCTATCACATTCTCTCCACCTCTTCCAAGGAGTTCACTATTCCACCCATACCCCTCGGTCTAGTCGGCAAGCCGTCTCTACATCTAGGGATGATGACGAAGGTAGTTTTGGATCTCCTAGCCCTTCTTCACCCAAATCCCATCGGTCACCAATGCATGAGTGGTACATCTTAGGGTGTCTAGGAGTCCTCCCTTCCATCAACCATCGTGTACATCTAGTATATGCATGGCACATATTCGGGTGTCCTGGTCCGCCGTCACCCATGTACGGGTCGGACTAACAGTGTGCTTTTTCTTTGTGTGGTTTTATTTTGAGTGATTTGTTTGCATGGTTTGTGTGTCGTTTGTTTGTCTGCATGCGTCTTGTGCAAGCTCGTTGTCGTTCTCTTACGAGTAAGAGGCGAGTGGACTCACTTGATGAGTATGGGATCGGTTTTACTTCTATATCCGGATCAGTCACCTATAGGGACTCAGCGGTGATTCCTAGTGAGTCTTCGAGCTCTCTCCTTCCTTTTGAGAGTGCCCCTTCGGAGTGACCACCTTTAGCCATAGCAGTGCGCATATCGAGTATATATGGAATGAGCAGGTGCCGATCACTTGGAGTGGAGCATACCCGCGCTACTTAGCACGGTGACGGATCCGCCGGAGGACCGGAGCAGCCATACCCCTACTCGACGGGGTCGAGTTCCTCCCACCCGGGGAGAATTGATGGGGCATCAAAGGCGATTTCCATACACGGGTGAAGTGTATTTGTGTGTTATGGCTTGTATGAAGTTGTAATTGTGTAATTTCTTTCTTTTGGGCTCCTTGTAAGGCTTATATCAAGCCAATGAGCCATTTGTTATGTCAAGTCTAAGGTTAGATTGCCATTAGTAGAGTCCATTAGAAAGCCTAGTTCATATTGGACCAAGTGCCACCCTTATGGACCATATTAGTCATTTAAGACCCAATTGGGCCACTCCCTCTCGTGGGCCACCAAGACTTGGAAGGCCCAAGTCTAGACTTGAGTTAATGGGTTGGGTTGGCTGCCCTTGGACCAGCCTAGGCCCAAGAGAGGCCCATGAAGGGGGCGCCCCCTCTTTTGGCCTTATTAGGCTTGTTAGGTGGTGTTTGAATGGATCTAGTCCAAGGTTGAATAAGTATGGTCAAATTAGATTAAACTAATGTATTAAATGTGTGATTCACATTGTATCCCAGCCCTTCAATCCAAACCCCTAGATCCAAGGGCTGAGGGTGAGTTTGGTTGGCATCCTATATAAGGTTGTATTTTTCATATTGAATGAATTAATGAAGAGAAAAAAGGCTTTTGCCCCCAAGTGAAGCTTGCGCCCCTCCCCTCTCTCTCCCTGGTTCCTCCACCCCCTCTCCCCTTTCTAGAGTGTAATCCCTTCCCCCTTGATCCCCTCCAGCATCTGAAGCAACTCCGGTGATCGCCGCCGCCATCGTCTCGCCGCCGACGCGTCGTTGCCAACGGTTTCGGTGTTCTGTCCACTCAGGATAGATCCTTCTTCTCCGAATTCCTGCTATCACTCCCTTCATCTTCTGAAGCTCAAAATTTCAGGGTTGGTTCCCCTCTAGAACCCTTATCCCCAAAAAAAATATCACGTCAAAATTCATCCTTTAGATATTTTTTGATTTTCGTCCAAGTCCAAGTTCCAGATCTGTCCTGGTTCTATTCACTGTTCATCAGCTCTGAGTCTACCCCATTCGAACCATCTTTTTATTTTTTTTGGGACGCCCAAATTTACTGGGAGTTTTGTCCACATCCTTCTACCACCAGGAATTTTCTTAATTTTTGGTTCACCCTCCAAGTATTTTAAAAAATTCGTCCAAGTTCCCAAGAACAGTCTGCCCATAGTTTCCCAGATCCGACACAGTTCTAGTAAACCAATCCCAAAAAATCCATTTCTTCTCCAATCAAAAAACCAAAAATAGTCCCGGATTCCTCTCTCGGAGACCTTCAACTTTTCTGAAGAAATCATTTCCAGGTTCGGCGGTCTTCTCACCGGTCAACGTCGATCTTCAGAGAAGATAGATCCTGCCCCTGCAGTTCTGGCCCGAAGTCAGCAAGATTGTAAATTCAACAATCAGAAATACAGATCTGATTATTTTTTTTGAAGACCCCTATGTCGAAGTATTTTGAGTCCTCTTTCCAACGGCTCTAATTTCGTCGCGTTCCGACGACGGGGCTGATCGCAGCAGCAGTTTTCTCCGAGTCGTGCGCCTACAAATAGAACTTTCAGGTTTGTGGCCGAGTTCCCCGCGAGCGTCGTCCGAGGGCCGCCCGGCGTCCGGCGGTCGTTCCAGCAGCTCGCCATCCCAGGAGAACGCTTCCAAGTGTCTCCACAATAGAGGAGTCATCAGGCCCCACACGACCCCTCCGGTCAACACGTGGGCCCCCACTAACACGAGTACGCGTGAAGCCGAAGCATCGTCCGGAACCGCCCGTCAACCCGAAATTGGTCCTCCCGGGCCCACTTGTGTCGCCCTTTACCTCCCTGCGTGGAGTGGGCTTATTTGTACTGCTGTAAACATAATGTACTAAGTTCCCGGGAGTACGAGCTTTGGCCGGGTGCCGTCTTCGCCACGCCGAGAGCGTGGAGGTATCGCCTTCACCCTTACACTTGGCATTAGCTTAATTCTTTATATGCTTTATATGCCGCTGCTAGAGAGCATGTGTAGGGATACCTAGCTCGCTTCAATTTATAATATCACTGCTGCGAGAGAGAGCGAAGCCGTCCCGTGACCCGATCCGGGCACGAAAGTGCGAGCCGACCACCCTAGCTCTTGCCGATTTCTCAACCGTGCACGTCCGACGCTTCCCTCATCAAGGGACGATCGCGAGCTTGCCGTGTCCGTGTCTCGTCCCGCATCATATCCTCTCTCTTTCATCCTGTCAAGCAAGGAATATGAAGCTCGTGTTGTGCGAAGCTCGATGATCACGATTGCTTCAGGATGCTAGTTTTGTTCTGTGGATTTGCAAGGTATCTTTATTTTGTGCAAAGAACATGCTATTATTATCACTTATTTACTCCTGCACATTGTTAAGATTAACGTTGGTTCCTTACATGGTTAAGTGGCTTTTAGAAATTTGCTTAGTTCATTTAGAATGAGTTCGCTTCTGCAGCATCCTTATTCTGGTGATAGCTCCGCGCTGGGAGTCCTGTTCTTTCCCTGATCGTTGAGGGTGACCTTTAAGCATGGGTTTTTCACACACCACACAGCAAGCCATAGTCGATCTCTCTGAGGCACACCGTTGCTGCTTTGGCCATACTTTGGGTATGCACAAAGGTATTTTTCTTTTCTCTACTCAGCCAAGTGCAGGGGCAAGAGATTGATGGATAAGATGACCAACCTAGGCGCTCCCTAATACGAGAGAGGTCTCAAATAGGGGCAGTCTTGACCCTCGAAAGTGAGCTTTCATGCAATATCTAGCCAATAAGGGCTACCAAAAATAAGAATGAATATGCAAAATTATGAAAATCAAAGGCATGGCAAGAGTGGCGAAGCCCCGCGGGACGTCATGAGCCTGGTCACATGCGTGCCTGATAAATATGGGTCTCAAAATCAAAGACACAAAGCCCCAGCGCAACAGACTATCTCTTTGAGGGGTGGTGCCCTGTAAGGAATTCAAATCCTGATGTCTCCCATCCTGCATAAAGCTTGTCTCTAATTTTCTTCTATCTCCCTCTTAAGCTGGGTTGTATCCCGGGTATGGCCTTAGTAGGGGCACCGTTCTTTAGAGGCGGTTGGTTATGATAAGCCACCCTCACATGCACGTCCTGCTTAAGGGAAGCCTTTAATGAGAGGGGAGGGACGGCGATCCCTGGCCAGTAGTTCGAGCCCGTCTTTGGGTGCTGCAGATTGCTATGTCAAAATCCAAAAAAATGAAATATAGTTCAAAATCCAAAAAATCAAATATGTCAAAATTCTAAAAAAAATTGAAATATAGTTCAAAATCCCAAAAAAATCAAATATGTCAAAATTCTGAAAAGAAAAAAAAAGAAATATTGTCAAAATTCCAAAAAAAAAATTGAATATGTCAAAAAAGTAACAAAAATTTGAATATGGCAAAAAAAAATCTGAAATACAAAAATCTAAAAATACTTCTCTTCTATTCCTTTTATTTTTATCTTGAGGACAGATACGTAATCTGTTTGCTAAGTGTGCAGGCTACAAGTTGCAGGTTCAAGCTTTCCTTACTCTATCATTCGCTCTGTCTCCTGCTCACATTCTTTGATCTGTTCTCATCTCTTCAATATCTCTTATGAAGCTCATGGCCTTCCCAGCTTTCGCTTATCTGCTTAATCATGTTTCCATGAGAGGCATTGTCCCACGATTTTGAACCTGGCGGTTCCGCTTCATCTGATCTTGGGCTTTGATTGAAGGAAGTGTTTGTTATCTTTATCATGTCTATGGTCCTCCATGTCTTTTATCCCGACGTGTCCCTATCCCGCCGTGTCATTCATCACGCACGTATCTTTTATCCTGCCGTGTCATTCATCACACATGTCTTTGTCCTCCGTGGTATTGTCATCCCATGTGTCTTTCTCCCACCATGTCTTTATACCACTGCATGTGCTGTCCCACCGTGTGCATATTGTCTTGTCCCACCGTGCCTTTAGTCGCATGCATGCTTGCCATTTGTTTGTTTGTTATATTTCATCCATCTTTGTTATGTTATGTTGTGCCATGTTTCGTTCATATTTCTCTTATTGTGTTCATGTCATGCTTGTTCATATTCGTTCATGCTCACATCATGTCATGTCATATTGTTGTTGTTGTCTTATTTGAAAATCCATAAAAAGTAGAAATTAAAAATTCTAAAAAGGATGTCATTTCGCTTGGCAGGTAAGTCAAGTATGGCTCTCTATCCCTGCTCATTGTTGCATTACTATATGGTATCTACATTATTATAGCCTCTCGAGGACCGGCTGGTTGCCAGTGTATTCTGGGATCTGATGTTCCCCTTTAACAAAAATGATGATGATCTAGGAGCATACGGTTAATCGTTGGATAGGCCGCTCGATTGAGTCGGGTGGGGGACGATGGACTCTATCTCGCACGCCGTGGTTGCAAGAAGACTCTTGACCCCGTCTTGGCACATTCTAGCAATATTATCCTTGAGTACTTTCTATTTTATCTTTC